>CM049849.1:11198271-11648271 GCA_027422415.1 Schizothorax lantsangensis
ATTACCGTTGTGTCATCGGCAAATTTGACGATGACGTTGGAGCTGTGTGTAGCTGTACAGTCGTGTGTGTACAGGGAGTACAGGAGTGGGCTGAGAACGCAACCAGTGTTGAGGATCAGTGGAGATGAAGTGTTGTTGCCCATTCTGACCACCTGACTTCTGCCTGTCAGGAAGTCCAGGATCCAGCTGCACAGAGATCTGTTCAGTCCCAGAGTCTGGAGCTTCTCAACCAGTGTGGCAGGCACTATGGTGTTAAATGCTGAACTATAATCCACGAACAGCATCCTCACATAGGTGTTCTTATTTTCCAGGTGGGAGAGAGCCGTGTGCAGGGTGAAGGCAATAGCGTCGTCTGTGGAACGGTTTCTGCGGTATGCAAATTGTAGTGGGTCCAGTGAGGCAGGCAGCACAGAGCAGATGTGGTCTCTGATGAGCTTCTCAAAACACTTGCTGAAGATGGGTGTCAGAGCAACGGGCCTCCAGTCATTCAGCATGTGATTTTATTTTTCTTTGGTATGGGCACAATGGTGGATTTTTTGAAGCATGAGGGAACCACAGCCAGAGAGAGGGACAGATTGAAGATGTCTGTAAAAACCCCGGCTAGTTGGTAAGCGCATGCTTTGAGCACACGGCCTGGGATGCCATCGGGCCCACAGCTTTGCGGATGTTCAACCGTTTGAAGGATCGAGTTACATCCGCGACAGAAAGGGATAGTGGACTCACCTCTTCTGCAGCAGCCGTGGGAGCGCACTCTGTGTGGGCGGGGTTATGAGCCTCGAAACGAGCATAAAAGGTGTTCAGCTCATCCGGTAGAGAGGCGGCAATGTTCACAGTGGCTGGTTTATTCCCTTTAAAGCCTGTGATGTTGTTGATGCCCTGCCACATGCTTCTTGGGTTGTTGTTGTTGAATTGTTCTTCAACTTTGTTTTTGTATTGTCGTTTGGCTGCTTTGATGGATCTCCTGAGATCGTAACTGGCTTGTTTCCGATCGTCAGTGTTTCCGGATTTAAAGGCAGATGTCCGCGCTGACAAGGCTGATCGAACATCGCTGTTAATCCACGGTTTTTGGTTGGGGTAGATGCGTATTGTTTTGGTCGGAATTACATCCTCTATACACGTCCGTATGAAACACGTTACAGAATCTGAGTACTCCTCTATGTCACCATCAGATGCTTCCCGGAACATGTCCCAGTCCACGTGATCAAAACAGTCCTGAAGTATAGCGTCCGATTGGTCCGACCAGCATTGAACTGTCCTGAGGGCGGGTGCTTCTCGTTTCAGTTTCTGCCTGTAAGCAGGCAGAAGCAAAACGGAGGAGTGATCAGATTTGCCGAAAGGTGGGCGGGGGAGGGATTTGTAAGCGTCCCGGAAGGGGGAGTAGCAATGGTCCAGTACACGATCACCACGTGTGTTGATGGTGATGTGCTGAAAGTATTTTGGAGCTATTGTTCTGAAGTTGGCTTTATTAAAGTCCCCCGTAATAACAAACGCTGCATCTGGGTGCGCGGTTTCCTGCTCGCTTATATTCCCGTACAGTTCCCTGAGTGCCTGGTCTGTGTTGGCTTGAGGGGGAATGTATACAGCCGTGATTATGATCGCTGTAAATTCCCTCGGTAACCAGAATGGTCTACACAGAAGCGTATGAAATTCCAGATCAGGGGAGCAGAAGGATTTAATACAGTGTAGGTTCCTTTCATCACACCACGAGTTGTTGATGTAGAAACAAACGACCTTTGCTTTTCCGAGCTCTTTCGTTCTGTCCGAGCGGTGCACGGAGAAGCCCGTGAGCTCGATGGCTGAGTCTGGAACCATTGCAGACATCCAGGTTTCTGTGAGGCAAATAACGCAGCATTCCCTTGTTTCTCGTTGGTATGAGATGCGCGCACGCAGTTCACAGAGTTTGTTATCCAGTGACTGAACGTTAGCCAGCAAAATGGTTGGGAGAGGAGGTCGAAAGGCACGGCGTCTCAGTCTGACAAGAACGCCAGCTCTCTTCCCTCTTTTCCAGCTGCGTTTCTTTCGTCGTGGTCGTGCGCTCCAGACAAAGGGCTCTGATGCGGTGTCTGTAAACAATCCACCGGCGTTCAGGAACTCAAAGTCGGTTTGCGTTGCGCGACGTAAGAACCGATGTTTAAAAGCGTGTCTCTATCGTAGACAGTTATACTAACAACATCTAACACGTAAAACAACAAAAAAACAAACAAAACATACGAAAACCTGCAGAGTTTTCTCAGAGCTCGCAACACGGCTGCCATCCTCGGCGCCATCTTGTCCTGATTTGATCAGGAATGTGGTGATACGATTTCAGTAAGTAAGGATTCGTATTTTAATCTAAAAAGACACATCATGCGGAAACATGACAGTGTGCTGCGCGAACATGGGGAGGCCAGAGCAAAACGTGAGCATTTTGAATATGGTTGAAATATGAAATATTGGCTAATAATCAGTTAAATAAGTTTGTCATACGAATATTTTAATGTAGCCTACTTAACCCTGTCCGTGATTTTTTATTTCATAGAGAAAGAGATATAAATATATGTTCTATTTTGACTGATGTTGCTGTGAGTTCTTTATAGGATATAGGCTGCGTGGCGTACGCGTCGCGGAGCGGGTTTGTTGATTTTCCTTTCCGCACCTATGTTAACAGATTAGAGCAGCCACACTGCCTGCGGAATATGCACGTATCAGGTGCGCGGTCCAACCACACTGCAACCGCGGCCCCGCAACAGAATAGAAGTGAAGCGGATTTTTTCAGCAGCAGTCACGCAACAAACCCGCTCCACGTCCGCCACGCAGGCAGTGTGTCCCAGGCGTAAGGCTTCGGTTGAAAACGGCAGGTGTTAGGCATGCAGAGGAATTTTAAATGTGAGCGAGCGTGGAGCGATTTCACCGGAGTGGGATGAAATTGTAGGTGAGCGGGGAGCGGAATTGAGCGGAGCGGTCTACTGCGACTTTGAGCGGTGGAGCGGGGGGAGCGAACACCCACGTGAGCGGGGAGCGGAAATTCTCACCACTCGGCTCTGCTCACATGCTCTGCACTGGGCATCATACACTTACCGACTTTTGTAATAGTCACAGAAGAAAAACTGTTCATCATACACTAAACAACTGAGGATCATACACTAACAGACTTGAAAGTTGTTCCGATCAGAACAAATGTGTGCCTTATTCATAGCTTTCAGTCACGTGACTGGCTCGAAGACCTGGAGGGCAAAACATCCATAGAACTGCATGACAAGCTTGTTAATTTTCCATCTGTTTCACAGCCACAAATATTTAGATCACCCCTCAAAAGAATAAAACAAAGGTATGTGAACAAAATGGAAGTTTTGGCCATTTGCAATCCATATTAAGCACCCGCGGCAATATTTCAATCATTAAACAGTGCGACAATACGTTGTAACAACAATTTAAGTGCCGTAATATATTTAAAACAGTAATATTAAAATATCAAATTTAGTAATTTCTATATTAATGATGCATAGTTTACATAGGCAAGCAGATGAGGCCGGAATATGACTGCAACCCACTTAATGGTTCAGTGTTTTCCTTCTAATGGTTTTCTATGGGAAACCATTTAACGTGAAACTTTGCACCTTGCTTTTACATTCTGGCTTCATCTGCTTACCTGTACAAAATATACATCATCAATAAGGTGTTTACTGAATTTCGCCTTTTAATATCTGCGTTTTACTACATTACTACTTAATGCAAACTGCGTAAAAATAACTGGCAGTCAGTGGAGTGAAGCTTCGTTTTACCCTCCAGGTGGGTGTTCCTATAAGGGTGTGACGTCACGTGAAAACTATCAGTTGCTAGGAGTTGCATGACAAATGAAAACAATGTGTTCTAAAATCGACTCAAAATATGAAACATGTTTGATCTCAGATTCTGGATGGAATTAAAGTCTTAAGATAAAAATCAGTGACTGTGACCATCATACACTGTGATTTTCTATGAAATCCGTCAACTGAAATCTCCAGACTGGCTCTGACTTTCGGCAACTAGCGTCAACTTCTCCAAATCGGTGGAAAATCGGGGGATGGGGGGGATTGTGTGTATTCCAGACTTTAAGTGTGAACTTGAAAAATGTTACACACATTTCAAATTGAATGTCTATATTCACAAATGCCCAAGAGTGATATTATACTAAGATACTATATCATACACATTTTCCATTTTTTTAATCCTAATATTAATGTTTTAAACTTTCTAAGTGAGATATTCAAAAACATGCTTCTTTGACGTGAACTGCAAGGAAAAAGCACAGCATTTTTTTTCTCCTCATTTAATATTCAGTTTCACTCTGAAATGTGTCACATTATGGATTTTTATTTTTAATTTTTTTTGAACATGCAAAAATCAAAGTGAATTATTTGGCCTATACAATCCATGGAAAAAGTAGTGACTGTGTTATTGTCTTTGTGAGTGTGTATATTTGGCCTTTAGGCCTGTAGACGACCGCAGCATCATGATTTGGAGACAACTTTACCCAGAGAGATGCGTAATCACACCCACCCTGTCTCACTTTCATATCCCACACAGTCCGATTATCACTTCCGTTTGTTCATTTACATTTTTCCAAACCCACAAGGCGGAAAATCGTATAAATCTGTGTAATTATTGTCTCAATTTCCACAGAGATCATCTGTCAACATGAACTTCACAGTGCTTTCTTGAAAAATATACTTTTGAAGAGAATGCTGGGATGTTTTTTTTTTGTTGTTGTTGAAAGATGTTATAGAGACGTTATTTAGAACATATCAATTTCAGGCCCTTTGTTGTTGGTCATAATAAAGCTCTAGCAAATGGAATTGTTGAAATATGAAAGCATTAGCGCACGTTTTAGCTTTTATTCAGCCATTTGTGTTTAGCATTTTTGAAACATCCATTCTTGCTTTGCAATGGAGATTTTGCCACAGGGCCCGAGTTGTTTCGACGTCAACATTTGTAGCCTTTGACGCCGCTAATCTGGTTAACACCAATTAAAGGGAAGTGCAAAGAAAATCACGCAGGGTGTTGGTCTCGTTGGTGGTCCAGAAAAGACAGTTTTGTTTTGCGACAGAGTGGTTGGAGGCCATTTTGCGTGTTTGTAACCCCCCCATTTCTTCAGCCTACGCCTGATTTCTCATAGACATAAAAGACTGTAATGCCTCCGGGCTTTAGTCCCGCCCACTCACTGTCTACGACGTTAGCATCCAGCGCAAAATGCTACTTAGCGCCGAAGCTTCCGTAAATAGCCTGTAGAGATGGGGCAAAAAGTGTATGTTTGCCTGTATCTGTGTGTGTAAGGGATACAGTAAAGCCAATTGCACCAAGACCACACATTCAGCGAGCGATTCCTTCTTTGGCTCGCTTACACATTGGACACACACACACACACACACATTACATTGATGGTGGTAGCTGTAATGATGAGTGACAGCGAGAGACGGCGGACAAATGTTGATCCCCCACAATCCTCTGCAGTGCCTAACTTCCCCTCGTGCTGTTGTGGCAATGTGAGCAGTGCTGGGCCCCTGATAACCGGTATGGGGCTGCCGCCTCAGAGAGTGAATATACGCGGTTCCGGTCAGTGTCGAGCGTGTGCGGCGACTTTGATACTCCACTGCATCGTGGGTATTTGGCCATGAACAATTTACAAGTTTGTGTGTGTGTTTATAGGAGGCATATTTTTGCAGTCCACTCTGCAGATGTTTCTGTAATTTATATGCAGGATTTTGCAGCACAGAGTGGATTGGGAAACTTTTGTGCGGCTTCTGCAATGAACATGTAGAAATATACTTAGATTAAAGGAAAAATTATACATTCAAGTTTTTTTTTTTTTATTGTTCCCCATCGATTAATTGATTGCTCTCAATGGCTATTTATATTTATTAGGCTAATGCAGTTTTGCATAAATTTCTTGATTTCTGTTCTCGTTCTATTCATTATTTGTGGCTGAAACTGTTATGATACTTATGATATGAATCTTATTTTTTTTTCTTCAACTCTGTTTTTGTTGTGCTCTATAGTAATTTGATTACGTTGACTAATGTTATCTAGCTAGCTGGCCAATTAAAGTAAACAAAGTAGCAGTCTAGCAGAATAACCACCTAGCTATATTCCCTATTGCCAGTGCTGCCATACAAAATTATATTAAGCATAAAGAATATAATTCAGGATTGGTTTGGAGTTTGCAAGAAATCTGCATTACATATGACACACTTCTGAAGTAATCCTGATAAGCTCATGAAAAAATTATTATTAAGCTATTCATTAATGGTATACAATTATATTATATAATCAATACAAATTGATAAAGCAGTCACCTTATCATATATTTTAACTGACATCTACAGTAGCAGCGTCAATGCAACATCATGCAAAATAAAAACATTTTGGGGACTGATGCCATTGCCATGATTCCCCCCCCAAAAAAAAAAATATATATATATATTTTTTTTTGTAACACTTTAGAATAGGGAACACTTATTCACTGTTAACTATGACTTTTCCCTCAATAAACTCCTAATTTGCTGCTTATTAATAGTTAGTAAGGTAGTTGTTAAGTTTAGGTATTGGGTAGGATTAGGGATGTAGAATAAGTTCATGTAGAATAAGGCATTAATATGTGCTTAATTACAACTAATAAATGGCTAATATTTTAGTAATATGCATGCTAATAAGCAACTAGTTAAGAGACCCTAAAATAAAGTGTTACCTTTTATTTTATTTTATTTTATTTATTTTTTGGTGGTCTTGTGATTTCAAGGTTTTTGGGTAACACTTTAGTATAGGGGCCAACTCTCACTATTAACTAGTTGCTTATTAGCATGCCTATTATTAACATATTGGCTGTTTATTAGTAAGCACATATTCTGTGACCATATTCTACATACCTAATCCTTCCCCCTATACCTAGACTTAACAACTACCTTACTAACTATAAATAGTCTGCAAATTAGGAGTTTATTGAGGCAAAAGTCATAGTTAATGGTTTGTTAATAGCAAGAATTGGACCTTAAAATAAAGTGTGGCCAGCTTTTGAAATGAGGTGAGTCCTCATTTGACCTGAGTATATGATTTTAGAAATATTTTTTCAGAAGTGATAATTTCTTTGGGGTTAAATCTTATTATAAGGAACAAATGCTGAGCACATTTTTAATCTTTTCCACAGTTATCTGGTTCATCACCATACAACAGCTTTGCATATTTTTAAAATTATCTTAATGGCCCCCCAAAATAGTAAATCAGTTTAATAGGGGATCTTTTTCTAAGACAATTTGTAGACAACAAGTGTAGATAAATGTACAACCATTTGGCGAGTTTTATGTGGAAACACTTAACTTTTAGGGCAAAATAGCAATATTATTTACATTAATAAAGGCATTTAAACTAACTAAAAAAAAGCATACATCACTACACTAAATAGTATACATATATAAATCAAGTATTTCTTTTTAAAACATCAGAACAAAGCAGATTATCCATGTTTATGACACATTCCATGTGTAATCAATTATTTTTTACATATGTAATAAAGGTATTATAATATATATGTTATGGAAAGCTCTGAAAGTCGTATGTTTGTGTGAAGCTACAAGATTCTTGAAGACTTGAATTCAGGGGAACAAAAGAAATGATTAAGCCCGGGGCGAAGGGGGGGCGGATGGACACATAAATCTTTGCTATCTCTCTGTTTTTGTGTTTTTATCAGCAGACCCTTGTGTTTTGTTGTATGTTATTGAGGCTGGACGAGACTAGGAAAGATATGTCCCGATCCGAGACCAGAGAGCAGAGGGGGAGGAAGCTGAGAAACATGTAGGACAAAAAATATGAAGAGTGGGTTTGATGATACTACATCATAAAAAAATACAACAACTAGAAAAATGGACATATAAGGCCTTTAGCATCAAAGATCTTTGAAGGGGAATGACCCTGTGAGGTCATAAAGCAGACAGTGATGTCATACAGAGACTGTGTGTTTTGAGGGGGAGGATTATTGTGTATTAGTGGTTCACTCATCTGTAATCCCCAAGGACAGTTAGAGATTATCGCAAATAATACACATCTTGAATTATGAATGTATACAGTATGAATCCATGTGAATATGTTTGCTTTGGGGTATATCACTGCTTTGTCAGTGGCTGATGTGGATTTTGTACACAAATTTTGTCCATATTAATGTGGCAAGTTGCGCTGATGCAACAACTAAACTCGACATCACATAAAAATATTGCTTAATATTAAGTTGTTCATTGTTTTGACTAGTTTAGAACATGCTTTTGTCTTTTCACATTAGTACATGTTTCTTCATTACTATGAATAAATAAATATGGTGTGTTGCCATAAGTGCTGCATGAACACTTATGCGTGTGAGTGTGTTTCTGCTATGAAGTTGTTGGTTTGTGATTATATTCTTAACAATATTTGTGTCGTAGGGGTGTATGAGCATGTGTGGCCATCGGCGATCCCTGTTTTTATGAGTTATACAATTACACATCCGTGAGTGTTGGGAAAGTCCTATGAAGTTGTCTATATGTGTGTGTGAGTGGGTGTATATCTGGGACCGGCCGTGCTGGTACGCTTCTCTTTGTTGGTAAATCACACACACACATGGTCGGGTGGGGAGGCAGATTGTGGTTCCAGTGGGGTTTTCTTAAACAGGTTTTTCGTCCGCTCTGCTTTTAAAACTCCTCTCTTAAATTCACCCCATTCTCCACTCTCTCCTCTCTTCTCGCCCCCTCTCTACCTACTACTCTCCCCTCATACCCAACTGCTACCCTGATGCAGGCTCCTGATGCTTCTCTACCATCTTTTGGGTTCCATTTGTGAAGATCCTTGGACACTCAGTCCGAAATTTTCACATGCGTTGTTTCGTATTCGTTATCCTAAAAATTTGTCACGCACAGAAACCTTGCACACTGAGTCCGATATGAATTCATTAATCCGTTCTGAAAAATTTCGCAAAACAGTACTAAATGGAGTCTTCAAGCAGTGAGGATGATTTTGTTGTCCTCTCGCTTCTTAAAAAGAGAAAAAGAAAGGAAATATTGGTTCCATCCAATCCTGAGATATAGAGAGGAAGGAGAGTTCCCCCTCCTTAAGGAGCATTATTAAGGAGGATTATCACAGGTGACTCAAAGTTTACTTCAGGATGTCAGTGGCTCAGTTTGATGCTTTACTACCGATACTAGAGCCACATATTAAAAAGAGGACCACCAATTTCTGTGAACTCAGTGTGCAAGGATCTTTACAGTACTTTGTGCTGTGAGACGAAGTGGATGAACTTTTCAATGGCCATTCTGGATTTTGGCATTTGCTTTTACGGTGGATCTGAATTGTCAAAACACCTCTTAAAATGCTTGCTACGGATGCAGAAAATTGAACACGATCCAAATTTTTTTATGACGGATGAAAGTTTCGGAGGCAGTGTGTAAACATGATTGACACAATGTGAGGTCGTATTTATTTTTTCAACGGACGAAAATTTCAGACTCAGTGTGCAATGGCCTTGAGTCTAACCTGTTTCCTTCACTCCTGTATGTGTTAGCTAGGTATTTATTGCGATAACAATATCAATGATGATAATTCAGGGAATCTTATGCATCCACTAAAGCTGCATTTACACTGCAAGTCTTGACGACCAATTCCGATTTTGTGACTATATCCGATTTGTTGGACGATGTGCTTACATTTCTTTTAAAAGTGACCCGTATCCGATGTGTGCATTTGACACTGCACTTGGTGAAACAAGCCAAAATAGCATATGACATCACAAATCAATTTAAATAGTACATTGAGTTTAATTTATTGACATGAAATTCATATAGAAACGTTTTTAATGCAATAGTTACATCTATACATCAAAATAATATAACCTAGTACAATTTTTTCAGGACAGTGATGTATGCAGCTCCGCTGAAAGCTTGCGAGTGGAATGTAGATATTGTTAAGCATGTCACATCATCTGTGTTTTTTAGTCATTAAAACCAAATGCGTTCATCAGTGATTGTATATCAAAGGCAGGGACATGTTTGTGTGCATTTTATTTTATGGTTTCAATGGAACGATGGGACTGAAGCGCTCGTCTGTGCACGAGCCGTCGACAACAACAGCAGCAACGAGCACTCAGCATGATTTCAAAAGCAACACATTTCAGCATCAGATCGCCTTTTATTTAACACAAACAAACAAAATTAATACTCTGTTACTCAACTAGAGATATTTCATTTGTTACAGTTATGTCTGTACTGCGAAATGTTAAAAAAACCCTCACTTTTCAATGACGTAGGAGTCGCATTTACAGGGGAATATCCGATTTGTCCGCTTACACGGCAGGCGCAAATGCATGTATCCGATTCATATCTGATTTATTTCCACATATGTATGAGGCCTGAAACCGATCAAAGAATATCGGAATCCATGTGATTTTTTCCTGCTTACACGGTCGTGGGCCATATCCTATCTGTGCCACATGGGAGGAAAAAAATCGGAATTGGGTCACTTGAACCATGCAATGATGCAATATGCTGTACCGCACACGTGCTATTGTAGTACATTTATTCAAGGCTCACACCGATTTTTTGTCACACTGTACAGCCCTGACCAAACCAGTTCCAGACTGTAGAAGGAGCTCCTCGTTTAGCGATTTACTGCTCCTCAGTTTTACGTCTGCCTTCCGCCATGTCACTCCGGTCGCACACAAAAATATGTCAACAACTAGGCTTTATCGTTATTATTGCTGGAAGATTATTTTTTATCGTAGGGAGAATTTTTACCGGTATATCGCAAATGATAAGATATCGCCCATCCCTAGTGTTAGCTTCAACTAAGTAATTCTTAAAAGGGCACACACATAAAATGTTTTACGAGTTGATTGTACTTTAAAAATGTGTTTAAAACCACGTTAATTATATAAAAATTATGTACACTCCAGTTATATCAGTAGCCTAATAAAATCTGTTTTATTTTACATAAAAGGGGTCACCTCAAGGAGGCAGACATGTTTTTTTTTTATCAATATTTTTTTTTTTTTCACACATAACACAACACAGCATCCAAAATATAACAAAACAAAACAACAGACACATACTCAACATCTCAAAATCCAGTCAAAAGGGAGGGAGAGAGGGAAGGACAACAAAAACACAAAAGTCACTCCTCCATACAATCACGTATATCCAACAAAAAACACTGCCAAGCATCAATGGTCGAAGGCTTGGCCCCACCGACTCGCGCCGTTGCACATTCACAAGTCACTATTTGCAGGAGGCTACGGATCCAATATGTTTTTCTACACATGTGTGGTGTAAACCAGTTCTGGATTATTGTCTTCTTCGCAGCTGTAAAACCAGCAAACAACATTCTCTTTTGCATTGAACTTATACAGAGACCAGAATCATCATTAAGAAGACACAAACTTGGGTCAACAGACCAATCAATTCGCAGTAATGATGACAAAACCAGGTTTACATGTGTCCATAGACTAATGACGACAGGACATTCCCAAAACATATGCAGAAAAGTGCCTGATGATGTAGTGTTACATATATGGCAGTTAGAATTTGATTGTAGTTTCATTTTGAATCTTTTGTAAGGAGTTATGTATGCTCTATGAATGACTTTGAAGTGAATAACACGATGAGCCAGATTTTTAGATGTTAAGCTGAGATTAGACCACACTCTCTCCCAGTCGACAGATAAATTAAGGTCAGATAATTCCCTATTCCAAATAGTTTTAATAGAAAGAGGTTTTGTAATGCAATCAATAATTTTATTATATATTAAGGAAACAGATGGCCGACCAGCAGATGGTGCAATCCAGTCCCGCATAGGATGAGAGGAAATGGGAGAAGACCAAGGAACGCCATACGCTTTGAGAGCAGAACGTAATTGAAGAAAGACAAAGTATGCGGATGCTGGTAGACAAAATTTGGTTCTTAATGTCTGAAATGAACAGAGGCCCTGGTTATCATATACAGGTGCTGGTCATATAATTAGAATATCATCAAAAAGTTTATTTATTTCACTAATTCCATTCAAAAAGTGAAACTTGTATAATGTATACATTCATTCCACACAGACTGATATATTTCAAGTGTTTATTTCTTTTAATTTTGATGATTATAAGTGACAACTAATGAAAACCCCAAATTCAGTATCTCAGAAAATTAGAATATTGTGAAAAGGTTCAATATTGAAGACACCTGGTGCCACACTCTAATCAGCTAAGTAACTCAAAACACCTGCAAAGGCCTTTAAATGGTCTCTTAGTCTAGTTCTGTAGGCTACACAATCATGGGGAAGACTGCTGACTTGACAGTTGTCCAAAAGACAACCATTGACACCTTGCACAAGGAGGGCAAGACACAAAAGGTCATTGCAAAAGAGGCTGGCTGTTCACAGAGCTCTGTGTCCAAGCACATTAATAGAGAGGCGAAGGGAAGGAAAAGATGTGGTAGAAAAAAAGTGTACAAGCAATAGGGATAACCGCACCCTGGAGAGGATTGTGAAACAAAACCCATTCAAAAATGTGGGGGAGATTCACAAAGAGTGGACTGCAGCTGGAGTCAGTGCTTCAAGAACCACTACGCACAGACGTATGCAAGACATGGGTTTCAGCTGTCGCATTCCTTGTGTCAAGCCACTCTTGAACAACAGACAGCGTCAGAAGCGTCTCGCCTGGGCTAAAGACAAAAAGGACTGGACTGCTGCTGAGTGGTCCAAAGTTATGTTCTCTGATGAAAGTAAATTTTGCATTTCCTTTGGAAATCAGGGTCCCAGAGTCTGGAGGAAGAGAAGAGAGGCACAGAATCCACGTTGCTTGAGGTCCAGTGTAAAGTTTCCACAGTCAGTGATGTTTGGGGTGCCATGTCATCTGCTGGTGTTGGTCCACTGTGTTTTCTGAGGTCCAAGGTCAACACAGCCGTATACCAGGAAGTTTTAGAGCACTTCATGCTTCCTGCTGCTGACCAACTTTATGGAGATGCAGATTTCATTTTCCAACAGGACTTGGCACCTGCACACAGTGCCAAAGCTACCAGTACCTGGTTTAAGGACCATGGTATCCCTGTTCTTAATTGGCCAGCAAACTCGCCTGACCTTAACCCCATAGAAAATCTATGGGGTATTGTGAAGAGGAAGATGCGATATGCCAGACCCAACAATGCAGAAGAGCTGAAGGCCACTATCAGAGCAACCTGGGCTCTCATAACACCTGAGCAGTGCCACAGACTGATCGACTCCATGCCACGCCGCATTGCTGCAGTAATTCAGGCAAAAGGAGCCCCAACTAAGTATTGAGTGCTGTACATGCTCATACTTTTCATGTTCATACTTTTCAGTTGGCCAAGATTTCTAAAAATCCTTTCTTTGTATTGGTCTTAAGTAATATTCTAATTTTCTGAGATACTGAATTTGGGGTTTTCATTAGTTGTCAGTTATAATCATCAAAATTAAAAGAAATAAACACTTGAAATATATCAGTCTGTGTGGAATGAATGTATACATTATACAAGTTTCACTTTTTGAATGGAATTAGTGAAATAAATCAACTTTTTGATGATATTCTAATTATATGACCAGCACCCGTATATCACCGCACGTGTTTTCACCTAAAGAAGACCAAGAGGGTTGGACAAATGGACGATTTCCGCATACAAAATTAAAATTGTGCCATAAAGGTGTACTGTTACAAAATTTGAAGGGTCCTCCTATCCGACGTTCAACCGTTTTCCATTTTTTAATAGTTAGCCACAACCGGACCAAATTTATAATTATCCCCTTTTTTTCCTGTGCCAGTAAATAAAATATCTTGAAGTCTATTTGGTTTAACCTTGTCAGCTTCGATCACCCTCCATGAAACTGTAGATTGAGGATCAACCAAATTATGAAGAGCCTTAAGGTGGAACGACCAATAATATAATTCAAAATTTGGTACAGCCAGTCCTCTGGCAATCTTATGAATGGTTTTATATATGGTAATGCCCAAGGAAGCAGACATGTTGAGATCACATGACCAGCCAAATTTTACTCACCTATTGCTCTTGCTTGAACACCTTTGCTGATAAAATAAATGAATTTTATCTGCTTGTGAATGTCTGCAATAAATCAAATATTATGATATTATATTATGAGATATTATAGTGATAACTGAATAATCTATATAAAAGATTGTTGTGGCAAAACAGCACCATAGGTAACTTCATTCCTCCTGCAAACAAGTCAAGAAGCGCTGATTTGTTTCAGCAACTCGTTCCCCGTCTGAAAGAGTTTTTAGTGCCAGTGGGAACATAGTGTCATTTGGCTACTTTTTTTGCCGGAACATTAGTAACTAATAAACAGTGCTTAAGTGAGAGCGCAGTTATATTTTTTATTTACAACATATACGTAGTGTCATGCGACAGAGCATCTCTAAAACCATAAACCATTGATAGATGCACAGTAAATTAAATTTTCACTTTTTTTCATATTGTTACATTTATATTTATCAATTTAATAAAAAGTGATCACTAGATCATTTTTTTTTACTTTGTTTTTGCACTAAATATTTTGAATGTGCTTAGAAACAATAATTGTTTCCATCCAAATCCAATACAAAAATATTAGCACAACTATGCTAATAAGAAATGTTTCTTGATTACAAATTTAGCGTATTAGTGTAATGATTTCTGAAGGATCATGTGACACTGAAGACTGGAGTAATGATGTTGAAAATTCAGCTTTGCCATCACACAATTTTTTTTTTATTAAGTCAAATATCATATTTTAAATGACTATAATATTTCACAATTTTACTATTTTACTGTATTTTTTTAAAATCAAATTTGGTGAGCATAAGACTCTTCTTCTAAAAACAATCTCACCGACCCCAAACGTTTTGACCTTTCCTCCAAATCAATGCAGTCTTGTTATAAACATGTCTTAGTTCATTTAGGCATTTTGGGACAGCTCTTGAAGTTTAACTTCTCCACAAACAGAGACGTACTGCCAGACACACATTCCCTCACTCAATCCTCATAGCCAATGGCGGCAGAGCGGTATCTGAACATGATGCGACAGGGTCGTGTTTAATCTGTGCCGTAAGAAGTGATAAGGCTTTTTTTGTGTTTGGAGTTTGCCTGTTCTGGCATTAGATCTCCTCACCCTCTGCCAAAGCAGATTGGGACAAGAGATAGATTGCTTGGGTTTATTTCTTGTTCGTTTCTGTCTCCTTTTTCTTCTCTATGCCTAGGATCTTGTTTGTTTCTGATCCTTCCCAGTTATTTCCTCTTAGATGTGTTTTTTTCTTTTTCTTTCATTAAGTCAAGTTTTAAAAGAAGCCAATTAATTGTGGCCCAGCCAAGGACACAGTAACAGGCAGTAGGAGCACAGAGTGTGTTTGTGTCCGACCTGTCATCATCCACAACATGTTAATATGGGAGAGAGAGAGTCAGTCAGGGAAAGAGATAGTGCTGCATGTCAGAGAATAAAATTAAGTATAATCTTAAATGGAAGTATAAACTTAAACAGCGAGGGGCTGGTCATATAACACACATTTTTGTGTCTATCTGCAATATTTTTAGTATTCTTTGTAAATGTGTGCAAGTTGGACAACTTTGACCTTGTAATGCGTCTGATGTAATATCAGTGATTACATCAGTATTGTCCAATATCCAATATTGTCCAATAATATCCAGTGTCCAATATTGTCCAATCAGTGATTACATCAGTGTTGTCCAATACTGATATTGTCTTTCGGTTGACTTATATATATATATATATATATGAAAATATATATGAAAATACATTTTTTCTTAGGATCCTATTGTTTATGTACAGTTATTTCACTTTAATGGCAAAGAAAGATCCGATGTATTGCCATTAAAGTGAAATTACTGAACCTACACATAGGAGAAAAATGCTCATTTTAAAAGAGAATTTCAAATGACACTTGCATCTGAACTCTTCACATACACACACACACACATATATATATATATATATATATATAATTTCCATGTCTAAGTACTTGACCAGTAGTAATTTATAAACGTCATTTACTAATTTGTGATAAATTTATATAAATTTAAATAGTATAATTTCAACTCAAAAAAATATTTCATGTCCATGTCCATATAAATATTTGACCACAAACAATAGTTAATAGTAATTCATAATAATAATGAATAAACAAACAAACAAAAAAAAGTTTTACAAAATGAAACCAACATAAATTCAAAAAGTGCATTTCTAAGAACATGGCATGTGTTTTAAACTAGAATTTTTAATTTTCCTTTTCTCAATTACAGTTGACCCTGTGCTTTTTATTTTAGTGTATAGTATTAGTGTGACGGGACGTGGTTGTAGTTAGCGCATGACAATGGAGTAAACGTAAATGGTCTTCCAAAACAAAGAACTGGAGAATAACCAGGAGAACGAATTATCATCAGCACATGTATACCATTCAAATAACATCAATCCAGGACAAAGACTAAGGGAGAACCGAGGACTTATAAGCAAAAACCAAACAAAGGGAACTAATGAGATGATTAATACAACACAGGTGAACACAATGAAGGTGATTAACTAATAATGAGAAAAGGAAGAAAACCAAAGAAGGGCAAACAGGAACTAAACAGGAACATACACATGACAATTAGAGTATTAATTAATATTTTGAAATAGTGTTTGTTTTTAGAAATTTTAATTTTAGTTATTTTGTTATGTGCTTCATTCATTCATTCTTATTTCATTTTTAGTTTCAGTAATTTTAGTACTGCAACTTCATCTTATTTCAGTTAAGTTGCCCAGGCAGCATTCCGAGTTTAGTTTTTGAATTAATGTTTCCAAAGTTTCATTTCAGTTTCCAAATAGTTTTAGTAAATAGATTTAATTTTAGTTAAAAACAATAGTCATATTTAAATGGTTTAAGCTGTCATGAGGAACAATGAGGACTGTTGGTGCTGGATATTTGTGAACATTATTGTTATGTATGAATATGCATGTGTGTGTGTGTGTGTGTGAGCAGGATTCTACTTCATCACAGCATGGCGGTCTGACAGACTAAACAGAACATGATCAACATCAAAGCAGCACAACACGTGTGCACACACACACATGCATACTTATCACATCATAAACAATACAGGCATTGTGGATCCCATGTACCACTCATAATCCAATAACCACCTTTTATCCACACCATCTTCATCTATCTTTCTCACTCTTTCTTTCATTTTCACAGATGGGGCACTCTTGGGATGTACACAAGCACAATCTGTCTCTTTTCCGCCCTATCTTCGCTCCGTAGGGGCTTTTGACAGGTATGTTCTCTTCACACTGTCACTCTGATTCTCCTCCGGCGTTCACTACGCTGTTAATTGCTTATGGAAAACAAAAAAGGGCCATCGGAAGATGGGATAAAACACCCTACGCCCCCGATTCCCCACGGATTCCGTCTGCATGCCTGCATTAAGCGTTTTAATACATTTAACGGGGCCTGAAACATCTCTGTGTTGTCAGAATGGCATGGCTTGGCCTCATCTGCCCATTCTCTCTCTCCCGTGTCAGAGTGGCATTATTTAGAGCTTATCTTCTTGACGCACCGCCTGCCGTATTTGTCACGCCGTGCCGTAGCGTGTCCCCCCCCTCGAGTCTCTGTAGAAAATTCCGCTGATGACTTTGGCCGATAGAGGAGAGCTCGGGCCTCCGACAGAGGCTGAAAGCTTGTTATCGTCATCGTCGCATTGATTGGGACGCAAAGAAATGTCTTCTGAAGGCTTAGCGTACGTGCGTTGTTCTGAGAGATTCGCATTGACGGTGTTGCGGCATTCTGGCAGTTAGTGTTGGTGTCAGTCTTGAACTTCTTGTTTTTAATGTTTCGATTCATATGGGCTGTACTCCTAGACTCAGATTATCGCAAGTCCCGGACAAAGGATTAATACCGAAGCTAATTTCTAATCCACTTTTCAATTGAATCTGGATCTAGCGAGCAAATAGCTCTTAATGTGATGATGTAAGTTTAAAGAAGAAGCAAGCAATCATTCTCATTTTATTAGTGGTGTTTTTAAGACAAGAATCACTACTACTATTATTGAAAATCCCCAAAACACTCGCCCTCATGTCATTCCAAACCTGTATGACTTTCTTTCTTCTGCGGAACATAAAACAAAACATTATAAAGAATGTTTCAACTGGTTTTGTCAATGGGATCTAAAACAACCATGGAGTCCATTCACTTTCAATGTAAAGGCCCAAAAAAAAAAATACACTGAGACCCTTACAGAAAGCCAGTCATACCGATACATACATGTTCAGGAATATCTCAAATCGCCAAAAAACTTTTCAAAGTGATCAGACTTTCAAAAATCAGACTGATTTTGATTTGGTAAAATGGTAAAACATGAAAAGAATACCATAGATTTAAATTTAAGAAGGGATGCAAGCCATATTTACAGATTAAAATATCAAAGACATGAAATGTGATTTTTAATGGCAGATGCTGAGATTTACAAAGAATGGGTGGCCGATATAATGCTACACACACACACACACACACACACACACACACACACACACACACACAAACACGTTTACTTAGCTATCTAAATGGGGACATTCTATTGTTTTTATATAAAGATAGTTATACATTTTCTAACCTAAACCTACCCCCAACCCTATCCCTCACAGAAAACGTTCTGCATTGTTACAAAAACAAAACAAAAAAAAAACACTGTTTACTTTATTTTTATACCAGTTTTACAAATGAAGACATCCCCAAAGAGAGGTTTTTGGTAATTTTGTCAGGTTTTGCTTACTTTTGGGTACAAATTTGTCCCCAAAATATGGTTAAGTAGGTACACACACACAAACAATCAATTTAATAATGACAAATGAAGGCATACATAAAAATGTGAGAATCATATGAACACTTGTGTACTTAAAATTCACTATAAAACACTGAAAACATATTATCTTAAACTTGTATTAATCGGCCAAGTTGCCACTATAATCTGCCAAAATCAAGGACAAAAAGTTTCCTGATTAATCGGCCTGCCTAGAACCAATCAACAACCTAGCAACTACATATAAAAATTTTTTTTAAAAAAAATGGTAAAAACATGTTTGCAACTGCAAAGCAACACATTGAATACCCCTCATATCGACAGAACAGCAATACGCCATTTGTCTTGGCTTGTATGATAGTTTTTCTTTATACCACAAAGTGAAAGAAAGAAAGAAAGAAAGAAGTCTAAGCAGGGCCACCGAATTATAACTTATTTTGTCTATAATATGTTATGATACATGTAGTAGGACCAACACATATGAAAATATTGAACTGGTACTGTCAACCATATGAATATTCAGCTTTCACATCTGTTGTTTTAATTTGAGATGAATTTAACTTACTGCAAACATCCTGCTTTACCATTGCAAACGAATCACCTCCATTATGACATCACAGTGAGCAGACCAGACCAATCAAGTTACTAGTTTTCCGACACTCCAATTTATTCTGTGGTATTTACGGAACACACCCACTCTGTGGCAAATGCATAAAGAAGTGATATAATAACCTTATTTTCAAGCAATAGCGGCAACGGACATGGCCATCATTAAATTGTAATTACTATCACAAACAAACTCTATCGGCTGAAAGCGGAGCATGAGAGGCCCGCGGAAATGGCCGTGAATAGAAAAAAAACTCATCAGATAGCACGGCGGCGGCGTAATTCTCCTTCCCCTATTGAATAATGTCATTATCAGCGACTAATGATGATGTGAGGAGAAGCAGTTATGGAATAAACCGATTATGACAGAGAAAAATGATTGAGAAGCCAGGAAGCTCCATTTATATCGTTTCCCTTTCTGCCTTTCCTTGTGTGATGGAATAGTCCCGTCTTTGCTGTCTTTCTTTAGCACATACACTCCTGCCATCTCTTCTATCTATCTCTGTCTCTCTCTCGGTTCTTTTACCTCTTCTCCCCTCTTTGCAATTAATCGCTGTCACATCCAGTCTTGGAGAAGCTACTTTCAATCCACAGCTTGTCAAACTACAGGTTAGGTGAACCATAATTAAGTTCAGCTACAGTCAAGTTAGCCTTTCGAATGGAGCTTCAAATAGCTACAAATTAAGTAGCTAACTAATATCAAAAGACGTATACCTGGTGAAGTTGAACTACAGTAATTCTGTTAACTGAGTTTGGATTTATTTAAATGAATCGGTTCAAAAATAATTCACTAATTAATTTAACTCACTATGCTACATTTTACATTTTCTTTTTCTTTCTTTCTTTCTTTCTTTTAAACAAAATCTACAAAATAATTTTATAATACTGTGATATTACTGTTTAAATTTAATTGATTTTCTTCTTACATACATAATGTGAAAGTATATATATATATATATATATATATATATATATATAACCTTTTCCCCCAACTTAATTTGTTAATTTTCATAATATGGATGAAAACATTTTTAAAAAAATAAACTGATCTCTTGGTGACTTAATTTGAACAGATTTACACTAAATACCACCATAATTTCTATTATTTCTATTTCTATTAGAGAACAGTAATGAACAGCAGCATTTAGCCAAAATGTAGTAGTAGTAATAATAATAATAATAATAACAATAATACATTATTATTATTATTACAAAATATTATTATTAATAATATTACAAATAATATTTTTGTAATAATAATGATAATAATAATAATAATAGTGTACTTTTTTGGAATTATTTTTATAAATAATCAACAAATAGTTACTGTAAATTGATACAAAAATACATAAAATGTATTGCAGGGATTCAGATGAATCAGTGAATCATTTTCTGAACCAATTCATCTAAATGAACAATCCTAACCCAATTCACTAAACTGAATCATACTTCTGAATGCTTCCTGAGAGAGAAAGTGGACATTTTTCATCAAGATGTTTGACCTCAGTTCGCTTGTCTTTAAAGCTCTGTATACAATAAAATCTGACAAAAATGTAACATTTTATGCCGCTAGACTGATATATGTACTTGTTGGTAAAAGTAACTTGTAACAGGAAAGATATAATGTTTTGAAAACAGCTGAGCTACTGCTAGGCTCCTGAAATTTTTAAGATAGCGCCTATACTTTTAGTTAGTTACATCTGGTCACATCTTTCTTCTTATTTTATAAGTGTTCGAAAGCATCATAATGCATTTGATTCTGGTCTCAAATCAGTTGATCGTGAGTGTGTATGTGTGTGTCGCGAGTACATTTATGCTCTATAAATGTGTGTAGGTACTGCTTGTGGAAGGGAAAGGGCCCGTGGCCCTTATCAGTCTATAACATCTGGCTGTGTGTCAGGTGATGAGATGGGTAGAGAGAGAGAGACAGAGAGAGTGAGACAGGCCGCTTTAATGCGATGTGGGGGGATAGAGCGAGAGAGGGGTGGTGTGCAAACAAACAGTGGCTGATATGGTCTATGCTTGTCACAATCATTCAGGACGCTCATATATCTTCCCCTCCGCTCCCCGCTTCAGCGGCCCTCTGCCTCTCTCCCTCCCTTTTTAATCTTGTTCCCCCTCTCTCTTCCTCCATCTCCCCTTCTCGCACTCTCTGTCTTCCTTTCTCGCCATCTCTGCTTCCTTCCTGTTGTCTTCTTTCGGATTCACAGGCCTGTATTTTGTTGTGCATTTTATTTTGTGCTCTTTAATAGAACATGTGGAACCAAAACTGGGGTTTTGTGGCCCTTGTTATGCCTTGTGTTAGTTTATAGCTTTATATGGTACTGTGTATTCCTAATTATTGACAAAATTAACTTTTAGAAGATGCACACACAGTTCTAAGTTAATATAGTATTATAGAGGTAAGTTTAAGTGAATTGTTGCAGTTCATCAGTTTTCAACTTAGTGTACATAAATGATGTGAGCATTACTTCATAGATAAATAAAGCTGTTTTTATTTTATTTATATTTTTTTTGGGCCAAAAAAAAAAAACGCACAGAAAGAAAATAGAAAATCTCAATTAGGGTGACACCATTTGGACATATTTACAGTAAATATCACCTATAAAAACTAGAATGCTCTATAATTTATGTTACTGACTAGAAAATGATGAACAGCAGAATTTAAAATATGATGTTATTCCGAATTATTATTATTATAAATTAACATTTGCAGTAGAAATTAACATTTGCAGTAGTAATACTACTTCTACTACTACTACTACTACTACTACTAATACATTATTATTATTATTATTAAACTTCTGTTAGCAGTGGTAGTAATAGTAGTAGTAATAGCAGTAGTATATGAATGCAAACAAAGTGATATAAAATGAGAGTCAAATGAATCAGTGAATCATTTTCTGAACCAGTTCATCTAAATGAACAATGCAAACCTGATTCACTAAATTGAATCACACTTCAGAATGCTTCATATGAGTGTACAGCTTATAATGAACAAGTTTATAGAAGTTTTCTATACATATTTGTATCTGGTCATCTTGACATACGAAGTTTTGCTTTCATTTATCTCCACTGATGTCATGATATTTTTCTTTTGAATTACCAGAAACATAAGTTTTTTTTTGGGTCCGGAGAATAGTGTAGTTACAGTATCTACCAGCTGGGCCTAACTGGCTATTGCTTACCAGCCAAAACCTTAAGTTAAAATCTAGGCCCTAACCCGGCGCCGGCCCGAGACACTCAGGCCCTAGCCCAGCCCGTGTCCGACAGCTTATCAGAATTCTCGGCCCAAGTCCGACTCGGGCCAGTCTTTTTTCCCCCTTCTCCCAAAACAGCTTATACTACTGTTTCAGCTAATAAAATAGTTCAGTTTTGTATGAAATGGCAAAGTGATTGTATTTAGTTTCGTTATTTTATTAAGTTAATTTAGAAAAAATGTTAGGAGCATTTTTTTATTCGTTAAATGTACGTTTTTGTTTTTTTTAAAGTAACGACCAAGCGGCCAGAAGCAGGCAATGAGTTGATTATAGCCTATGTTTGATCAATTTAGCCTTCTCAAATCATTACGACTTTTAGGTCGACTTTCAAAGGGTCTACTTTTATTTGTGTGCACTCACAATATCAACAAAACGTGCTTTTATAAAATAAAGAAAAAAAAGCAGTTTCGGTTTTGAGCAGGCTTCTGAAAAACCGAAACACAGCGAATAGACTACTTGCCTCACTGACTTGATAAATATAGTATAGAAAGCTTTGAATTACTACTTTAAAACGAAATCATTTGAATCGAAAATAAAAACTCTTTCATTATAAAATCCCTAAAGATGCATTTCTCTCTAAAGGCGCATCCAATGAGGAGATGGATGATCCAAAATGCAGCTTTTCCCGAAGCATTGGGAACTTTTAGTGACTCCCCATGCTCCAACTTCTCCCTGATGTCACCTGCATGCTAATGCGTGCATATATGCGTTGCGTATTGCATAAGCGATTGTTTAATATTTATAATATAATCAGTATTTCATACAGTAGCCACGTGTGCTCTGCGCATATATGGGCACAATAAAAGGAGAGAAGCTAAATGAGCCCGAGTCCGACCCGAGCCCGATCTGCAAAAAATAAAAAATGGCCTGAGCCCCGCCCGAATGGACTCAGCGTGTCGTGCCCCGTCGGGACCCGACGGGCTTGCAGACCTCTAATGCCGGCTAGCAATAGCAAGTAGCACGTTGCTAGAAAATTTGCAAGTTTGTAGCTACTTTAGCTATTTTCCTGTTTTATAAGAGATACATTGATAATACAATCATTTGACAGTGAGACTTTGACTTTGTAGGACAACGTGAGATTGTGCCACAAACTAGTAAATACATACGGAGAAAGTGCTCGCAATCAGAAATCTCGAACAATCAGAAAACAAGCAGTCAGGTCATATTTCTCACTGAGGGAAACCCTGATAGAATAAATCTAGAATAGACAAAAAAAAAAAAAAGCGGTAGTGGTAAGTAAATCAATATGGCATATTCTTGTGTTTGACCCAGTCTGCGTTGAGGGCTTTCTGGGCCTGAAGCTTAAATATCCGCTAATGGAAGCTTGTGTAGATCTAATCACGCCTGTAATTGAAGTTAACTTTGAAGCTCTCAGTCTTGAGGAATATTTAAAGACAGGAGAGAGGGACTGAAACTCAATATGGTGCACCGGAGACCCGGCTATTCATCACGCATCAATAATAAATGAACGCTCCTCGCATAATTCTGCTCACGTTGTTTCTTTTTGTTTTTAATATTTCCATCTTCTGCATGCTAATGCTACATGTTCCTGTGGTAGATATGCCATTCAGTCCAATTCAGTTTTAGTTCTGTTGCACTATTGATAAGACAGATCAGTCTCAAAGCAACTTTACAAAGATCAGTACAAAGATTAGTTTAAAGGCCCCAGTGACAAAACACAATTTGTGTGGTGTAGATGTGAACATGTAGGTATATCAGGGTTTGGACAGTGCTGACAATGTTTAAAAAAGAGGGCCTACCTGGGCATTATGCTCTCATAGTCTCTTTGATGCAGTGA
This sequence comes from Schizothorax lantsangensis, assembly GCA_027422415.1. Lineage (NCBI taxonomy): Eukaryota > Metazoa > Chordata > Actinopteri > Cypriniformes > Cyprinidae > Schizothorax > Schizothorax lantsangensis. The sequence goes on from CM049849.1 coordinate 11,222,745, forward strand.
TGTAAACTAGACCAGGCATCCATGGACTGCAGGGTCTGCAAAAAATGAATGAATGAATGAATGAATAAATGTAGCCTATATCAAAACTGAGTAGTTTTAGCCTTGTTCTGGGTGTTTTTGAGGGTGTTATCGGTGGTTACTTATGATTATAAAGTCTGATACTCTGCTTCCAAGATACTGTATGATTCAATTGAATGTGTCAGTTTACATAAAATGGATTTATGAACCATTTATACTAAATACATTCTGTTTCTTTTTCATAGCACAGGCCAAATATCAGTGGTAATGATGGTATTTTGGCACAATTTCATTACTGTTAAATTTTTGAATGCAGGTACTATGTTAAAAAAAATAATAATAATGCTTGGATAGATCATAAAGATTATGGTATAAAAAGCTGAAATTATGACAGGCAAAATTATGAGAGAAAATTACAATTATGAGATAAGTCAAAATTATGACGTCATAGTAACGCCACATCAGAGCATGTGAGCGGAGCCGAGCGGTGAGAATTTCCTCTCCCCGCTCACATGGGTGTTCGCTCCCCCCGCTCCACCGCTCAAAGTCGCAGTAGACCGCTCCGCTCAATTCCGCTCCCCACTCACCTACAATTTCATCCCACTCCGGTGAAATCGCTCCACGCTCGCTCACATTTAAAATTCCTCTGCATGCCTAACACCTGCCGTTTTCAACCGAAGCCTTACCGTGCGTTCACACCGCAGGCGGCGAGTGCGTCAAAGTGGCCGGAAGTCATTCATTTTCAATGTGAGCCGGCGGCGAGCTCCGGCGCGGGGAGTTTTGGACGGTGAGAGCGTCGAGGAGAGTTGAAATCAAGTCAACTTTATGGTAATGAGCTATGACGCGGTTCGGCGGCAACCAATCGGAATGTAGAAGTCCTCCGCTTGAGAGGGTTCCAGAGAACGCAGTCCTGTAAACTTTGGTTCCGACCACATTAGTTCCCAAGCATTTTAGCGCTAGAACGCTTTGTTTTTTTCAGCGGGAATGCTATTAATTTCCTCAAAACAACATAGTTGACCAATTACATTAAGGCTACACTTCAACCAGGACAGTTTGGAATGTAGGCTGCGCACAAATTAACGTTAATGTTAATTAAAGACCTAGGCTAGTAAACGTCTCCTATAAACTGCATGTTGAAATTAGACTAGCACTTAACCAACAAAAAACACCACACAAATGGCATTTATTGGTTTATTTCGTTAGCAAACATGTAACTATAATTGTTGTAACTATAAAGCTCTTTCCATTGATCAATTTCTTACTTTCACAATTAAAATATTTAATGAGGTTAACTTATACCCTACGTGTGATCAGTCTGCACAAGATCAACACGCTTGTTTCCTTTTCGGCTCCTTTAAATACAAGACCAAGCGTTCGATCGTCAGAGCGTCAACGAATCTTTCTACAGCATCGTTGGCAGAGCGGCCAGAGCGAATTATGACGCTCTCGCCGGCGGCGGTGTGAACGCACAGTTATGCCTGGGACACACTGCCTGCGTGGCGGACGTGGAGCGGGTTTGTTGCGTGACTGCTGTGGAAAAAATCCGCTTCACTTCTATTCTGTCGCGGGGCCGCGGTTGCAGTGTGGTTGGACCGCGCACCTGATACGCGCATATTCCGCAGGCAGTGTGGCTGCTCTAATCTGTTAACATAGGCGCGGAAAGGAAAATCAACAAACCCGCTCCGCGACGCGTACGCCACGCAGCCTATATCCTATAAAGAACTCACAGCAACATCAGTCAAAATAGAACATATATTTATATCTCTTTCTCTATGAAATAAAAAATCACGGACAGGGTTAAGTAGGCTACATTCAAATATTCGTATGACAAACTTATTTAATTGATTATTAGCCAATATTTCCTATTTCAACCATATTCAAAATGCTCACGTTTTGCTCTGGCCTCCCCATGTTCGCGCAGCACACTGTCATGTTTCCGCATGATGTGTCTTTTTAGATTAAAATACGAATTCTTACTTACTGAAATCGTATCACCACATTCCTGATCATGTTCAACATCGTTATCATCTATTTTTTTGACAGGAATTGTGCACCTGTATGACCTGTCGGTTTGCTTTTGGAAATATTTCACGAACTACATCTCTCCTTCACAACGAACGATTTTTGAAGTGTAGGCTGACAATTTTGTTAATTGTTGAAGGCACAGGTGAATTCTGGGTGGATTTGTGCATGCCCTAAGCTCGTGGTGTGAGCGGTATCGGAGCGGAACAGGAGCGAGACAGAGCGATCGCTCCGGCCTTTGGATAAAAACCCGCTCCGCGCTCCGACTATATTTCGCACGCTCCGCTCCCCGCTCGCTCCCCGCTCCGCTCACATGCTCTGCGCCACATTACATTAAAGATTATGACTTAAAAATGATAATTCGGCAACACTTTACAATAAGGTAATGCATTAACTAACAAACTACATACATTGTTACAGTATTTATTAGTCTTTTTATGTTCGTTATTAAAAATACAACTCTTCATTGTTAGTCCATGTTAGCTCAGGTCCACGAACTAACATTGTTAGATAGAACTTTTGGTAACACTTTAGAATAGGGAACACTTATTAACTATTAACTATGACTTTTCCCTCAATAAACTCCTAATTTGCTGCTTATTAATAGTTAGTAAGGTAGTTGTTAAGTTTAGGTATTGTGTAGGATTAGGGATGTAGAATAAGGTCATGTAGAATAAGGTATTAATATATGCTTAATTACTACTAATAAATGGCTAATATTCTATTAATATGCATGCTAATTAGCAACTAGTTAAGAGACCCTAAAATAAAGTGTTACCCAACTTTTTAATCAACATTAACTGAGATCAATAAACGCTTTAGAAGTATTGTTCATTATTGGTTTATGTTAACTAATTTAGGGGTGTCCCCGACTAAGGATTTTCATAGTCGAATCGGAATTTTCGAATCTTGTCGATATTCGACTGATAGTCGAATCATATGTTTGGGGGCGTGGTCAAAATACATTACCAAGAGTCAAGTCAGACACAGTCATAATTACTGACGTTAACAAACAGGGAAAATGTGTAATGGACGACTCGCAGATACAAACGGGGTAAATAATGTTTTATGTTTTGATTAAAAGATAGTTAATATTAAACGTCAGCCAAACCCTAAGAATTCACAAAAATTTTTTTTTACAATAGTGCTCTCATTATAACGTTATGTATATGACAGTTATTAATGTTCTGCATTTCTGTTTTGAGCTGCGCGCGCTGAAGATGACCAGTAGAATGAAGCATTTGATAGCAGGTTTTTAATCAATGGTATTTAACTCATCATTTATCTCATATAGAATATGCTTCGTTATTTATACAGTACAACAAATTCGACTGAGATTGGGAGTGGAATCAGGCCCCTCCTATCGAAGCATCGAATCGTCGACTATTCAGGGTCACCCCTAAACTAATTTAGTTAACTAATGTTAACAAATAGAACCTTACTGTTACTGATTAATTCTGACATAAAAAAGTTAACTATGACATACTACATCAAAATTCGTAAACGTTATGAAAATCATGAGTCAAAATTATGAGATAAAATGTCAAAATTATGACAAAGTTGTAACTGACATAAACGGTCAAGTCGACATTACAGTATGATGAAAGTTCGCAAATTTGAAAATTGTAATTAAAGTCAACTTTTTATAGCACAATTATGGCTTTATCTTATAGTTATGCCTTATCTCATAATTTTTACTTTTGGTCTCATAATGATTTTATCTAATAATTTTGACTGTGTTTAGTTGTAATTGTGACATAAAATTTTAAAATTATGATATAAAAAGTTGAAACTATGACATACTACATAAAATTCATAAACTTTATGAAAATCATGAGTCAAAATTATGAGATAAAATGTCAAAATTATGTCATAAGTTGTAACTGACATAAACGGTCAAGTCGACATTACAGTATGATGAAAGTTTGCAAATTTGCAAATTGTAATTAGTCAACTTTTTATAGCATAATTATGGCTTTATCTTATAGGTATGCCTTATCTCATAATTTTTACTTTTTGTCTCATAATGGTTTTATCTAATAATTTCGACTTTGTTTAGTCTCATAATTTTGACTTTTTGTATTTACCAAAGTATGATTATTTTTATTTTTTTTGTAAGTGGCAAGAATGGATCTCCATAGCAATCAGACTTCAAATGAATGATAAAATCACATTGAACCTATTGTAGTTGATATTGTTGACTAAAAACATACAGTATTACCAAATTATTGTGCGCTGACAAAACTCTAATGACATGTTTGCTCTTTAACACCGTTTAGCGTTAGCAGAGCGACTATGTTAGCTTGGTTAGCTCTGTTTATGGTATTAGCAGCAAGTGATTGATGGCGCAGGCCGTTGCGGAGCGCAGTGTGAGTTGTAGAGGCTCCTGATATGGACGCCTCAGATGCTCTGAGATCTCCTGTATGTCAGATCCTGATAACGCTTTACTGAGCGCGCTACACTCAGGACCGCAGCCGCCCGCTGGCCATCTGCAGCCAATTCACCGTTTTATTACCAACAACACAGCCTTTTCTCTCCGGCCTGCTGTGAATGCCCTTCCGCCATTCGTGGGGTTCCATCACGGCTTTTGCTGTAGTGATTTGGAACATGGGTTGTGGTCAGTCGGTGAACTCGGGGAAGTGAATGAATGTTTCGTGATGATACCAGATGAAAAAATGGAGCATTCCGCCCATCCCCGGCCGCTGTCTCCTGTTTCAGTGCATCGATGAATTACCCCTCTCCACAACTCTCTCTTTACTTATCAGCTTTCTCTCCCCCCTCACTCGTTCTTTTATCAGTCCGTTTTATCTCTTCTATCAGTGCCATTTCTTCCTCTCGTCCCTGCGCCGCTTGCTGCTGTGATGTCATGGGACTGTCTGTCGCCGGGCCGACGGGTAGGTTGCCGTGGCACTGCTTTCCTCCCCTCCATCACTCCGACTTTCTCCCTTTAGATCAGATTGACGATGGCGACTCTCTACCGCATCCATTCCAGAACAAGTACACACACTCAGGGGCCAAAAATGCAGTGACGCCTGCGATGTCACGCCTCATTTAGCCATCAGACCTCGATCAGAGATGCACAACACGACTGGCGCATTCCAATCAGTCAAAGTACAAGCGAACGCAGACATCTGATCAATTGGTAACAATGCAAGCCGATTCCACACATACCGCAAACACTTTCACTCAAACCGACTCACTTTGTGTGTTTTGATTGACCCCACGGTCCCAACCGGCCTCTTGAATTCTTTACACATGTCTTTATTGCCGCAGCTCAAGCGATCTAAGAAAAACCCTTAGTGTATTCACTGTGCATCGCTGTTCTCACTTTAAATAGGAACACACTTGAGCCTCTCTTCTGGGCTTTTAAGAATAAATGAATGCATTTGTCTGGATTTTTGTGAAGTACTTTTAAAAGAGGATTTTGCTCTTCAGATTATCTTGACTAAAAAAAAATAAAAAAATCCTTGGACGAGAGAACATCTCTGAGATACAGTGCACAATGCTTCTGTATTCATTCTTTCTATCTTTTAATACCTATCCATTTTACATACAGTACATTTTATAGCTCCAGGGCTTAGAGAATGGATCCAGATTGACAAAAGTTGGATAGTTGATGTGTAACTGTTATGATTAGTAAATTTTAGGAGAAAATTTGGGTGGTGTTGTGGGTGGTTTTCAGGGTGTTGCTATGGTATTCCTAAATTGTTCTGAATGATTTTTAGCACATTGAAAGTGTTTGTTGTTGTTTTTTTGGGGTGGTTACCACATTGACCCTGTGATAAAAGGCCACATCTAAGTCTCTATGATATTTTGGTATTTCATGGATTAACAATTGGACAGTTTGAGTCTAGGAGGACAGTACATATGTATTTGTTAGATAATTAAGCCTGAATTTCTCTGTTTAATGTGTTTTCCCCCCTCTCTTTATGCTGTGCTACTTCAAATACACTTCAAAGAACAACTTTGCAAAGTTGTTGGCGTTTCAAATATGTTATGATTGATTCTCATTGATGTTCTCATGATGTTCAGCGGTGTGACACTTTTTTTTATTGTGGAGTATTTACGAAATCTTACTTGGAAAGTTGTCTTTTTAAGTGTACCTTAAAATCAAATTAATTAATAAATTAATAAATAAAAATACAATAATAATAATAATAATAATAATACACTATGCATATGGTGACCGTGTGTGTGTGTGTGTGTGTGTGTACATGGGCCTCTAGCAGTTCTCAACTCATTTTGTTTCAAGATTCAGATTCACTCTGGACATCAAGTGGCAAATGTTTTTTTATGTCAAACTTCCAGAAAGCATATATTATGCATGTATACTGTATACTGTGAGAATACACAGTGTAATCCCAAACATATCCCTTGTGTAGCATCAAAATATTTATCTGAAATACTTTTTGATTATAATTTATTTTTAATATAAATGTCTAATGTCTGAATGTTTAAGTAATTAATTTATTTTTTTAAAGGATTTTTTTAAGGTCTTTTAACGATAAATCAATACAGAATTAGTATTTTTGTTCAAATTATTACTTTGTTGTTGTTGTTTGTTTATTTTGTTTTGTTTTAAGGATTGTAAGGATATTATACTGGAAATTTAAGCAAAATACAGATAAGAAAAATATTTTTGCATTGATGATTGTAATATGGGTCATATTTTACTTTTTGCATTTACCTTTTTTTTGTTTTGTTTCAATACTGTACCTGACTCTATCAGAACAGTCCTGTGACACATTTGTAGGTTGCGACCTACATGCTGAGAACCACCTTCATTTACTTTTCCCTATTTAACACTGATCATCTAAAATTCACTTTCCCCCTTCTGTCTGAGATGATCTAATTGATGTAATGAATTGGATTATCTAATCGCAGGGATCGGGGCGGATCCCACACCCAGCTTTTATCTGTACACAGCTTCCTGAGCTGCTTACTTACCACCTGCAATGCATCATGGGCCACGGAGGCAGCTTTCACTTATTTGACACAAATCGTAATGGGTGATGTCCCTCCTCAACCCACATACTTAAATTTACAATTCCCAGTGGAAATGTACTGATAAGAATTTTTTCTTTGTAATTAATTTGTTAATTATATAGAGGAGGGTTAACACTCTGACCATAAGCAAATAAATAAATCAATTCAAATTGAAGCTGAAAGTTTATATATATATATATATATATTACATTATTTTACATATTTTGTACAAAAAAGTATAAAACTTTTGTAATGAAATGAATAGTTCCCACTAGACAGACGTTTTGTAGCAATAATAATAATAAACATCTTGTTGTGAACCTTCTTAAAACATGGTATCCTGATTATTTTCTCAGAGGGTTAAAGACTGTTACCTGTTATGAACTGTTTGTTGGATTGAGCAACACTGCCATCAAGGGGAATTTAGCTAAAATACACGTTTTCATATTTTTTTCCAACAATTTTCAAGGCTCTCCAGAGGAAGAGAGCTGGCACATATGGGTTTATTTAATTGTTTTTAATTTAATTTAATTTTATTCAATTAATAATTTATTTGAGAAATGCATGCACTAACATGCTACTATGAAAAATGCTCTTATGTGTTTTAAATCCTATTTATATCCAGGTGAATTCAAGTCAGAAGTGAGCATGTATGCCCTTCTTACTCCAAATGGCAAAGCACTTAAAGTGAGAATTATGAAATAACTATATGAAACTGCCACTTGGTTTTGAATCGGAATGTTACCTTTACAGTTTAGCAGCAAAATTAGCTATTTGTTCTGACTGTTATTATTCTAGTGGTAAATAAAACTATTGCATACAATAATAGGCTATCACATTTATTTATCCTAAATCCGTTTTAAATATTTATTTTAGTAATGACTAGTTTCTTTTGATATAGCTTCTGGTGTATACAAAGGTTACGGCTTTAATATCTTAAATTACCTCAGCTTTCCTGAATGGCGCGGATGTGCCGGTCATGTGATCATCGTTAACAGAAAAAATTGTATCCTGGAAGTGGCCTTCAGAAGTAGTTCCATAACTGCCTAGTTCTCAAATCGACCCTTCGAATAGTTTCCTCCTCCTGCATTCCTCCTCCGCCTGGAATTCGTCGAATATCGGCGTTTCATAATGATTTAGCGTGCCATAAATTCATCCTGATGACGCCAGAGACTGCGCGGGAAATTTAAGGTGCAGTGAGACCTGAGGTGTTATTTTACATAAGTTTAACTGCGCTGTCCTAGGCACTTATGACCTGCATGATATTCTTTTTTTTTTTTTTTTTTTTTTGCTCAAATCTCTCTTTTAAAACTCATTTAAAGCATGATGGCATTTAAAAATAAAATGTAAAAACCATATTAACTAAAAAAAAAGGTATTATGAATAGCCAATAATTTAATTTTTTTAAATCATGTTTAAGTAGAAATGCTATTCTCATTACCAAATATGTGACCGTGACCATGGACCAAAAAAAAGAGTAATTTTTTTGAAATTGAGATGTATACATCATTTATACATCTAAATAAATTATATTTCCATTAATGTATGTTTTGTTAGGATAGGACAATATTTGGCCGAGATACAACTATTTGAAAATCTGGAATCTGAGGGTGCAAAAAAATAAAAATGTAAATAGGCCTATTGAGAAAATCGCTAAAGTTGTCCAAATGAAGTTCTTAGCAATGCACATTACTAATCAAAAAATACGTTTTTATATATTTATGGTAGGAAATTTACAAAATATCAGAATATTTACAAAATATTCCAGAACATGATTGACCCATACAATGTATTTTTGGCTATTGCTACAAATATACCCGTGCTACTTATGACTGGTTTTGTGGTCCAGGGTCACATATGTATATGACTCCGTTCATCTTGATATATCCCCTCTATTATCTGACACTATTTCCTTTATTAGCTATTTTCTAAAAAAATAAATAAAAAAAATAGAGTGATGCTGCATCCAAACCGCTAGATGTCAGTAAAAGACTAATGTTGTGTAAACCAGTAAGATAATACATTTTAAAAGATACAATGTAATCTGTACTCTGATTCAAAGGCTGAATGTTAGAAATGCACTCAAGAGTATCACATCATACCAGTGTTTGAGTACAGAGATAAGACCGTCCACAATGCAATTTAAATCTCACAAGGCACCCAGTTCTCTCTCTCTCTCTCTCTCTCTCTGTGTGTGTGTGCATATAAAAGGGACACAAATGTGCATGTTTTTGTTTGTTTTATTTATTGTTTTTTTTATATATATGTTGATTGCCAATATTACAATAGCTATACTGATTGATTTATGATGTGCATTGTTTGTCTGTTGTCCCATGTATTAAAATACATTGCAATTTGTTTTATTGCAATTATGACAATTATCACTTTTTTCCATTCCACCAAATAATATTTCCTATATATTAATTATTTTATTTTTAATATTATACCAAAATATGCCAGCCCTGTATCGAGTGGCCACCATATGTCAGTGAAGGCAAATGTCATCTTAGGTGAATGATGACACTCCTCTAGATCATAACACAGTTTTTCCATCATTTTTGGGACTAGCTCAATCTGTCATTTGAGACCACAGCCAGTCTGGCCGCAAACTGCATTCTCCCCTGCCTTCTGAGAAGTGGAGCCATTTACATGTACTTTTTTGATTTTATATGCACACTATTATTGTTTCTACTAATTTCTAATTTTATTATAGTATTATATAGTTATTTTTGAGAATCTACACTTAACATTAACCCTTTTCACAGCAATATAAAATGCTAAATAAATTATATATATATATATATTACATAATGACAAAGGGCATGTACATTAAAAGTGGTCCAAGTGTCTCAAACCATATTATAGCCTTGTGTATAAAACAGACAAGAGAAGTTGACATGAAAGCAACAATTATCAGTGAATAAAAACTTTTGGTCTAGAACACAAATACAATGAACTACTTTCATAGTTCTTTGTCATTTTTAGTTCTCTTTTAAATAATTAAAAACATCCATTTAGATTTTGGTTTCTGATGCACCTGCAATTTGGTTGTTTACTTTCCCTGGAAACCTGTTGCTTTGTAAACAAAGGCTTGCATGAAGTGCTAATTGTGTCTGGCATCAAACACTGGCAATCAGACTAATGTGACTGTGATTCACCTTTGCAGCTGCTTTTGTGTAGAACAATACGCAACTTTGCTTCTGAAAAGCACAGCCAACATCTAATAATTTTAATGACCTACACTTGTCGAGTATTAGCATTCACTATTATTCTAATAAACCACATGATAGTTAGTACCAGTTGTGATGGGCAACAAGCCTGTTCTGATAAGATTGTGGACAGAAGGAATAAGAACTTGTTTCATGGAAACTAGTCAACTAATCATGTAAATATTTATGATAACAATAAATAGAAAGAGAAATAGAAAATGTATTTTGTTGCTGAGGTAACACTTTATTTTAAGGTGTCCTTGTTACACGTTATATGTACTTACTGATATAATAACTATTAATTATGCATAATTGCATGCAAGTAACCCTAAGCCAAACCCTAATCCTAAACCCAACCATATAGTAAGTACATGTAGTACATTACATTAATATTAAGTACATTAATATTACTCAATACTTAAATGTATAATTACACTGTAACAAGGAAAAGGCTTTCTTTTAAATCAAACTTTGTTTTTTTTTAGCCAAAGTTAATCTGTCATTCGGAAGAAGCATGCCAACGTTGTTGTGACATGCCCTCATCCTTAAACTATGAACAAAAGTACAGATTAATTTATGAGATGAGAATACACAATGAGACTAAACACTGTCTGTGCCAAACACAAAGTGTTTTTTTTCAGTCGGTTAGTGGCTGCCAAGAGCATAAATCTATTGAAATTCCAAACATTTAGAAACCGAACACTCTATACAATATGTGCAGTTTAACCTTTGCTTGTTTAGGTTGAGAAATGATGGCTTAAACTCTTAAACTCACAGTCTGTTCCAACCATCATAAATGATTCATTTGAAGGGTGAACACTCATGGCAGCTATACTGTTGTCTTTTCAAACAAAAGGGCTGAAAAAAATAATTGCTTAAAAGGCCATTTAAAGTGTCGGCACCACAGGCTGGCCGAGGGGGCCTGGCCTGGCCACTTTGGTCCCTGTGCCCCCTCACCTTGTTGATTTCTACCAAGGGGAAACCTCACTGTGGACAGCAATCTGTAGGCATGTTGACTTCTGAATGGTCAGCATCAGAGTTAGCATTAGCTGTTGAAGAAAATATTGATGAGCAAGAAACTGCAGAATTATCAAATCTTCACATAATACTTTGTCAGTTTAGTACTTTTCTGTACACTTGTCGGTAAGTGTTACAAAGTTCAGACTTGAGTCACTGTTGCCTCACGTAATTTAGCTGTTAACCACTAAAGGTTCTGGTTCTGGGCCTCATGTGGTGTTAGATCATAAACAACATTAATCCTCTGTTAAGCAAATTAATCCATGTCATGGATTAAACAGTATTTTGAAATAAAAGTACAAAGACTTGTTTCGCAATTTGGGAATCGAGCATTGAAGCAGGTGCCTTTCATGCAAAACGTAGCATTAATTGCATGACAGCACATTAAATCAAGGGCAGCCCCCATGGAGTGAAGTAACTGGAGTTAAATGGTTTACTGAAAGGCAAAAGAGCCAAGTTGACAAATTTATTTTGTTTGCAAGAGAGACATTTTATAACCCCCCTCCGCTTTTATCAGTCCTTTGCAAATGTTCTGTACACATTTTAGTACCTTTTTTTATTTGAGTGAAACAGGATATTTAGTGTGAGAGAGAAAAAAAAAGTATGGATCCTTTATTTAACCTAATGTTTATAACGAGATTAGGAAAAAAAAAGAAAAAGAAGAAGAGGGCTTTTTCCAGAGGTGGAGCCATTATATATATATATATATATATATATATATTTTCTTTATGTAACATGCACTGGTGAATCATGCATAGCAAGACCAGAAATATGTATTAATAAAGTAGATACAGTCTACATGAAATCAAGATTTCACCCTAATGGGTGGTGGTGAGGGGGATCAATTCTTGCATTTCTTTTTAGTTTAGTTGTTAACCTCAGCTGCACAATGCCACTTACGCAAGCATTAGAGACAGCCATATTCTACTTGTCGCCAGTTCCACACATACACAACAGTACAACAACAAAATTATATGAATTAATATCCTATTGCATCATGAGGCCAGCGGAGATTCACATCTCTATTGCGCAGCAGAATAATACAAAAATGAAAATGAAAATAATCAATCGATCAATCAGCCATGGATTGGATCATGATACTTATAATCAGATAGAATTGTAAGTTTCCTAAAGTTTCCCACCCCTAATCCTAAGGAATAGAGTTATTCTTGCTGCATAGTAGTTTGACTTAAGGCTGGAATACAATGCAAAACTTTTAAAATTTTAACTTAATGACTTTGTAAATAGTCACAGAGGAAAAGATGGCCATCATACACTAAACGACTGAGGAACATACTCTACCAGACTTTAAAGTCATTTTGATCACAGCAAACTTATGCAGAAATATGTGCCTTGTTGTTCTAAAATGGGCTCAAAATATCAAACAAGTTTGATATCCTCCGACTGGATGGAATCATAGTCTGAAGCTAATAAAAAATCTGAGTCTGTAACCATCATACACTATGCGATTTTCTATGAAATATGTCAACTCGAATCTGCAGGCTGGCTCTGACTTTTGCCAACTAATGTTAACTATTCCAGACAGTAAACTGGCAGAAAATCAGGGCAAAAATTGTGTAATCTAATGTAGAAATTTTCATTTTCTGTAAAGCTGCTTTGCAACGATTTGTATCGTGAAAAGCGCTATACAAATACGTGAATTGAATATCCCAGCCTAACTGTACAATGCAATTTAATTCCAAAGCCTTAAACAAAAACTTGTTGCTGAATGGTTAAGAGTGAGAATTTGAATGTCAGCATTATCATTTAAGGGCTGTATAAGGTTTGTGAACTGTGGACTGAGTACCTAGACACTAAAGCATAATGAGATGACCTATTTCAGTACCTCTCATGCTTACCTGTCACACCCCTTGTTTGGGAGTTCAGAACCTCAATGACTTAATGTCATCATCTAAAATAACATTTTCAATGGCAACGCACCAAGAAGAAATTTGAGAGTTGACCAAAAGGTCAGATACTTGATATCTAGTGTGAATGCACCTTAACAGCTACAGGTACTAATCCAGTGCAACAGAAATAAAGCACTCAACACTATAAGATGTTGAAAACCTGCCTCCCCATCTCATGATATGCAGATTTGTAGTTTCATTCAGATGACTCTATGAATACACCTCATAACTTTGCCTCACAGCTTGGAAAGAAGGATGAATCTGTGCTTAAAGGGTTACTCCACCCCAAAATGAACATTTTGTCATTAATCACTTACCCCCATGCCAAGAAAACAAAAATAACGACTTTATTCAACAATTTGTCTCCTCTGCGCCTCCTCCGCGTCACCGTAGCACCATTTTGGAGAGTATCCGCTGGACTCAAACAGCGTATGCTGTTCTGTGTCAGCCGTTACGGTGACGCGGAGGAGACGAATTGTTGAATAAAGTCGTTATTTTTGTTTTCTTTGCGCAGAAAAGGTGTTCTCGTCACTTCATTAAATTCAGACTGAACCACTGATGGCAAGTGGACTATTTTGACAATGTCTTTCTTACTTTTCTGGGCCTTGACAGTGTTATTTACTTGGCAGTCAATGGGACAGTCACAAGCCTCCCGGTTTTCATCCAAAATATCTTAAATTGTGTTCTGAAGACGAACAAAGCTTTTACAGGTTTGGAACGACGTGGGGGTAAGTGATTAATGACAAAATTTTCATTTTGGGGTGGAGTAACCCTTTAAGAATATAAACGCCAACTAGGAAAATGGGTGAAGTGTTTGACCAGCTAAACATCTCTGCCCAAATCTCAACAACTTCCTGCACATGCTTTAAAATGTTTAAAAAAAGATAGCTTTTTGTCTGAATATGATGCTGGTTCAAGCATTCCAAAGTTCAGCATCTACACTCACAGTTCAACAGTAGAGAAACAATCTTCGAACCTCCACACAATCTTCTGTGACTGTTATCATTCACAAGAAATGCCTGATAAATTCACAAATGTGAAAATGTAGCAAGAAAACCTCTTTAGCCAATTCTGTTGACAGTTTTATCATTTAAACATGGTAGCATCACACTTGCCAATGCATTGTGACATTCCAACCACTAGATGTCAGTATATCATAAGAAATGTCCCTACAGCATAATGATATGGTTTCTTTTCATTGGCGCGCCTCTGATGGTTTGAACTCACATTAAATTTAAAATTCAAATCAGTCTGAATTCATTGAACCTCTTACCAGCTCAGCTGAACTGGTGGATCATGTAGATTTAATAAGGGCTCATTTCCTTATACCCAATTCCGTTTTTTAATGAGCAAAGAGATAACAGTGTCCTAATGAGGACATTTTCATCCAAAAAGAAATAAAAAAAAAATCAGGATTTGACCATGGCGACCGGTGGCTGTCTGAAAATCCACTCCTAAAGTGATATTGATTTTGTCTTTATTGATTCACTACCCTGTTCTCCTGCAGCCACGCTAAAATCTCTCCAGCTCAGTGCAACAATTCAACAGCCTGCGGTTGATTGTCCAACACCTTGGCAAGAGTTGAGGTCAGGGAAGACGGTTGAGGAGGGAGGAAAAGACCAAGTGAGAGAAAGGAGACATGGGAGGTGGAAACGAGAAAAGTCTGAGGAGCATTAACGAGCACATGCTCTTCAAAGCTATCTGCTCCTTTGAGACCTTCCTGAGGCCTGCTCCCTCTGGCATGTAAGTGTGTGTGCAGATACACACACACACAGTAAGAATGTCTTTAATAAGTGAGCCATTGATCCGACTCCCACCACCAGGCAATTAAGAGTCCAAACTCTCTAATAAGCTCCAATTGGCTGGCCGGCAATTACTGTGGCAATGGCTGGAAGAGTGAGCATGAGGCAGCTAGACTTGATTGGTTTCACTGGCCCTAATGCGATTGCAGTTCGTACCTTGCCGACCGCTCCACGGGTGAGCCGCGTTTGAGCAGTAATGGGCGCCCGGCTACAGATATATCTCTGCGAGGCCTGATTGCACCCTGCTGTCAATAAGCAGCCGCACCTTTAATGGGGACAAAGATTGTGTGTGTGTGTGTGTGTGTGAATGTGTGTGTATATTTGCACTTAAGGGTCAAGACAGTGTCATGGAATGCTCCCATTACACCAGGGGCATATGGATTCTCAGTAATGAGACAAAGGTAAGGTTTGGTGGTTTATGACAGTATAGAAACATTTAAGACCTGGACAGGTCTCCTGCAGGAGCTGGAAAACTTGAGGTAATGACATGCTTTTCTTCCAAAATATTTATCTGGACATGCTGTGTCTATTACGCTATAAAATTGGCTGACTTCCTTGTCTTATGAGGGCTTTTACCATGCCACTGTCAAAAAAAGTAAAGACATTGTCCCTTTGGGAGTACAACAGCAATTCACTGGGGTAGCACCTGTTGTAATGGGCACCTTTGTACCTTATCTTCCTCTAAAAGGTGCATATTAGTACCTCAGACTAATAATATGTACCCTTAACATACTATGAACCTTTTAGGGGTGAAAAAATTATAAAATCCCCTTAATGATTCTGTGTATCCCAGTGAAAAGCTGTTGTCCCCCCAGAAGGGACAATTTATGCATATTTTTTTCTGTGATGTTACGAAACCAAGTATAAAATCAGACTATTTAAAGACGACAGGAACTCAAAATTGTCCCTATTTACTTTCTTTATACAGGTCCCTGGCTTATTGTGAACAACTGATCAGTGCATGTTTCATACATCACATTACATAAGTTGGCAACACTCTTTCATGTTGACTTCAAAGTCTCATAGAGCCTAATACTCTTCTGCATCTTTCCCAGAATAATTCCTGTTCTTATTTTGCCGTAAACACTTTATCGATGCAAATTTTCATCTGCGGCTCTACTGTACCATCTTGCTGTCATGAGATCATAATGTTCTTGTACTGGAGGCATACTGAGACAGTCTGTACTGTGAAAGTTCCCAGACGCCTAGCAACAGCTACCAGCGCTCCCTTAGTCAGCTGCTTATAGTAATATCGACATAGCAACACATAGAGCCTTTGAACAATCTTGTTAACCCTGTTGCAGTGTCTTTACCGGTAAAGCAGCAGTTTACATCACTTGCGGTGATGTGGTTTTTGTAACATGAGTAAAGGATAACTGGACTTTGTCGCTCATATCATTCTAAATATCAAGAGGTCAAGTTTTAGCTGGTTAGTTTCTGTACTTATGGCAGTTCTTGCTGGTGGATTTGCAAGGCTCTTACAAGCATGAAATGCATTTATATTTTCTCGTCTGCTGCTTTTGACGTCACACCTTATGTACCGCCAGGATAGTTGGTAACGAAGGGCTTGGGATCGTACACGTTCCTGAGGTGCCTTCAGGCAATGAATTGTAAGAATGTCATTTTCTTGTGGCTCCAGTGTGATTAGTCACATGACAGATGTTTCAGGAATGGAGTGACGAATAGCAAAGATGGCAGCAGCTGGGTCACGTATACTTCCGGAACTGCATGTGGCATGAGCAACTGCCACGGAGGTGTGTGGGAATGCTAATGGATTTGGAGGTAAAGCCAAGAAGGTCCATTCCAAATTCAAGGATACTTCTCATTAGCTATGTTTCCATCCAAAGATTCAAATTTAACTTTAACGCTAAACTGGAATTTGCATAAAACATTTGCGAATAAATCATTTGCGAATAAAACAAGAATATGTTTCCATCCAACATGTCAAAGAAAACAAAATTGTCACTCCCCGAAAAACTGGAACTATATATCACTAATAAAAATAGGAGAAGCCACTTAATATAGTAATTTTCATATATAATAAATTACTTGCACCTCACAGCGAGCAGACAAAACGCAATAAATGTGGTCGTTGCTTTTGGGGGTGGATTTCTGCTGTTTGGGTACGCAGTTGTGTAAGACAATTATACAGAAATACTTTGATGACAGACTTTGCTCAGGCATTTCAGAACAACCAAAACAACATTTCAGATGCTGTGCAACGAGATCGGTCCGCTGGTTAGTCAAGTTATCCCATCCCATCGTGCAAAGTCACATTACTTTTTTGACGCTCAAGGTGGAATTTATTTGGTAAATGTGTTTCCATCGTAGTTTATGCGCATTTTTTCTTATTGGATAAAAAGGTTATCCTACTCAATTGTGCGCATAAGTTTTTGCGCATCTTGGCGTTTCCATCCAGCATTTTTTATGCCATATTCCAAAATGCGCATAAAAATAGGTGGATGGAAAGTCTTCAACCATTTACTTTATATAATTGTTGATACTTAGGTTTACCAATGTTCCATTGCCTTTAGAGAAAAGTTGCACTCAAGATCAGAGTCGGTGTGCAGATGTTCTTGTATCATCTCCAGGCCTGTCTTCAAACTTATTTTTGACTATATCCACTGTACATGTTCATCATTCCTAGACCATATACATATCCCAATGCTGATATAAATGCAGAGGACTACAATATGTTTTAACCAAGAGCACTTGTAACATGGGAACATCATAAATCCTTTTAATTTCTACTTTGTTGATTTACTTAAGGGAGTCACTAATTCCTGTCCTACAAGTCTACAAAATAGCCCACGCTGAGGCTTAAATCACCAAATTACAAAAGGAGAATAAGAGTTCACCCTCAGCTGCTAATCTGAGAGCCGTGTTAATGTTTCCATTGTAATGTTGAAGGTTACCAGCAGGTTAGAAGCAATTTTGTCTCGAGAGGTGGCCTATACAGCTTCGAAATCAAAAACATCAAGAACAAATCTGTTATATTCGACTCTAACATCCTCTTGATATTTTCTGTAAATCCTTCACTTCCATTCATAATGATATGTTCTTTATAGATCTTGGAATTGTTTGTTAAACACATACATTTCTGGGATTCCATCACTTCAGGTCAGGTGGTTAAAAGTGCTTCTTAGTGTACTTCTATTAACCTTCTGCAACTTCAAACTGACTGATCGATTTTCATTCCACCACTTTACACAAAACTTGTGTACATATATGAACATTCCTTTCGTTCTATCCTTTTCTTCTAGCAACTTTTATACCTCCTTATACCTATAACTATATCTAGTTATATCTTTAGCTTCCATTTATCACCACACAACCAATGCTGGTGTGCTTTCACCCTATATCACCATAGGTGCCATGAACTCATCACAGGGACAATATAGTCCTGTCTCAAATGCCGCCCTCAGCCCTTCCAGCCATTTTCCCCATCACATAGACTGTTAGATTTAGTCTACTGCACAGGTGTGAAATTGTGCATCAGAACGACAATACAGACATGACTCTGAACCATATAATGACAAATGAGGCATCCTATGGTTTAGTGGACTTAATCGATGCAGGCAAGCAGAGACCACAGGACAGCCAATCCACATAAATTGTATATATACTGTGTTTAAATATACACTGAACAAATTTATAAACGCAACACTTTTGTTTTTTCCCCCATTTTTCATGAGCTGAACTCAAAGATCTAAGACTTTTTCTATGTACACAAAAGGCCTATTTCTCTCAAATATTGTTCACAAATCTGTCTAAATCTGTGTTAGTGAGCACTTCTCCTTTGCTGAGATAATCCATCTACCTCACAGGTGTGGCATATCAAGATGCTGATTAGACAGCATGATTATTGCACAGGTGTGCCTTAGGCTGGCCACAATAAAAGGCCACTCTAAAATGTGCAGTTTTATCACACAGCACAATGCCACAGATGTCGCAAGTTTTGAAGGAGCGTGCAATTGGCATGCTGACTGCAGGAATGTCCACCAGAGCTGTTGCCCGTGAATTGAATGTTCATTTCTCTACCATAAGCCGTCTCCAAAGGCATTTCAGAGAATTTGGCAGTACATCCAACCGGCCTCACAACTGCAGACCACGTGTAACCACACCAGCCCAGGACCTCCACATCCAGCATCTTCACCTCCAAGATCGTCTGAGACCAGCCACCCGGACAGCTGCTGCAACAATCAGTTTGCATAACCAAATAATTTCTGCACAAACTGTCAGAAACCGTCTCAGGGAAGCTCATCTGCATGCTCATCGTCCTCATCGGGGTCTCGACCTGACTGCAGTTCGTCATCGTAACGGACTTGAGTGGGCAAATGCTCACATTCGATGACGTCTGACACTTTGGAGAGGTGTTTTCTTCATGGATGAATCCCGGTTTTCACTGTACAGGGCAGATGGCAGACAAGCGTGTATGGCATCGTGTGGGTGAGCGGTTTGCTGATGTCAACATTGTGGATCGAGTGGCCCATGGTGGCGGTGGGGTTATGGTATGGGCAGGCATATGTTATGGACAACGAACACAGGTGCATTTTATTGATGGCATTTTGAATGCACAGAGATACCGTGACGAGATCCTGAGGCCCATTGTTGTGCCATTGATCCACGACCATCACCTCATGTTGCAGCATGATAATGCACGGCCCCATGTTGCAAGGATCTGTACACAATTCATGGAAGCTGAAAACATCCCAGTTCTTGCATGGCCAGCATACTCACCGGACACGTCACCCATTGAGCATGTTTGGGATGCTCTGGATCGGCGTATACGACAGCGTGTTCCAGTTCCTGCCAATATCCAGCAACTTCGCACAGCCATTGAAGAGGAGTGGACAACCTGACCAACTCTATGCGAAGGAGATGTGTTGCACTGCGTGAGGAAAATGGTGGTCACCCCACATACTGACTGGTTTTAGGAACGGGGCAAAAACAAAAGTGCTGCGTTTATAATTTTGTTCAGCGTAGCAATAGGAGGTAGCAAATAATGGTTGTGAAGTAAACTAAAGCCTTTGATATGTTTTGGTGCAAATTCCTGTTTCAACAGGAAATACACTGCACCACTACACACAGTCCCTGTTCAAGAAGTTATAGTTTTGGTCTTTTACTATATATTATTTTTCAGTCTTGTACATGCACATCTGTTGTTTATTCTATTGCAGTTGTAGTTGTAGCAGCTAGCATCAGCATTTCAGGTGCTCTACTGTTATGGCTATATGCAGATGTTAATGGATTTGACAGGTTACATGGAAAAGGCACTGCTTCCTGGTGTCCCCTGAAAGGTCAACATTCATGTCCACATTAGAGTTCTCATTGCAGCTCAGTATGGACCACCTAGCACACACACACAACGCAAGCACTAGTGGAAATGTTCTCTCAAACAAGTCTACTTATAGCTCTTAGTCTCTCAGAAATAAGTATCTAGTCTTTCTGCGGGGAAATCTTTCGAGCTGTGACCTCATAATGTTCGATGATCCCCCTTCTGCCATGAGAGAAACAGAAAGAGAGAGAGAGTCAACCACCAGATGGATGCTTAGCAAAGGATAACAGTCAGTCAAGAAAATACTAGCACTGCAAGCACTTTCTGGTTTTGAAAGGCCAAAGTCTGATATTCTCACATTCTAGGCTAGACATGTGAACACACACACACACACACACACACACAGGTTACCATTACATTCCATAGACATAATGTTTTTATACTGTACAAACTGTATGTTCTATCCCCATGACCTTAGCCCTAACCTAAGCTTGTTTAAAAATATATATAATATAAAGTATAAATATTTTATATTATATTTTATTTTATAAAAAAAATAAAAAAAATATATATATATATATATATATATATATAATAAATACATTTGATTATATATCATACTTGTGGGGACATTTGGTCTTCATAATGTAGGGAATACCAGGCACACACACACACACACACACACACACACACACACGTCGGGTTTCCATGTTTTATTGGGACATTCCATAGGCGTAATGGTTTTTTATACTATACAAACCGTATTTTCTATCACCCTACACTAACCCTACACCTAAACCTACCCCTCACAGGAAACTTTCTGCATTTTCTAGATTTTCAAAAAAAACTTAATTCTGTATAATTTATAAGCTTGTTTCCTCATGGAGACCTTAAAAAAATGTCCTCACAAGGTCAAAATTTACTGGTATTAATATCCTTGTGGGGACATTTGTTCCTCATAAATACCAGGTACACGCACACACACACACAGACACAGACACAGGTCTCACACATAGAACTTAAATGGATAGTTCACCCAAAAATTGTTGTTCCAAACCCATAAGATCTCCGTTCATCTTCGGAACACAAATTAAGATATTTTTAATGGAATCTGAGAGCTCTCTGACCCTCCCATTTGTCTCCTCCGTGTCACCCAGCGTGGCGCAGCTGACACAGAACAGCATACGCTGTTTGCGTTCAGTGGATACTCTCCAAAATTGTTGAATAAAGTTTTTTTTTTTTTTTTTTTTTTGGCACACAAAAAGTATTCTCGTAGCTTCGTAAAATTACAGTTGAACCACTGATCTCACACGGATTATTTTAACGATCTCCTTGCTACTTTTCTGGACCTTGATCGTGTAAGGATCCTTGCTGTCTATGGGAGGGTCAAAGAGCTCATGGGATGCATCAAAAATATCTTCATTTGTGTTCCGAAGATGACCGGAGGTCTTACGGGTTTGGAACAACATGAGGGTGAGTAATTAATGACAGAATTCTCATTTTTGGGTGATCTGACTCTTTAAGGGTAGTTGGTTAAGTTGACATTTAGCAATACTATTACTATTGATCACATTTTGGTATTAAGCATATCAGACCAGAATATCACAGACTTTGGGGAGATTCTTTTGATATGGGGTGAATAAGCAACCACCTAGCATGTGCTAAAAGACACTCTGGATCAAGAAAGGCCCTGTCCCAAATGCCACACTTTATGTGCACTTTCGGACTTACAATGGCCGCTGCATGCGTGTGTCCATTAAGTTCACGAGACCATATGGTGTCCCATTCATCATTTTAGCATTCAGAAGGGTGCTCGTGAGCGCCCCCTTTGCGGCCGCTATGCGCCCTCGATGCGCACTTCTGCTGAGCCCGCAAGCCTGCGAGCTACCCGACTTCTACCCGGCAGTCAAAGCGGCATTACGTCACAAAAGTGCGGACTCTGAGGAAGACCGTGAGGGTTTAGGGTGCCATTTGGGACAGGGCCAAAGTCTACAATGCTCAGGGATATGTTAGCATTCCCAACCATCAACGGCAGTTGTTTGGTTAAATCTGTGCTATCCGGAAGAAAGCAATGTGAAATCTGCCGTTTTATTCATGACAGCTCAGGGACGCTTCATTCTGCAACCTTGTTGTCTTCAGCCAAACACCTGAGCTGAAAAATAACAATAAAATTGTCACATTGCTGATTGGCTGTTAACCATGCTAGCGAAACCTTTAACCCTTAGTAAACATATAGCAACACCCTAGCAATCATCCACAACAATGTAGACTCATGGTGAGTATGATAAGCACCACTTACATTGTCTTTATAAACTGTAAACTTCACAGCAGTGTAAATCCACAATGAGAAATAATACTTACAAATCAGAGGGGCAAAAAAAATGGCTTTTCATTATCCCTTTTCCTGTTTTGTCCCAGATCTCCAAAGCACCATTAGCTGGTGTGATCTTTCTTTCTTTTTTTTGTGGTTGTCTACAGTATAACTGTATGTGTGTGTGTGTGTGTGTGTGCGTGTGCGTGCGTGTGTGTGCGCGTGCGTGTGTGATCAGCACAGGATCAATAGTGTAGCGTGATATGTTTGTTGGATGTTCTGCCCTTTCACCCCTCTCTGACAGTTCTGGGACATACTGATTTTATTTATAACTCTCTTATTTTTAATAGGGGATGAGTTTCTGTCTGGCTGCTTCACTATGAGCCATGCTTTGAGTATGGATTGCAAAGAATCACGGCAAAAAGAGTTTAATCATGCTGTAAGATTGCTGTTCAATGTGCCATTGTTGAAAATGTGAAAATAAGTATAAAAGGATATTGATTTTTCTTTCAATATCCTATATACTCTTATAAAAACAAATCAAAATCCATGGTAATGACTCAAATATTGAGCAGCAACATCTATTTGTGCTTTATATATTATATATAAAGCACGAATTAAGTATTGACAAGTCCCAAGTTTCTCTAAAACTCTAAAAGAGCAACTTTTGATTAGATAAATACAATTCAGTTTATAACTCTGCGTACAGAACAGTTGTCAGCTAGTTACAAGCAATATATACATCATATAACATATGAATAATGCTCAAAAGAGAATATGGCAAAATACCTCACTTTAAAACCTCAGAAATGCTCAGCAATGTTAAACATGTCCGCTCAGGAACCAACTGCCCAAAAATAGCCAGCGAGACATATCCCAGCAGGCAGTGCTGTGAACAAAACAGGTCAGCACTGAAAGAGGTCTGCCACCGCTGGCCCGCTCTCTCTGCTCATCCAATCCTCCACTCCAAACACCTATGAACTTAATTATCAAATGAATAATTAATGTTTGATTGCACAATTCCCCCCGGCTGTCAACAGAGGATCGTTTATCATAAGATTATAATTCATTACTAATTGGTTTGGCATAAGGGTTTTTCATTAAAATAATTTGCTTATTAAATGTGCAAATTTTGTTAGCCGGAAACTTTTTCGATGATGGCATTTTGATTATGTCGCCCACAATGGCTTAAAACAGTTAAGTGTGCATTGAATCAAATATGAGAGCTAAAAATATATGCTAACTCCATAACAATAAAGAGGTCTTTTATTTAAGTGGGTTAGTCAAAGCTGATTAATAGGTACATGTCCCTGTGATCCTGGGTTATAATCAATCAAATTACTGCATTGTGAGACTTGTATAAAGGTGAATTTATTTTTAGAACTGAAGACACTTGGATAGATCATATAGAGGTGGGTAAGGATGGTCTACTAGTTGTTCGACAACTGCATTTTTATTAAATGGGTTATTTATTTATTTATTTGTTTGTTTGTTTGTTTGTTCATTGCTTTAACATTTTTAAGTCGTAGTGGTTTAAATAAACAATAAGATGCTACAGCACTTCTTCAAGAGCATCTATCTATCTATCTATCTATCTATCTATCTATCTATCTATCTATCTATCTATCTGTCTATCTGTCTGTCTGTCTGTCTGTATCTAATTTCTACTCTAGATTGATAAATTCAAAAATAATTTCTAAACCACCAGTACTACATATTTTTTTCTAACACATCTACTGCTGACACGATACATTTCAAAACAAATACTGTTTTCAATACAATTACAGTCAAATTATAAACTGCCTGCAAAAAAACATGTCTGACTCATATTTCATACCGAAAGAAAATGAATTATATTTTGCAAAAAGGAAAAATAATTAATACTATTTATTGATTGATTGATTGACTGTTTGTTTGTTTGTTTGTTTGTTTTGATAGTGACATTGTTTATGTCCCCAGTTACCATTACATGCACACATACATACATACATGCATAAATAAATAATATGTATGCATGTATGTGTACATAAACATATTATTGAAATTGTAAATATAAAAATTTATAAATAATAAATTGCCCAAATATTGGTAAGAAACAATATGGTTTCTTCGGTAATTGCTTTTGACATATTTTTTTGCATACATTTTTAAACATGCTATTGTAATTAGTCTGAATGTTTTAAGCCTGAGACACAATGCACGATTTTCAGCTGTCCCAGATGAAAGACTGGCATCGTGAAACAATCGAGCGATTTCTGATTTGCCACGATTGCTTCACGATGCCAATCTTTCGTCTGGGACAGCTGAAAATCGTGCAGTGTGTCTCGGGCTTTAGAGGTATTTTATGTGACTAAAGTGGCCTATTTTCACAGGGCCGTCTTAACACCAACCAGTGAATTTTGAAATAATAAAAACAACACCTGATCCATGTTTTCGCACCTGTTGATTTTGGCAATCATATTTGTTGACAACTGCTTGAAGTCTTTAATGAAATTACTTCGACCCTCTTTAGCCTGAATACATTACTGTCTAAAATATATTGTCAAAAAATAATAGCTTTAAAGATGTCTCCATGGGACAACATAAGCACGCTCAACAATAGAAATAATGAACAAAACCCTCACCCACACAAGCAAAGCGTCTATTAAACTGAGCTCTGAGCTATGCAGCACAATGTGTCGACCTGTCAGTCACGGGAGAGCGGGGTCAGTGTTTAGCGGCCGGCCTCTGTGCTCTGCGTGGCCTGGCTATCCTGAATTAATCCTGGAGTGGGATACTGGCCTAGACATGCCCTACTGGGGAGGAGGAAGTATTTGTAGGATGTCAGCTGAGCAGATGGAAGTAGACAGACATGGAGTGCTAAAGGCTTGGGAAAGTCCAGTCGCATAACATGCCTCTCGGAGTTGGATTGTCACTGTTGTTTAACACATGCATGCACACACGGACTCACCCACAGGCCACTGGGCTTTTGAGAGGGCTCAGTGACTTCATAACTGTACAGATGAATGCACTTTGTGCATTGTGAAGGGGTGTAATGTTTTCATATTCAGACACACACATGCGCGCGCACACACACACACACACACACACACACATTTATTAAATTCATGTCTAAGGGATGAGAACCATTATTGTGTTACCTGACGGAGTGCCATATGATGTTTACATTGCGACTATACTATAATATTTAAATTGAATGTCAGTGTGTACCTACAGTGTCACCATACAGAGTTGCAAAAATATTGACAATTATAAAACAGGTTCCTAATAATAACATCTGTCTATTATTTATTTTATATTATTATTATTATTAGTAGTAGTAGTAGTAGTAGTAGTAGTAATAACAATATTCTTCCTGATAAAGGAAAATAAAATAAAAAATAAATAAATAAAATATCAAAAATAAAGGAAAAGAATGAATGAAATAATGACCAATTATTTAGAATTATATGTCAGTGTTCTAGAAAATAAGTAAAGGACAAAATGCTTCAGTTAATGTAACCTTTTATGTAAGTGGTAACTTCGATTTTGTGACAGTAGGTGCAATTGGATCTTTATCCAGTCTAAATAAATAATAACAAGGTACTGTCCAGATGCAATGCTATGTTAATGCCAGGAGGAAAAACTGACACTTGGCCCAATTTATTTTGCTATACACCAAAACTAATGCAAGAGTTTTTTTTTTTTTTTTAAGGTGACATTATAGCCCCTTTCACACTGCATGTTGGTCCCGGAAAATTGCCAGAAAATTGCCGGAGTGCCTTCTGTGTGAATGCAAACACGTCCCGGGATTAATTCCAGGATTGATCCCGGGTTGGGAACCTAGTAACATTGCCGGGTTCAGTCCCGGAACGAGTGCTGTGTGAACAAAAGCCGGATCAATGCCGTAAAGGGTGTCGTAGTGATGATGCACTTTATTGGTCGACTGTTTTACCGGGTGTTTTGAAGGCAGATCAACGTTCACGCGACGAAAAATATGTAAACTGAAGCTGAAATCGTTCGCCAGTTTAGTGAAATGGTGCGTGGTGCATTATACACGTCACATGAAATGTCACGTGTATTTACGGGATCTTTACGGGTTGTGTGTGAACGCAGCAGATTCCGGAAAATCACAGGCAGTGTGAATGAACCAAAATCAAACGATCCCGGGATGATTCCCGGAACACATTACCCGTGTATTTTCCGGAATCTCTGTGTGAAAGAGGCTTATTATGCACACATTTTTTGAACTTTTCACTTTGTTTATTAACAGAACAGAGCAAAAAATGGATGGTCGCTTGGCTACTTTCTCCCTCCTGGAATTATCTCTGTTGCTTCCATTAAGTTTTCCATTAAGTTTTTTTTTTTAATTTAAATTTACATTTACATTTATGCATTTAGCAGACGCTTTTATCCAAAGCGACTTACATTGCATTCAATTTACAGTTTTTTTTTTTTACATTTTATCAGCTCTTGCTTTCCCTGGGAATCGAACCCATGATCTTGGCATTGCTAGCGCCATGCTCTACCATTTGAGCTACAGGAAAGCCTATTTCATAATATTTGTTTTGTTCTTTTAGAAAGTCATAACTCTGTTATTACATTTTTGTAAAAGGCACTGCCTTCTTTGTCTACTTGAACAAAATAGTCTTGCTGTACACACACACCCCGAATTCACACAATTTCCAGACAAAAGTATGGCCACACACACACCAGCAGTGACTGGCGAGACACCGAGCCAAAGATCGATGGCGGCTATGACACTGCAAGTGACCCATAGTGTTATCAGCTCAAGCCATCCTCCCCTTACTGACAAAGTGAGAGAAAAAAAAAACAGTGAGACAGAGACATTATATAAGGAACAACAAGAACCTGTAGCCTTTCAAACGGTTTTATGGTGCTTATTATTTTTGAAATTCCGTATATTGATGCTAGTGGCGCAAAAAGTACATACTTGATTACAGATATGCCTTGGTTAGGAATATGTACAAAGTTTTAGGTAGAAAGTTGTGTACATCCTAATTTAATCATTCAAATTTGAATTAAGTTTAAAGGAGCAACATTAACAGGCAGTTTGTTATTAGAGGCAAATCATATCTCTGGATGATTTTTGTGTGCGTGTGGAGTTACATTTATTGAATTAGAGAAGTTAAGAGTGCTGAAGGCTAGCTATGAATTTGATTATGTTGTTTCAAAAAACAAATATCTGTTTTACTAATGGTGAAAAGGAAGGAAATTAAAAACAGGCAGTGAGAGACAGTGCATTATTTGGTATAATTGAATCCACTTTGGACAACAATCACTTGAATAAGTAAGTCAGCTTATTCAGCATAATAGAATTAGCTTCAGCCTTGTCTTCTCATTTGCATCTCCCTCTTTTCTGTCTTGTGTTCACAACAGGTGCCACTCAATGAAATGTACTTTTTTTGCAGTATGCTAATTCATTGGCCATGAGCCATGAGCATTCAGTTTAGCTACTGTAAAACACGATTAGTGGACTGTACTAATGTGATTTAAAGAAAATAATTGCTTTTACTTATTTGCCAGCTTGATTTTACTCATATTGTTTATATCTAGTGTTGTGACTTGCTCGGATTAGTTATTCGATTTCCATTTGAGTAATCTCAAATTAAAGACCCCATGAAATTGCTTGACAAGCTCTCTTTCTATTCCTGTGTTGAAGTATTTCCTACTGGAAAAAAGTTGGTGCTGGAGTATATAACTAAAAGGTTCAGCTCTAAATCCACCTTTCCACTATCTCTGATAATCACAGTTGTCATATTTTATTTTCCTAGTGGCAGTCACTCTAAACTTTCAAATTGGTTGTGAAGCAGCAATTGCAATGGAAAATGAATGAATAATGAGTGTATGAATATTTCCACACAAAATGATCATTGATATGTCTGAAAGAAAACAAAAAAAATCAAAACAGGTTTTCTAGGGATTACCAATGTAAACAATCATTTATTAACTATATAATAATTATTTCGGTAACACTTTATTTTAGGGTCTCTTAACTAGTTGCTTATTAGCATGCATATTACTAGAATATTAGCCATTTATTAGTAGTAATTAAGCACATATTAATGCCTTATTCTACATGACTTTATTCTACATCCCTAATCCTACCTAATACCTAAACTTAACAACTACCTTACTAACTATTAATAAGCAGCAAATTAGACATTTATTGAGGGAAAAGTCATAGTTAATAGTAAATAACTGTTCCCTATTCTAAAGTGTTACCATTATTTCAAATGTGATTCGCATACCTGATCCGTTTTACAGAAATACTGTTCAATACTGTTTATTTTAGTAAAAAAATAAAAATGGTGACACTTTAAATTTAGAGACCAATTCTTATTACCACACATATTACTAGAATATTGGCTGTTTATTAATACTTATAAAGCACATATTGATGCCTTATTCTGCATAACAACTGTTCTGGCAAAATTAGTCGTAATGAGCAAATTTTCAAAAAATAAAAAAATAAATTATTTATATATATATATATATATATATATATATATATATAATATATATTATATATATATATACAGTGGCATGCGAAAGTTTGGGATTGTAGAATCTGTGAAAATGTGAATAATTTTAACAAAATAAGAGAGATCATACAAAATGTATGTTATTTTTTATTTAGTACTGTCCTGAGTAAGATATTTTACATAAAATATGTTTACATATAGTCCACAAGACAAAAAATAGCTGAAATTATTCAAATAACCCCCTTCAAAAGTTTGGGAACCCTTGGTTCTTAATACTGTGTGAGGTTACCTGGATGATCCACGACTGTTCTTTTGTTTTGTGTTGGTTGTTCATGAGTCCCTTGTTTGTTCTGAACAGTTGAACTGAGCACTGTTCTTCAGACAAATCCTCCACGTTCTGTAGATTCTGCAGTTTTCCAGCATTTTTGCATATTTGAACCCTTTCCAGCAGTGACTGTATGATTTTGAGATCCATCTTTTCACACTGAGGGCAATTGATGGACTCAAACACAACTATTAAAAAAGGTTCAAACATTCACTGATGCTCCAGAAGGAAACACGATGCATTAAGAGCCGGGGGGTGAAAACTTTTTGAATTTGAAGATCAAGGTAAATTGTACTTAATTTGTCTTTCGGGAAACATGCAAGTACCTTCTGTTGCTTCCGAAGGGCAGTAATAAATGGAAAAAAATATATATTTCAACAAAAGAAAAAAGTTGGAAATCTTCATCCTGTTCAAAAGTTTTCAACAGCCAGCTCTTAATGCATCGTGTTTCCTTCTGGAGCATCAGTGAATGTTTGAACCTTTTTTAATAGTTGTGTTTGAGTCCATCAATTGTCCTCAGTGTGAAGAGATGGATCTCAAAATCATACAGTCACTGCTGGAAAGGGTTCAAATATGCAAAAATGCTGGAAAACTGCAGAATCTACAGAACGTGGAGGATTTGTCTGAAGAACAGTGCTCAGTTCAACTGTTCAGAACAAACAAGGGACTCATGAACAACCAACACAAAACAAAAGAACAGTCGTGGATCATCCAGGTAACCTCACACAGTATTAAGAACCAAGGGTTCCCAAACTTTTGAAGGGGGTTATTTGAATAATTTCAGCTATTTTTTTGTCTTGTGGACTATATGTAAACATATTTTATGTAAAATATCTTACTCAGGACAGTACTAAATAAAAAATAACATGCATTTTGTATGATCTCTCTTATTTTGTTAAAATTATTCACATTTTCACAGATTCTACAAGGGGTTCCCAAACTTTCGCATGCCACTGTATATATATACATATATATATATATATATATATATATATATATATATATATATATATATATATATATTAAAATACCTTCAAAATGATGTATGAGTTGTTGGAATCAGATGAAAAATGACTGAGCTACACCTGTTTGAAGTCGATAGAGTCAGCAAAGTTAATTTTGAGAAAAATTGAGTTTAAGTTTTTTGAAGGTTCCAAAGCAAAATCACCTAGCAACATTGCATCTTTTCCTCCAGTTCTTTTCTTAATAACCATTACTATGTTAATAATCACAGTATAGCTATTTTATTTTATTTTATCTTTGTTGTTATAAATAAGAACAGATTAAAAAAATAACAAATATAAGAAAGAAACAAGTGTGTATTTTTTTTTTTCATTTTACCTAAAAAAAAGCATTCAAGTAAGAAAAACAAATAATGTTCACCATTCTATCAGATTTATAAGGCAAATCATTTATAAACCTACGCCAACACAGGAGAATACATCATTATCTTTCTAAATATGCTAACTGTTCATCGCGACTTCAAATTAAAAGTTTAAACCTTCGCTCTGAGTTTGCATGTTTTGATGTCCACATGTTCTTGTTCAAGAAATTAAAGTGGCTTTAGCATTTCTATCATAAAGAAGTGGCCAAATATTAAAGATTTAGTGCACACTTGAATTGAATGTTGTTTAGTCAATATTAAACAAGGACTAAATTGCGCTGTAAAGTGTAAAAATAATCAAGGCATTTTCGCCCTCTGTAGGCATTTGATATAATACATAATGTACATAAGTTACAGTTATATTGTTTTATTACATTATGTATGTTAACTGTCTTGTTCAATAAAACCATATGATTACTTGCTTTTGATATTTCATTTAAACCAATTATAATTGCCTCGTTGCAATTATATATGTATTGTAAGACATTTTTAAATCTATTTTTTGCATAAGTCTATTTTTATTGCCACAAAAAAAGTGATTACTCGATTAACTGTCAGAATAATCGACCTATTACTCAATTACCAAAATAATCCTTAGTGACAGCCCTAGATCTAATCTGGAAGACGCATATGGTCTAGCCTGCAAAAATTCAAATATGTCAATTTATGCTCAAATCGTATCTTTATGCATATGCATTGGAACTGGAACACACTACACTTCATTGGAAATGAATGACATCCGGTTTGTCAGTTTGTCGTGCAATAGTTAATGATGCAATTTCTGGTTGGAAAAGTAAATGATCCATTCATTCCATCTGTTTTTCAAACTTTTATCCTCTGCTGGGTCACATGTAAATATGTGTTTGTTAAAAAATTATTTTTCTCAACTTACTTTCTCAGCTTATTTTCTAAATGCACTAGCATATTGTTTATCTTTAAAGCTAACAGACGTGAATTACAAGCCACAAAACTCCCATTTGATTTCATGGTGTCTTTAAACTGAATAACTGGGTTTTCTTTTCAGTGAGCTGTGTACTGCTGTTATCTTCAACAACATGACATGATTGAACATTGTATTGCCTCTGTCAAATGCACACTCGTGCAAGAATCAAATCGATTACTGTAGGCCTTAAACTACCATTGACATACGTCCACTGTTGCATGTGTAGATCAAGTCACCTCCTGTGGCCAGATTGACCATTGAAGGGTAGTGGAATAGCTGTTAAATGGTTTGTAAATCTGTTGTCTGTAGGGCAGGCCTATGTCCTCTGCGGGGCACGTTTCTCCCTCGTCAATTACAGGGGCAGTCACCGCGAGACAGGGGAATAGATGCTGCCCATCACTCAGTGTCTAAAAGACTCGCTTATAGAGAGAAATGTGCAGGAAAGGAGAACAGAAGAGTCACCAAAGACTAAAAAAAACATGATGCCCAACGAGGCCCAACATGGAATCTGTTCCCAATTAACAAGTAATCCACAGATTATGTCTGTTCGAGATTATAAAGAATGAATAGTACTCTGATGCTTCAAAAAAAAGTGCACATCAATTCTCCTGCTCTCTGTCAGTGATGGTAAATGCAAAGAGTAGCAATTAGAAACTGCTGGACTGCAATAAACACGATCTCTGTATTCACCCTCTAATTGCTCTCTTTCTCTCTTTTTCTTTCCCCCTATGCCTCACTAATTAAAGTCCATTAAGAATGACATTAGTGACCAGGAGCTTCCTCCTGCAACGGTGAGGTAAAAATAACCCAATTAAGCCACGAGTCAGTCAGACGTGATCAAAAGAGGAAGTTTGATTTACGTCTCTATCAGGTGTCTCTCACTGTCTGTAATGCAGGAAATTTTCTTGCTGATGCCACTGAATTAGTGTCTGCAAAGTGAATTTGACAGGGCCAAGAACAAACCCCTGAGGCACACCATGCATATCTCGAATATTCCTACTATGTAGTATGCTTTAATGTTTATATTTGCTAAAACATTGAACTCTCAGTTTTTAAAAATGGAAATCGTATTAATTTCAGTTATCACAAAGCCATATTGTAGAATGCTGTGTGATACAGGAATGACCCATTTTCTCTTTTTTTTTTGTACAGCAGTCTTCCAATAGTTGACCCTAGTTTCACGCAACACTCCTGAAATTCCCAGTTTCCATGTTATTTCACCAGAGTTTCAATCTGACCTGAATCCTAACACGACTGAATTACGTTAGCTCAGTTGGTGACGAAAAGCAGAAGCCCTCAATCTTGTAATCTGCTCTTCTTTCAGCGTCTTTAAAGCTTTCAGTCCTTCTACAATTGATGGTCTCAACATCAAAGTCATCTTCAAAGTGAGGCCTTGTTACTGAGTCATTGTTATTAAGGCTAACGGAAAAACCCTCCCATTGTACCAGATGCTGAACACAAGTAGAGAAGAAAGCACTGTAATGATCAATTTGTTAAATTCAAGTAGCCATTACTCAAGCATTAATCTGCGCTTGGATCATCCTATAGAAAAAAAACATATTGACCTGACGGGTATTTGCATGAATCTCCCATGATTCCTCATTAGAAACTAAGCACCAGTGTGGGGGAGTGTGTGTTCAAACCTAAGTAATTTTTTTAGTAGCATGACATGATATATATATATATATATATATATATATAATATATATGAAGAGAGCAGATGCAAAAGCCTCTAAATGCCATCAGAAATTTTCATCTAAAATGAGCATTTTTGTCAGGCTCCTATGTTTAGGTTCAGTAATTTTACTCTAATGGCAATATATAGGTCCTTTACTATGCAATTAAAGTGAAATAACTGAACATAAATATAGGAGCCTGATAAAAATGGTCATTTTAGAAGAAAATTTCAGATGGCATTTAGAGGTTTTTGTATCTGAACTCTTCATATACAGTATATACAGGTGCATCTCAATAAATTAGAATGTCGTGGAAAAGTTCATTTATTTCAGTAATTCAACTCAAATTGTGAAACTCGTGTATTAAATAAATTCAATGCACACAGACTGAAGTAGTTTAAGTCTTTGGTTCTTTTAATTGTGATGATTTAGGCTCACATTTAACAAAAACCCACCAATTGTCAACAAATTAGAATATGGTGACATGCCAATCAGCTAATCAACAAATCATCAAAATGTCATAATCACGATTATGATTTTCTTTAAACCCATAATTTATGACTCGAGTCATTAAGAAAGCATGGCGGACGCAATGGATGCAGCCTGTAGTTGTTGAAATTTATGAGTTTATAATTTTTTTATTGACAAAAAACTAGCGAAGTAGGACAAAATATGATAATATTGTACAATTACGATTCAGTTTACAGCAATTTGATAAAAAACAATGTAAAAACACACCTGCTGTGAATTTTTATTTATAATTTTGTAGAAATAGAGTTTCCAATTTGACGTATTTTTTGTAAAAAAAGGTACATCTTGCTTCGAACACACCTGTAATCATAATAATAACTTCCCAACTTTTAAATTCTTCCCTGGAGGACATAAATAGACAATTTATTCAGTGATTTTTGTTCTCAAGTTTGTCAATGCTATTTAATCTGTATAATAGCCTAATCGCTAATAGAACACTACATAATTCAAGAACTACTGTAGCACGCTAACACCTGTTAAACTAACAGCTTTGCTAATTGCACTGATGTTAATGCCGAACACTGCCTAGTGATAGCCTAATAAAAGTGTTGATTTGGAGTGTACTTAATGCTTCTGTTCAACATAATGTTTTCAGTGCCCAAGTCCTACGATATCTTACAATTTTGGTTATTTTACTTTAATGCTAATAGCTACATGTTATTAGCCTATTGAAATAAAACACCATATGCTGGTTAGGTAGGTTTTGAAGCATGGATGCTGGTTTGAGCTGGTTTAAGCTGGTCCTTAGCTGGTCATGTGCTGGTCCTATGCTGGTCCTAAGCAACTAGCTCCTGCTCAGGACCAGCACATGACCAGCTTAAACCAGTTTAGGACCAGCACATGACCAGCTTAAACCAGTTTATGACCAGCACATGACCAGCTTAAACCATCTCATGACCAGCTAAGGACCAGCTTAAACCACCTCAAACCAGCATCCATGCTTCAAAACCTACCTAACCAGCATCTGCTGTTTTTTTCAACAGGGCTGACTCTAGTTAAACTAGTTAAAATTTGGTTAAATCTACAGTTTTAGAGTAGCTTTCCCAGCACTTCTAAGCACAAAGTAATCTCTAATGTGCTACCTAGATGAAGTGTTTTGTGTGTGTGTGTTGGGGTTCTGGTGGGGGGAACGTTTAGCGACACTGCTAAATGTCACCAGGTGCATTAGCATTTAGCCAGACTAGCTGCCTGTCAATCCCATTTTATCTTTCCCCACCCTCTCTTTCTGTTCCCTTCTCCCCCCACACCCATTTTCTTTTTGACCCCTTGATAAGCCAGAAAGAATGAGTGCTTTATCAGAGGCCAGCCACTCCAAGTGATGAGTAATTACTCATCTTTAGCCAAACACACAGCGCACACTCTAATTACAGGCCACACCATCCGCACATCACTCACTGCGCCTATGATATTAGGAGTCTGCCTGCCATTTACAGCTCATAGGTCTAATCCGTCGCTTTGAGCAGTATCTGTATTCGTGCTCTGAGGGGTCTTTGTCTTGAGCCACGCTTTCATTAGTACAGGGGAGCTGTATTCACACTTAAAGTGTATTCAGTTCACAGCATAATAGTCACATCTAAAACCTAAACCTCATTAGCAGTATAATAATTCTGAAAACTGTCAGTCTGCTTTCCTGAGGCAGTGATGTTTTAAAATCGGTTATCAACAGCCATTATTGAGAAAATCACATGGTATAAACTTAAAAGTAGCAGAGTTATGCAAATTACTGCTTTGTGCTATTTATCATGCTTTTGCTAACAAAAAATACTACCATGGCATTTTGAACATGGTACCATGGTACCATTTTGAAAATTTTCCTAGAAAGAAAAAAATAAATGTTTAATTAGAAATTGCTATTAAATTTCATAATTAATTGCGAGTAACAATCTAATAAAGGAAGGATAAAGAAACTGCAAGTAACACATCAAATTAAAAGTGAAATTTTGAGGTAGAAAAACTTTATTATTATCATTATTTATTATTATTATTTTTTAATATAGTTTATTTTTTAGTATATGGGTAGTAGCCATTTAATTTACGAAATTACCATGGTGCTATACCTTTTTTGGGGGGGCAATGTTACATTAAGTACTATGTAAATACATGGATTTGTTGTACCATCACACTGTCATATAACTTATTTGAAAGAGTTAATACACACTACATAGTAGGAATGATTGAGATATGCATGGTGTACCTCAGGGGTGTGTTCTCGGCACTCTCAAATTCACTTTGCAGATACTAATTCAGTGGATAACACAGAGATAGTTTAGTAAAGCAACTCAAATGACACTGTTTATATTGATTGATTGATTGCTTGATTGATTGATTTTCCCGGATGAATGATAAAATCCTTGGAGGTGGGCTATTTTGGTCAAAACTAGCAGCAATAAACTAGCAGCAATAAACCACCTAGCACCCATGCAAAACACCCTAGTAACTGTATGGCAAGATGCAAAAAACAATTCAGCAATCACATAGCAATGCCCATTCACAGGAATACCACCTACAGATCATTGTCGGTGTTTTTTGTACTATTCACTTCTTCAATCTATTTACATTTTTCAGTTATATAAATTTTGAATGTTGCTATTTCCAAGGACTTCAGTGATAATTTGGAATAAAGCATCTGTTGTGTTGTTTTAATAGTCCTCTAGCCTGTAGTTTTGGTCATGAAGGACATTTGTTCCCTTTCAGACAGCTTTGATTCCCAGTGGCTATCATGGACAATAGACATTTACGTATACACACACATTTTTACACACCGTTGTGTTTACTTGGGATCAGACAGCACTGTGAGTGTCAACAGTGGTTTGCAGGGAATGAGTACTGTGCCATCTTGCAGTGGATTTTTCTGATGGCATTAGGCGGTGTATTGAGTGGCATGGCAGAGAGAGGTTAATTATGTTTTTGTGTGTGTGTTGAAGTGGCGGATGTAAAATTATTGCATTCTGTTAAGCTCTTTAAACAGATAACCACTGCGTCTATCTACCTTGGGGAGCTTGTAAGATGATCTGGTGCAGTTAGCATAACTTATCCTGCTGGGTTTGCATAGCTATTTAGCAGTGTCTAATTTCAACAGCTTTTAATATCACACACCTCTGTTTGTCTTTACTAATTAAAATAATACATCCATATTAACCTAATCACTTAGAGGAAGTGATGTAATAGAACACAGGCAGTGTTACCCATGAGGTTTAATAGATTTAATTTAGTTGTGTTGCCAGCAGGCAGCAGTCAATGAAGACCAGATCTAAACGTGCTTATAGTTTTTGTCTGGAAAGTAAAGAGAGGAAAGAGTGTAATACAGCTCTGCATTACACTCTTTGCAGTATTCTAGAATTATTTTGCAGTATTCTAGAATACTGCAAAAATCCAAATTTCTGTTTATGAGTTGAAATTATCAGATCATACAGGACTATTTAAAAATATAATAGAGGGCACAAAGGTGGGGGAAAAAAATCTAAAATACCATGCATTTTAATAATAATAATAGTAATAATAACAACAACAACAACAACAATAATAATAATAATAATTTTATGTGTAATTTTATGTTGATAGCATGACATTTATAAAATGGATATATCTGACTCTGAATTTTAAGTGGTTGAGTTGCAGGTCGGTACATTACTTAGTAACTTTTTTTTTAGTAACGTTTTGTGTGTGCAGAAGAGAGAGAGAGAAAGGCAAGTCTTCTTGTTTAGTGACTGCATATGAAGTTGTTAATTAAACCTGCAACCATCTGGTTGCTCGATGATCTACAAGGAAATATCTCAGTAATGAGTGAGATAAGTGGACCAACTGCATGAATAAAAAAAAAAAAAACGGATGAATAAATAAATGAAGTGGATGGATACCCACTCTTAGTTCTTTTGTTTTTGTGAAGGAGAAACATGAAACCTCATTAGTGCAATTTCCGTCTTCTGTCTTACCTTGGAGATATTTATTCCTTGTGTGTTTGTGTGTGTGTAAGTATGCATTTAAAGAATTAAAAAAAATGCCTTTGATGAAAATTATTATTAAGAGGTGTGATTAACAGGATAGAGTGATATATGTGCTTAAAACTACCTTATAGTGTCAATTAAATCTACATATTTGCATTACATATTGAATGTCATTTTGTGACATATGTATTATTTATAGCCTAACATACCACAGCCATATCACCCTGCAGCCCAAGACCGGTTGCCCACGGAAGCTAAGCAGGGCTGAGCCTGGTCAGTACCTGGATGGGAGACCTCCTGGGAAAACTAGGTTGCTGTTGGTAGAGGTGTTAGTGAGGCCAGCAGGGGGTGCTCACCCTGTGGTCTGTGTGGGTCCTAACGCCCCAGTATAGTGACGGGGACACTATACTGTAAAAAGCACCGTCTTTCGGATGAGATGTTAAACCGAGGCCCTGACTCTCTGTGGTCATTAAAAATCCCATGACACTCATTGTAAAGAGTAGGGGTGTAACCCCGGTGTCTTGGCCAAATTCCCTCCACTGGCCCCTGTCAATCATGGCCTCCTAATAATCCCCATCCACTTGATTGGCTCTATGACTCTCTCTCCTCTCCACCTGTAGCTGGTGTGTGGTGAGCGCACTGGCGCCGTTGTCCTGTGGCTGCCGTCGCATCATCCAAGTGGATGCTGCACACTGGTGGTGGTTGAGGAGAGATCCCCTATATGATTGTAAAGTGCTTTGGGTGTACAATAAAGCGCTATATAAATGCTTCATTCATTCATTCATAACTTATGAGAATTTTAATATAGGCAGTCTTTTATTGCTTCTGTATTAATTGTATTTTTATTTACTTTTATTGCGATGTTGCACAGGCAGAGTGAATAAATAAGATTTAACCCACATGAATATTCATGAGCAAGGTTCCACTCACGAATTTTTCATTTTATTAAATACCCACACAGTGTGTTCATGAAGTGTAATCAGGACAGGGATTATGAAAACCTTCAGAATGATCATATTAATGCTGACACAGAAATCCCTGGAAAACGCAAAAGCGGAAGAAATGAATGTTGAGTGCCGATGAGAGACTGCTGTGTGATTGTCGACTTTTTCGCTTTTATTTTCTGTGCGATGAGATTCATTTTTGCTATAATATTTTTTATGAGGTGCCTAACATTATACTACAATAAATATGAAGAACAATGAATATCTTATTGAATATTTGTGGTTACTGGTGATGTGGTCTGTGAAGTACCCCAATTCTGCTGCTTCTGTCTCTCTGCAATAATTCCTTGCCCCTTGTCATTCTCTATATTTACATTATCTAAATAAAATAATTGACTAAGATATGAACAGTAATTGACCCGATATGCCAGCCAGGCCAAGATGATAGATGTTTAGAGATGATAGAGTATGTGGTGAATGTCTCATAACCATGCACAGTTAAAGCAGTTATTGGGAAAACTATTTCATTTGTGGAACATAAAAGATGTTGAATAATATATTTTTTAAACTCATTCATTCATTCATTCATTGTTTGTTTATTTGTTTGTTAAACAGATTTGGAATAAAATGAAGGTGATTCATTCTTGGGTCATTCTATATCTATAAATTATTTTTTATATCCACCATGATGCATTATTGTAAAAACTAGCAATGGCAGTTGTGCAACAATATAGAGCAGTTTTAATCATGTCGCTCACAGGTGGCAGAGTAATAACTTCTAATTCATAGATTCGAGATCTCAGAGATGCTGCTGTAACATACAAGGCAGCTGATGACTACTTCATAATCTTTTTGTTTCTTGTCATTTTGCTTTATTTGACGTTTGATTCCTCACAGGTTCCCTCTTACGTCATCCTCATCGGTTCCCTTATGCATTTATGCACATGCACACTCTTCAAAAATAGAGCTTACTGAGGATGCACTAAAATACATACAACACAATGGCTAAATATTTATCGGAATGGAAGATATAGACTACACTGCATGTTAGCTTGCTTATTGTGCACAACTCCACATGTCTTACTAACAAAAAAAAACTATGCTGGGGTATGTTTTCCAAAAACACTGTTAACTAGCTATGGTCGCAAGTTCCATTGAACTCTATTGGTAATGACGGAAATTGCGACCATAGTTGCTTTTGGGAAACGCAGCCCTGGTCGGGAGCTGTAGTTCCATCCAAACAAGTTTGCAGTGCTATTTGCTAATGTTCACT
The DNA here is from genome assembly GCA_027422415.1 of Schizothorax lantsangensis. Lineage (NCBI taxonomy): Eukaryota > Metazoa > Chordata > Actinopteri > Cypriniformes > Cyprinidae > Schizothorax > Schizothorax lantsangensis. The sequence continues at coordinate 11,262,803 of CM049849.1, forward strand.
TTTCAGAACACCAAATTGTTGAACATTGGAACTTAGTTGGCTAACAATTACAAATTAAGATATTTTTGATGAAATCTGAGAGCTCTCTGACCCTCCCAGACCCTGAAACGTAGTAAGGACATCGGTAAAATAGTCCATGTGACATCAGTGGCTCAACTTCAGTTTTGCGAAGCTACAAGAATACATTTTGTGCACAAAGAAAACAAAAATAACGACTTTATTAGACAATTAATTTCCCCTTAGGTACCGTCTTAGTACCACGATGCATGCGCGGTTTCCCCTAAACGTAATAAACGTAAGCGTTGTTTACGTTCAGGAGAAAGTGTGCGCATGTGTTGTCTATGCAGGGTCAGAGAACTTCGGAATTTGTGTTCTGAAGATAAACAAAGGTCTTATGGGTTTGGAACGACATGAGGGTGAGTAATTAATGACAGAATTTGCATTTTTGGGTGAACCAAACACCCCTTTTTTATAAAAAAAACAACAAAAAAAAAACAGGAAGTAACTAGAAGCATCCAGCTACATGACACACAGAGCAACTCCTGAGTTAACTTGAGCAATATATGGAGCTAAAGAGATCTGAAGACCTGGAATATGAACTGTGCCTGTGACCAAACGGTTAAAAAGTCTTCACTACCATGAAGCAGAGTTCCTTTTGATGGTCACCTTTGTGGCAGTTTTGTTACTGTTGCTTTTAAGGAACAATTAATTTCTACATGTTTCATCATGTTTTTTATTTCCATTAGAATTCTTTCCAGTTACCCCTTGTTTTCTTTTCAATCAAGCCTCTTCACGATCTCTCCATGTCTGCATCCATCCACAAATCCATCCATTCCACCCTATTTCTTCCTGTAGCTCTCTATTTTTCAGTGGTGCTATTCTTTTCCGTGTGACACTTTGATTTCCGTTCCTTTATTGACCCTCCGCCCATCAGCGTCCTCCTACACACTGAACAAACACACACACACACACACACACACACACTCAGGTGCCGATTTAAGCGCTTCCCACGGGTCTCACAAATTTCATATCAGATCACAATGGTGGTGTACAGCACCAGTGAGTCCCCTGTGCATTAAGTGCAAAGAGAGTGCGACCTCAATATCCTCCTGAAATAACAACACACATTTAATATGGTCAAGGACTTAGGCGGGTTGAATTCATATGAGAGCGCTTTCACTTTGCTTATCGTTTTCTGTGTCAACTCAAACGCATACGTGTGTCGAATGTGTCGCTTTTGACCAATAACCTCACAGTTCTTGCGGATAAGAGCTTGTATTTGTCTGTACGTCCTGTATCTCGTTCTGAGACTGGTGGCACCTGCTTTGCCCGGGGCTCTGGATGGCAGCCATGTTGGATTAGGGTGCCATTTTTAATTATCAGCTTCTCTCAATTTTTATCACTCCATCCTTATCAGCTCTCTCTCTCACATCACTCTTCTTCTTTTTCTTCTTTTTCATATTTAAGTTCCTCACTCTTTTGAATCAGTGTCTTTCAGGTCTCTCCTTTCATTAATGGGTGCTCCTTCTCCTACATTTGCTTTTGGCCCTGCAGACTTTAATTAAATAAACTCTCTTAATAGTCTAAAAACAATGCCCACCAGTATGTGTACATTATTTTTAAAAGCTTGTGATCAGTAAGTTTTTTTTAAATGTGCTTTTTCATTTTTTATAAATCTCTCATGTTCACCAAGGCTGCATTTATTTGATCAAAAATTTAGTAAAAACAGAGATAAGATAATCTAAGATATTATTTCAATTTAAAATAACTGTTTTCTAGTTATTTATATGTATACAGGAATTTATTCCTGTGATTACAAAACAAAAATTTCAGCAGCCAAAAATTTCATCTTTATTTATTTATTTAGTTTATTTTGCAGTGTAAAAGTATTTGTCACTTATGGACAAGTTAATGCCTATTTGCTATATAAAATAAATAATTTCATTAAAAAAAATGAAATAAAGAAATCTTCTTTAACCTCAAAATTTTCAATGGTATGGTACCAGCAGAGAATTAAATTCAAATGTTGTATTATTTTTTTTGTTTTGTTTTTAATTAATCTCAACCTATATATTGTTTTTTGTTGTTGTTGTTTGTTTTTCCCAAAACAGCAGCAAAAATATTGACAGAATTCACTCTTTTATTTATTTATTTGTTTGTTGTTTGTTTGTAAACACATTTGTCAATTACCGTCAATTTAATTCCTCTTTGTTAAATACAATAAATAATATCGTTAAAAATATCTATATTTTTTTCCAATGGTATGGTACCTGTCAGGATTGGACCTGTTTAGTCATGTGTTTCAGTTCCTGTTTTGCCTTATTTGGTCCTTCCTGTCCTTGTTTAGTTTCATTAATGAATCCCCTGCACCTGTGTTCCTAATTATCCTGTGTACTTAAGTTTCTGTCTGTTCAGTTAGTGTTTGTCGGGTCTACTGTGTTGCTATGCGTGTTGTTCTAAGCGCCTGTTGTGATTATTCCCAGTGTTTCCTCGATTAAAGACTCTAAAACGTCTCTTCGTGCCTCCTGCGTGTTCCCTACTCAGTGTAACGTGACAGTACCAGCAGAGTATTAAATTCCAATTTTGTCGTCTTCTTCTATACTGTAGTTATGTTGTTTTCCAAATCCACACAATTAAATAATATGTTCTACCTTTTTGCATTATTTGACACGGTTGCATTGATTGAAAGTGAAACACTGACAGTATTCTGTTCACAAGTGAATTCTATTAGTTTTTTAATATTGTTCATATTAATGTTGACCCAGAAAGAATGTTTTCTGTTCAGCCTTTATACTGCGAGACGGTTGTGTGTTTGGCAGCTGTTGAAATGGCCCATCTTTTCCATTTGCGGTTCTGTCAGCTGTTTGTTTGCCACAAATCCACAACCTAAGATATTTGTACAGAAAACAGAACTGAAGAGGTGCTGTTCTTCTGAAATCGATTCCCTCTCTCTTCTTAAAAGCCTCTTCAAAACAAGTCATTCCCTTTGGTAAAGTCAGTGCTACAGAGTTTGTTGTTTGCTATGTATCATAGGGGATCAAGCTGGAAATAGAACGTTGACATAGTCACACACTTGCACTGTAGATGTGAACAGTTTAAACACACACAAACTTACGAGTGTGTCTACACAATGGGCGAGAAGGTTGATCAAAGATGGTTGTCTTAAAGCACAGTTGAATGCAAAGCATGTGATATCAACAGAGCAATCCCAGTTTGCGTAATGTCTGTAATATTTACTTTGCAATATTAGGATATTGCTAAAACTATATATTACTTGCTAGATGCTAATGCTAACACGCTATCACTTGAAGCTTGCAACAAGGACCATGTCTTTGGTATTAAAATGCAATTTTATGGTAGTAATTTGTCTTAGTATTGGCTCACTGTCTTACTACATAATCAAAAGTGTGTACTTTCCCTCTGGTGAAGTACATTCTTCTGGTGTGCAATAAAATCATATGAATATGGATTTATTCTGTTCTCACATCCTCCTGGGAAGTCCCTTCTTATGAGTTTGGAAGTCATAATTACAATGTGATGTCTGTTTTAAGTGATTTTGGTATAAAATGAATGTGTTGAGCAATTTTACAATTATTTTGTCTTTTTTCACTTGCTGACAAAGATAGGAAGCATTTTTTTAAACTAATGCAACAAAATGAAGAGAAAAGGGTGTGCATTATGTGTGTAATTGATGTTTTTTTCCCCTTCATTTTGTCATGCTTGTGCTGCCACAGAGAATGATGGGAAATGTCCCATTATGTCTTACAAGCTCATTGCCTGATAAACTGGCTGAATGAAAATATTTTCTGCTGAGCTTAAGTTCTTCTTTACTGAAAATACATAAAACACATGCAAACTTGTTCATTCAACGATCACAAATGAAAATATATGCCATGCATCACGCTTCCTAATTATTGATTGATTTGATTGATTGATTGAGTTTTAAAGTAATTTATTATTATTATTATTATTGTTGTTGTTGTTGTTGTTACTGCAAACAATAACAATTAAATGTTTATGTATTGCATTGTTGTTGTTGTTGCTGTAAATAATAATTAAAGTTTATTTATTTATTTATTATTTATTTGTTTGTTTGTTTGTTTGTTGCACTATTATAATTGTAAATAATAATGATGAAAAGTTTCTTTATTATTATAAAAGTTTAGTTATTTTTATTAAATATTTATTATTAACAATTAAATGTTAATTTTTATTAAAATATTTATTATTATTATTATTATTATTGTTGAGAGAGTAAATTTTAGTTATTTATTTATTAATCTTTCCTTCCTTCCTTCCTTCCTTCCTTCCTTCCCTCCCTCCCTCCCTCCCTCACTCACTCACTCACTCACTCACTCACTCACTCACTCACTCACTCACTCACTCACTCACTCACTCACTCACTCACTCACTCACTCACTTCCTTCCTTCCTTCCTTCCTTCCCTCCCTCTTGCAGGACCTGACCTTCATTTGCCACTACCATGATTTCTTTTCTTTCATGTTCTTCCAGAAATTAAACTTTTAAGTAGAAAAAAAATGTTTTCAGGTCATTTTATGTATTAATCAATTTTTTTAAAATATTTTTTAAATATATTACATAAATGAATAGACCAAGTAGACCAACATCATCATGGCAACATTCAGGGGTGCTTCAAAGATGTTAGACTTAAGAAAGGTACAAATGATTTGTCACTCACTTAAAGTTTTATACCAGAGAACTATAATAAAACACCAATTTTTGCCTTCACAGAAAAAACATACATAGGCACACACTTGTGAGTAATTGTCATCACCTGATTTTGTGTAGCACGTGTGAAAAGTACTTTTGTGGAGAGTTTTGTGAGTAGTGTGTAAATGAGGGTTTCACTAGGCTATTCAAATGGACAAGTTATGAGGCACCATTAGCTACCATTAGCTTCCTGCTATGAGAGCCCTCTATACTTTCAAATAATTACAGCTCCAAAAATCACCGGACCTGGCTCAAACCTCTGCTAACTTCTCATTTGGTGTTCAGAAAAAAAAACAAAACAAAAAAAAAAAACTTTTAATTTCAGCGAGAAAAGGTCAGAGACTAAAGCTGCAATACAGCGGACTTTGCTTTATGGTGTTCAGTGAGAGCTGTAATGGCCGTTGATGTGGGTTTCCCAATTGGCTTTCCCAAGACTGAAGGTTTTCGAGTGTGTGGCCCACATGCACAGTTTCTATTGTAGGAACTGTAACTGCAGTTATTGCGAGGCCTATTGGACCTCTGGCTGCTTAATGGCTGCCATAGCTGTCAGTCAAAAGGCCCTGTGTAGGCGGGGTCAATCCCAAGAGGCCACAAATGGAAATGGGCGTTTGAAGTACAATCACTTTGGTTGGTGCCTACTTTAGTAAACTGCTATATTAGCTCAGGAATACACACACATATACAGGCTACTGTCATTGTTGTAATTCATTTATGTTCATATATTTCTCAATTTTGCCATTTGGTTTTAAATTGAACATGTTGGAATGTTATTGCATATATGTTTATGCAAGGTAAACAGTCTCAGTAATTTTAATAAAGGCAATGACATTTAAAAAGAGCTCTGTATTAGCTGAAGCTACAGTATGAGAGAGGGAAACTTTAATAACCAGATGTGTTTTAATGTTGATGCAGATTAGTGTGATGTTTGAAATATGCATCTATATTTTATTGGTTTATCATGTGGCGAGGTTGGAAACGCACACGTTTCTTCAAAAAGATGTTGATGTATTAAATATAGAAGTGAAAACCGCTGAGAGAAAGTGGAACAATGGAAAGAAAGTAAGAGGGAGTGATGGCTGTGGTTCACACACATAGTGTTCATTACTCCCTCAAAAAAAAACCTGTTGTTGTGTAATTTAAACACATTAGATGTAAAACATATACCATAATACCACTCTAACATTGGTTTATGCTGGCCAATTCTGTGCCCCAATTGGTGAATTTGATTACTCTTTGTGGTCTTGCAAAGTGCCGTTGCTTGTATGTGTCCGTTGGGTGTCCGTTTGCAGTTTGCCCAAATATGAATATACAGTACATCATCATCTCAACATGTACCTTAATGTCATTCCAAACCTGTGTGAGTTTCTTTCCTTAATGGAACATTTTAAAGAATGTCCATGCTGTTCTTTTCCATATAGTGGATAGTGACCAAGGCTGTCCAAAAAGCACAAAGGGGAATGAATGAATGAATGAATACATAAATACATACATACATACATAAATACTGATACTGTGCCAACATTTCTGGTAATTACAGAATGGTACTGTATATTGGTGCATGTTTTACAACTTGTAATAACCATATATTTCATTAGGTGATATATGTTAATATACATGCCAAGTTCTGTCATGAAACTCTAGATGGCGCAAACTGATGGGTCGTTAACGCAAACTAATGATATTCACAGCGTTAAACTACTTGGCACAAGCTGATTGGTTCATGTTGCAGACACAGCCAATGAGTTTACTGCTTTACATTTTAAATGGCTAGTTAGCATTTACTAGAGCATTTCCTCTGAAACCATCCACATATAAATGTTGTTAAACCATGTACATTTTTCACAGTTTATGGTACGATAACTAATAAACCAAGTAACATTTTCACAAGTTAATAAAGTTTTACTCCAGCATTTAACACTCTTTTTTTGTAAAAATAAATAACTAAATAAAAAATTGGTCAGAAAAGTAGTCCATATCCACCTTATTTTTCAACGCAAAAGAATGAACATCCGGTTCATTTGCCGCTGTAGGAAAATAACAAGAAGAAGAATAACGTGCAGTAAACGGTAAAACTGTTTGCACTACAAACCAGTGTGTTCATAATTAAGATAATACATTCAAATAATATGGTAAGACACACCAATTTGCAATATCAAGCTGTAAAATGAGCTGTTTTGTACAGCTAAAAATAGATGGAAGCGGATGACACTGGAAGCCAGACCCATACAATTTTCAAAATTTCTGCGCCTACTTTTATGGGAAAAATAAGGTGGATAACTTGTGCACTATATTTTCAGAGTGTTCTGAAACCATACAATAGCCTTTTTAAGGATCAAAAAGTCATTATTATCTTCAAATCTAAATCTAAATAACTCCTTTTGTGTTCCACAAGGAAAAACATAATTGTGAAAGACACAGTTTCATTGTTACTAATGTGTTATCCCAGACAATAATACGAATAATTTAAATATTGCACCTCAGAAGCTCATAATCCACTTTTGTTGTCACATAAGCAACCCTCTTCCTAAAGCTGTTTATGTCTCTTTCAGGCTGCCATTCATGATGACTCCAGTTCACCTTTCTCAACTGTGGCGGAAGTCAGACCGCAGTGTTCTGTAGCCCTATCAGCGTCCCCCAATCCGTAGCAGCACTCCCGTGAGGGCCCCGAGCCAGCATCGATCGCACAGGTCAAAGGTCACCCGTGCGGGACTTGTTAGCTGGAGGCTGCGTGCAGCTAAAAGGTGATGTTAAACACAATATCGATCCAGCATCCCTCCCTGATAGAGAGAAAAATGAAAGAAAGAAAGAATGAGCAAAAGAAAGGCACGAATGAGAGAGAAGAATAGAAGAAGCAAGAGAAATGGAGATAAGGAATGAGATGAGATGAAAGAGAAGATAGAATAAAACTGGAGAATGAATTTGGTGACAAGAAAAGAATATAGAATATAGATTACAGGGAAAGAATGATAAATAGAATAAAATTGATATTTCAGTATTAAGTAACAAATGCAGACCCTTACAAAAAGTATTATGGTGCAAAGTCTGGGCAGTATGCGGTTTATACAACCATTATACATACAACCATATTTATGATAATAATAATAATAATAATAATATTAAATTTGTTAACACTTTATTTTAAGGTGTCCTTGTTACATGTTACATGTACTTAACATTATAATAACAATACATTATGCATAATTACATGCAAGTAACCCTAAGCCAAACCCTAATCCTAACCATAAAGTACATGTAGTTAATTAATATTACTCAGTACTTAAATGTATAATTACACTGTAACAAGGACACCTTAAAATATAGTGTAACCTAAAATTTAAAGGATATTGTACTTATATAATACCATAGTGATGGTATCAGGTTATCACATTTCTTTATCACATTTCTTTAAATTACATTTTGATTTCCATATTGTTAATGTGGTCCACTATACATGTAACATTACCAATGATTTTTCATATTTCAGACAGAACACAATTTGTGAGCATATTCATCTGACAGCTCAAAGGTGACAGACGTGCACTTATAAACACATTCTCAGCTTTACATGCTGCAGTTCCAGCTTTGACTCATGGAGGGTGCTAATGCTACAATCATTGTGATATTGTCAAGTTGTTGCATATGGCTAATTACAACTTACAAAGCCAGGTGTGTGTGTGTGGAATTTTTCACACGTAGGATCTGTCTGACTAAATTCTGTCACGTGACTGGCTAAAAAGAAATCACAATGAAGTCTATTGTTTTGAGGTGTCGACAGTTTGGAGCTTAATTATATGGCTAGGAGCCGAACGCAGAGCATGTGGCATTAAGATGATAGTGCGATATGTGTATGTGTGTGTGTGTTCATTAACTTTTGTGTTAAAGTCTGATCCATCCATCATGAAAGGACTGTCTGTTGCTAAACTCACATCAGCATTAGCCTAATAATAGATAGCTGTCAGAGAGAGTAGTAGGGCACGTTGTCACAAAAACTTTGATTTATTGCCCTCATAAAAAATCCCACCCAGCAAGCCCCCAATCCCTCCCACCCCCTAGCTGGACACCTGTTGTACACCCCCACTCCTAGGTAGATGAGGAATTGATTATCCAGTATATTTAATGAATTTTTATGACTTGGGTGTTATGGGGCCATTGTTATGTGATTTAAACTTTTAAATGATGAAGTTGTGTTAAAGGGAAGTTTTTATTAAAGTGTTTTTTCACATTGTGTAAATCGTGTAATGACTGTTTTCTCACCTACAAGATGTGTTGTAGGGAAAAAAGGTTGTTAGGCAAACTTAGAAACTAAAACATTAGATACGTTCTATGGTTTGACAGAGAAGTGTTTTTATTCACAAAAAGCAGCAGCAAACACTAGAAATTGGGGTGTCTTATCTTACCGTGTTATGAAATAAGTCTCTACGTTTAAAAAGTAAAAAAGAGCCTTAAAATAAACGAATATCAGACGTTTTTGTGTTCGTTAAAACAGGGGGTTATCCTTGTCTGTCGTTACAAGATGGTATGCCTGAGTTAAAGAAGAGGTGTTTTATTCACAAAAAAAAAAGCTGTAAATACTAGAAAAAAGCCTGTCTTATCTTACCGTGTTGCGAAATAAGTCTCTACGTTTTAAAAGTAAAAAAGTGCCTTTAAATAAACGAATATTAGAGGTTTTTGTTCGTTAAAACAGGGTTATCTTGGTCTGTCGTTACAAGCTAGTCATGCCAGAAAAACTCCGCAAAGACAAAGAACCCCGTGTGTCTAGAGCTGATCCGTCAGACGACCGCTCTCTGTAGCTGCCAAACCCAAATGAGGGCCTGGAACCCCGGCTGACCAAACCACGCCTACGGCCGTCCCCCCTAACAGAGGAGGTTCAAAGATTTAAAATAAAGTAATGTTTTTAACGTTATTTTAATAAAACTTTACCAGTTCTTTAATTAATGAAAACCTTATCACTTTTAAAACTGTTTATTCTTTTAACTCTAGTTCATAGGGAAAAACGTTGTTTATTTTATTTGCTTAATTCGTCTAGTCCTTTAATAGATATTTGTTTTTGTCAAGTTAAGATATAACCGGTGTTTAAAATTAACTTATACAAGTTTTTCCTTTTTAAACAAAGAACTCTAGTGCATAGGAAAAAAACGTTGTTTATTTTATTTTATTTGCTTAATTCGTCTATTCCTTTAATAGAACTTTAATAGAGTCTTTTAAAAATTAGCTTATACAAGTCTCCTTTTAAAACAAAAAATCACTAATATACAGGGCTTTATTTTTATTTAATTATTCGTACTTAATTCAGTCAACCCTATTATTTACTCTCTGATTTTTGTTGAACTTAAGACATAATGCAATGATGACGGTATAAAATAGATTTGCGGCTACATAAGTTTTAGTCCTAAACATAACCTCTGTTTTGTTTTATATTACGTTTAATAACTTTATTTACTCATTGATTTGTCAATATTAACTTACGACGTGGTATAGCAGTTAAAACGCGTGTACAAATATCTAACAGGTCCGAAACCAACTGTTTTTTTGTTTCATACGTGTAATAAAATCAACGCGGTTTTTTCTCTGTGATTTTACAGCCATAAGGCCTGGGCCGGTGCGTTATCTATTAATTGAAACCGACAACAAAGAAATGCAAATATCACGTCTGGCCTTTTGATTACTGAAGCGTAACTCATTAGCAAACTAACTAGTTTTTGAGGGGGTCTGGCATCGTAAATTTTGTTAGAAGGTTAGTTAAAATCCGTAGATCAAAGCATAGACATTGTGGCTATTTTATGACGTACACCTGCTTGTGCGAACTCTTGTCAAAAGTTCGTTGGAATGGTTCGCTGGATGGTCAACACACACACACACACACACACAACACACACCACACACACACACACACACACACACACACACACACACACACACACACACACACACACACACACTCTCTCTCTCTCACTCCTACATTTACAAATGAAAACTTTTAGAAGCACTCCGGGTATTTGATGAAAAACAGGTTGATTAAACAACTATACGACTTTTGTTTTAACAAATACATTTTTTGATCTTTCAAACCATAATGCTCTAAACAAACCAATTAATGATTAGAAGTAGTCAAACGATCCTCTGATGAACACAAGACGGTTACAGAGTCTTTCTTTATGAATTAGCCCTAAATTAGACTAAAAATGAGCTGTGGTGAGGTTGTTTGCAACAAAAGTAGTTCTTAAACAAGCTGCAACAAATGTGTCACAGAATCTTTACAGAAGTTTAGACTTTCTCTCTCACTTTAAAAACGGTGTTATTAACCGTGTGTTTAAATGCAGCATGTTTTATTTTTACACTATAATGTTTTATTTATTAAAATAAAAACAACTGGTCTATATAGGGTTATTTTACTAAGATATGATCAAATAATTGACAGAGGAAATAGTTCAAATAATCGATAAGTCCAACTTATCAACCCCGTTTGAAGTGTCTGACGGTTTGTGACAAATATCTTAATGATACAGACGTGTTAAGATGTTAAGTATGTGTGAAACATGTGTAAAGTTCAATATTACTGTTAAAAAATAGTAATATTGTAAATTATTATAAATTTTAAATATGTGTAAAATCGTATATGTTGTTTTTACTTTTTGTTGTTAAGAAATGTTTTCATTTTAATCTAGCCTGTACTTAGTATATCTGTACTGTAAAAGAACAAATATACATTTTCACTTAAAACTTCTCTGTAAAATAATTACACCTACAGTTTTAAACATGTTTAAAAAGTTTTAAACATATTCTGGGTCGCTAAAGTAAGTCATGATGTCTATTGTCTTTAAATTCAACTTTAGTTTTATTCTTTAATTTCTTTAAAATAGCCTGATGATAATGAAACCAAGTGTTTTTCTCACACGAGTAGATAACTCTTCGGATGTGTTTATGACAAACAAGTCAATTTTTACTTTGAAAAGTTTTTCAAATGTATGACTGATCTTTTCTCATTTGACAGACCCGTGATGTTTAAACACCCAGAGGGAATACAAGTTGTTTTCATGAAACCTTAAACGGTGTAAATTTCTCAGCTAGAACACAAAAACATGTACATTTTGACTATTTGACTCTTTTTGTAAGTAGCATGGCATTGAAAAGGTTTACCAAAAAATTAAAGCACCGTCTGTGTTTTCAACACGAAAGAGTTGTACAAGGCTATTTCAACTATCATCATCGTTTCTTTTTTGATCCTAACAAAGTGGTAATGAATTTTCTATGACAGGTTTTACAGTTCTCGTACTATATGCGTAAATAGCTGTGCTACAACATTTATGATTATTTTGAATACCAACAGATTTTTGTCAGGGATGTGGCACATCTAAGATTAATAATCTTGTGTAAATGATACTTTTTTTTTTCTTACATCGTTAGTTTTAGTCATATTAGCAAGACTTCAGATGGTCGTTCACAATTGTTTGTTGGACCGTGTGTGTTTTTAGGTGAAGACAACTCTTTGTGAGATGTCATCAAGAAATTAAGTAACAGCCTTTTGTCTTTGAGATATTTATTTTAGTGCAAACTGTCCACACATGAAGCATCAACACGAAAATCGAGTATTGCTGTCTTACCCTTAAAACTATTACAACTGAAACTATTGCACCGAAAGTTGTACATTCATTTAAGTTTGAGCATGTTAAATTTTCCACGCTCTTGTAAAGAGTATTGATACATATCGGGCACAATCATCCAAGAGACAAAATCACTAAGTATAGCAAGACAAGAAAATGTTTATAAAGCAGATAGAACCTAAGCAGTGGTGAAAGTTTAACAAACTTGGGGTCATGAAGCAAACCGTCTATCACGACGCACGTTCTCCAGAATGGCTTTGATGATTCGGTTCATAATATCATGATGAAGACGGGCTGAATATTCAGATAGCAGAGGGTCTGACTGACTTTTTGCTAATATTTGATTTCAAGAACGCACAACCAAATCCTATTGCCATTTCACAAAATAACACCACAACAGGAGATCCCTTTCAACATATACATGTCAAGTCTGCTTTACCATAAGTATAACGTATTCTTCTTATATATATATATATATATATATATATATTTGTTCAGGCTAAATACGTTTTAACAACTCTTTTTGTTTTTGTTTTTACAAAGCTGTTAAATTGAACGTTTGTAACTAATACTCATTCAAATGTTGCTGGCCTTTCAGGTCAGCGAACTACAATACCCTGCATACACCTCAGACTACAAACATGGCCGTCGGGCCATGTTTGTATATATATATATATATATATTTGTTGTTTATATATACCCTATATAAAAAGACTTGCATTTCCACACTTTTTGCGAAGTAGCCTATACGCTTCTTCCGTATTGTGATGTTACAAACAGTTTTTGCGATCACCGTTAGTGATGCGAAGCCCGATCCATTCGGTTCATCGTCACCTTAAGTCATCTCGATGTGATGTCACCGTATAATTATTTTCTAACAACTCATGGTCATTTTTATATCAGTGAAACATTCAAATAAAGTTAACGGTGTAAAGGTGTCTTTTGTTCATTTAACCTAATGATGTTTGTGGTTGCGGTTACATTCACAGATCCTTCATGTCGGATACGAGTCATAATCTGTCTAATATTGAGCAGTCTACACATAAACGCTATGTCTACATGTCTAAAGTATAAGTCTGTAGAAAGAATAAACTCATTGATTTAACTTAACAACTTTACAATATAATCTGCACGCACGATACACTCTTAAAATCGATAGTATACAAAATATGTGTAAAAGGACGGATAACATGTTAACGTGATGTTTTGGTTCGCGACTTACACAACTGTTCGTTACTTAACGTTTTCATTAAGTTTTAATATAAAAGATAATAGTCTATTAGCAATTTATATGGTTTAATTATGAAATCGCACAAAGAACCGCTGAAGTACTGTTTGATAAAATTGAAATAATAAGCTACTATGTGCTCATTTATCCGCTTTATTTACATTATGCTGAATGTTAAACTCTTAAACAGAAACATTAAAACATTTCAAACTTGTCAAACATCCGCTTCGACACATTCCTCTTATGAAAACACTTAAATAGAGTACTGTCAAACAGAACGCTGTCTGCAAGTTCCCGACATGTAAATTACCAACAAGTTCTCAAAGAGAAACATACTTATACCGAGCTTGAAAATATGTTCAAAACACATAAATAGCCATCACGCATATAGTTCATGCATCGTTCTAACGCATTCTGCACGCCTTAAAACGATACATTCAATCAAAAATCTGACCGAAAGACAGACAAAACCTCAACGGTAGCTGAGATGGGTCGAGAGGAAAGGGTACAAATAATTATTCTTTGCCACAATAACACATTTGATACCCTTACTGTAGACTTTCTCGACATTCTTTATCCTAGTTATTATTTACCTCTTATTCAATCATAAAACTACAAGAGTTAAAGAAAATTCCTTAATTGATAATGTTTTAACAAATTCTCTAAGTGAAGAAATTAAATCCTGTGTTTTATATTCAGATTTGTCTGATCATTTTCCTTATGGCGTTATTCCGTAATTAGGGTTAACAGGGATAAACTCTCAAAAGAAATACAGCAAAATAATGTTTTATCGATCGATTAAATATGATAGTCCCTCTACACGACGCTGCTTAGGACTAAACAAAATATATTTATTTTAGGACATCTTTCCGGTCTGTCCACGATTCACAAGACAAACCGAGCATAAAAAGCGAGTGTTTGTGTTTTTCTGTTACCTGTACAACTCTAAAAGCTACGCATTTCACAGCGCGTACATGGATACGGATTTATTTCGTGTATGTCTCTAAACAATAGTTAGGTAAACGGCTTACAGTTGATACGTCGTTTTAAGTGAAAGGTGGGATGATTCGTGTCTTTTTTTATTCTGTCCACACCAGTGCTTTGAAAGGTGCACGTTTTTGACCGTTTTTAGATGGTCTGCACCGGCACACAGACACGTGTTTTAAGAATGCATCTGACCAAAAGGTTTGATCCTGGGGAAACAGCAACTGTGTGTGTGTGTGTGTGTGTGTTGTCATGATTGTCTTCAGAATTGAACCGCTTTTATTTAAACAATGTAACACGAAGCTACTGTATTCAACAGCACAGTCCCTTGAAATACTGCACTTTAGCTTTTTTCCCTTCTAAATATCTAAACATGTATTTAACTTAAATATTAATTGTTAAGTGTTTACAAAGTTGTCATAACTGTTGTTGGATTTATATTTCACCAAACCTAGAGGACTGAAAACAGGTTTAGCATAAGACCGCATTACAGCCGTTAGCCCGAAAATTCAAGACAACTGAGATTTATTACTGAGATAATCTACAGAATGTGAAACAAGCTCACAGTTACATTAGAGTTTTGTTTATGTTTGTTACTGTTTCAGAGGTTTAACGCCGTCTCTGAAACCATCGTTGTGTTTTTTTATCTTTCTATGTTTTGTTTGTGTTGTTCTGATCCGCAGGGTTCATTTTTAACATCACAATCGTATCGTATTGTCATGTGAGTGTCTTGTTGTATTTTCATTATTGTTTTTTTGCAAACAGTACCGCTGAAATGTTAGCGACCTCTTTGTGTTCTTGGCTTCTCTATGTTCATATTCGTCAATATTGATGTGATTTTGTTTGATTAAATGAAGCATTTAACAAAATTTTGGGGTAATGTGTGTGAATATAGAATGCCGCACAAGGCTCTTTGAAAATATTTGATCTTGAAATATCCACGTAGCATTCGGAATCATTTAAGATTAATAATAACACATTAACATTTTTACAGGATATCTGAGTTCTTGGCTGTTTTGTACATTAAATTAAACAGGGATGCATTTACCAGCAAGATCATTTTTAATGACTTGTTCACAAACATAAGATTTTAAAGAGAGATAATAATCTCACCGAATGTATCAAAGCATCCGATGTTTATGACTACTGAAGGCGCCACATCCTTGTTTTTTCACACCCATAGGCACTACCTACGTGCAAAATTTTGGTATTCGGCCACATAGTTAACCGGAGAACGCATTGTAGTCTCCTGTTACAATGGCTGCTGTTGCTCCAAACAGTCCTGAAACCTCTAGAAGAATGATGTGTGTAACGCCACCAAAAAGTTCTATTGAAATGAGAGAGGAGCTGACTTTAGCACCAAGGAAAAATCAAGGGAAGAGCCTAAGGAAGGTTCTCGTTGAAGATGAAGATATTGTGAAACAAGATTTCACTGTGTCATGTGATCGTGTGGGGAGATTTGTGTTTGACAAAGAGTTGCAGATTGTGAAACTCTACGTTTTGGAATCTTACGATGAATATACACCCGAATGCCCTACACCTGCTTTGGCCCGCCATAGACTGGACATACTCTACAATCAAATTTGGAGAAAATTTTATTATGGATGAAAAAATTTTGGTACAAATTTCCAGTGGGATGGGGCAATTCCCGGCATGAGGTATAATGCAAGCAAGCCGCCAGACTACATATCCATATCATACTGTTGAACAAAACGCTTCATGACCAAAAATAATCTCGTGCTGATAAATAAACGTCGAGAACTCTGAAACAAACATTTTTGTCTCAAAGTAGCGATGAGTCTGACTCTGATGAGTATGATCGAGACTGGCCTCTACCTGAGGTCAACCCTTTTGAATGCTGCAAAAAGAGTCTATATTTCGAGCAAAGCGACGTACCTTGTTAAACACCCATTTTTTTCAGCGATAGACGACCTGTTTCAGTCAGGTTCAATTTATTTTAAACCAATAATCAGTATGTGTATTCAGTATATTCGCCTATTCGGTATAACAAACATGAACAACGATGTTGTAATGTTTCTTTTTTCAGCGTTTACTCAACCATCTATGTGTTACATGCTGTATGTTTAATTGTTTAATGATTGGCTATTGAATTAAGTTTTCCCAGCCATTACGTTACTTGAAACAAATTGCCATCTCTTAACAAATATCCTGATAAATGATCGAGTTATCATAATCTTTAAGCAAAATATCTTTCAGTGAAAATTACAGAATTCTCTTTGGTGACTTCGCCGGTCGAAGCAAAAAACCCTAACCAGGCCCGCTCACCCTCCTCCGCTATTGAGTGCAACACTCCCATCTCGACAACTAACCAACCAACATCCGAAACGTAGAAACAAGATCTTTCCCCCAACACCTTATTTCGCTCGAATGTACAGAAGATTACAGCTACGCTACATTCCCTGTGAGCAAAGAGTGCCTGCCCTCTGCAGTTATCGCACGCTTTCCTAGATCTTGACAGCACGGTCAACGGAGCTACTGCAACAACTTGTTGATCAAAACATTATCTACAGCATACGGACCAACTTCAACAATCCAATTTGTCTGAGCTCTGCAATTTTTTTAAGGCTTCGACGGTTCTGAACCATAGCCGGAAATTGAAGCTGAAATTGCACAAGGAGTGGACAGTGCTGATCGGCGTCAATCGTTTAGGGAACAAAGTTTATCTCTTGGAGAGATTTGAATTCTGAACAGAATGTCTGACTCTACGCAAAAGGTGATGGAGCGTGACCGTAGTTCTGCCGCAACTAGGGATGATCAGCTGCGGTGCGGCTGCCCCGCGGGGAAAACATGTCATTTAATTGACTTCATAGACACTGCGTACAAACCGCATTACCGAGGACAGATGATTAAACTAATGCAAACGGTCATCGAGCATACTTGCGATCCGAATCACGATTGTACGGAAGATACCAAACGTGTAAAAAATCTCAAGAATGAAATGGACTTTGTAAGAAGCCTAAAAAATACCCCATGGCCTGATTTGACTAGCATGTTTATTTACAGCAAAGAGCCGGTCTGTATAACCATCAGAGAAATTCTGGATGTGATGACTGAACGTAGGGATCAGATGGGAATTTACGAGGTTCTCTGTCTGTGTACGTGTGTAACAGATTTATGCTCGTCGCTGGTTGCAAAAAATTTTGAATCCGTGATATGTGAGGTTATTGAAACGCAGGTCAATTTCATTTTACACAAAAACGTATTGGCCGTCAGAGATTTTCTTTGCTGGCTAGACCACTGTGTAACTGTGATTTGATCATTTTCTTCACTAATTCAATGTATGTTCATCGATATATTGTTGAAATAAAAAAGCTTGAATCAACTCATTATCGTCTTTTTAATTTCAAACAATTTAATAAAAAGAAAATGACATTATCTTGTATCTGATATAAACTAGGATAGTATTAATAATATAACGTAAATGTCTTCTCTAGTCATAAACATCGGATGCTTTGATACATTCGGTGAGATTATTATCTCTTAAACAATCTTATGTTTTGTGAACAAGTCATTAAAATGATCTTGCTGGTAAATGCATCCCTGTTTAATATTAATGTACAAAACAGCCAAGAACTCCAGATATCCTGTAAAATGTTAATGTGTTATTATTAATCTTAAATGATTCCGAATGCTACGTGGATATTTCAAGATCAAATATTTTCAAAGAGCCTTGTGCGGCATTCTATATTCACACACATTACCCCCCAAAATTTTGTTAAATGCTTCATTTAATCAAACAAAATCACATCAATATTGACGAATATGAACATAGAGAAGCCAAGAAACACAAGAGGTCGCTAACATTACAGCGGTACTGTTTGCAAAAAACAATAATGAAAATACAACAAGACACTCACATGACAATACGATACGATTTGTGATGTTAAAAATGAACCCTGCGGATCAGAACAACACAAACAAAACATAGAAAGATAAAAAACACAACGATGGTTTCAGAGACGGCGTTAAACCTCTGAAACAGTAACAAACATAAACAAAACTCTAATGTAACTGTGAGCTTGTTTCACATTCTGTAGATTTCTCAGTAATTAAATCTCAGTTGTCTTGAATTTTCGGGCTAACGGCTGTAATGCGGTCTTATGCTAAACCTGTTTTCAGTCCTCTAGGTTTGGTGAAATATAAATCCAACAACAGTTTGACACACTTTGTAAACACTTAAAATTAATATTTTAAGTTAAATACATGTTTAGATATTTAGAAGGGAAAAAAGCTAAAGTGCAGTATTTCAAGGGACTGTGCTGTTGAATACAGTAGCTTCGTGTTACATTGTTTAAATAAAAGCGGTTCAATCTGAAGACAATCATGACAACACACACACACACACACACACAGTTGCTGTTTTCCCAGGATCAAACCTTTTGGTCAGATGCATTCTTAAAACACGTGTCTGTGTGCCGGTGCAGACCATCTAAAACGGTCAAAAACGTGCACCTTTCAAAGCACTGGTGTGGACAGAAAAAAAAAAGACACGAATCATCCCACCTTTCACTTAAAAACGACGTATCAACTGTAAGCCGTTTACCTAACTATTGTTTAGAGACATACACGAAATAAATCCGTATCCATGTACGCGCTGCTGAAATGCGTAGCTTTTAGAGTTGTACAGGTAACAGAAAAACACAAACACTCGCTTTTTATGCTCGGTTTGTCTTGTGAATCGTGGACAGACCGAAAGATGTCCTAAAATAAATATATTTTGTTTAGTCCTAAGCAGCGTCGTGTAGAGGGACTATCATATTTAATCGATCGATAAAACATTATTTTGCTGTATTTCTTTTGAGAGTTTATCCCTGTTAACCCTAATTACGGATAACGCCATAAGGAAAATGATCAGACAAATCTGAATATAAAACACAGGATTTAATTTCTTCACTTAGAGAATTTGTTAAAACATTATCAATTAAGGAATTTTCTTTAACTCTTGTAGTTTTATGATTGAATAAGAGGTAAATAATAACTAGGATAAAGAATGTCGAGAAAGTCTACAGTAAGGGTATCAAATGTGTTTATTGTGGCAAAGAATAATTATTTGTACCCTTTCCTCTCGACCCATCTCAGCTACCGTTGAGGTTTTGTCTGTCTTTCGGTCAGATTTTTGATTGAATGTATCGTTTTAAAGAAGCGTGCAGAATGCGTTAGAACGATGCATGAACTATATGCGTGATGGCTATTTTATGTGTTTTGAACATATTTCAAGCTCGGTATAAGTATGTTTCTCTTTGAGAACTTGTTGGTAATTTACATGTCGGGAACTTGCAGACAACGTTCTGTTTGACAGTACTCTATTTAAGTGTTTTCATAAGAGGAATGTGTCGAAGCGGATGTTTGACAAGTTTGAAATGTTTTAATGTTTCTGTTTAAGAGTTTAACATTCAGCATAATGTAAATAAAGCGGATAAATGAGCACATAGTAGCTTATTATTTCAAATTTTATCAAACAGTACTTCAGCGGTTCTTTGTGCGATTTCATAATTAAACCATATAAATTGCTAATAGACTATTATCTTTTATATTAAACTTAATGAAAACGTTAAGTAACGAACAGTTGTGTAAGTCGCGAACCAAAACATCATCACATGTAACATGTTATCCTCCTTTTTACACATATTTTGTATACTATCGATTTTAAGAGTGTATCGTGCGTGCAGATTATATTGTAAAGTTGTTAAGTTAAATCAATGAGTTTACTTTCTACAGACTTATACATTAGACATGTAGAACATAGCGTTTATGTGTAGACTGCTCAATATTAGACAGATTATGACTCGTATCCGACATGAAGGATCTGTGAATGTAACCGCAACCACAAACATCATCAGGTTAAATGAACAAAAGACACCTTACACCGTTAACTTTATTTGAATGTTTCACTGATATAAAATGACCATGAGTTGTTAGAAAATAATTATACGGTGACATCACATCGAGATGACTTAAGGTGACGATGAACCGAATGGATCGGGCTTCGCATCACTAACGGTGATCGCAAAAAACTGTTTGTAACATCACAATACGGAAGAAGCGTATAGGCTACTTCGCAAAAAGTGTGAAATGCAAGTCTTTTTATATAGGGTATATATAAACAACAAAATATATATATATATATATTACAAACATGGCCCGACGGCCATGTTTGTAGTCTGAGGTGTATGCAGGGTATTGTAGTTCGCTGACCTGAAAGGCCAGCAACATTTGAATGAGTATTAGTTACAAACGTTCAATTTAAACAGCTTTGTAAAAACAAAAACAAAAGAGTTGTTAAAACGTATTTAGCCTGAACAAATATATAAAATATATATATATATAAATATAAAAGAAGAATACGTTATACTTATGTAAAGCAGACTTGACATGTATATGTTGAAAGGGATCTCCTGTTGTGGTGTTATTTTGTGAAATGGCAATAGGATTTGGTTGTGCGTTCTTGAAATCAAATATAGCAAAAAGTCAGTCAGACCCCTCTGCTATCTGAATATTCAGCCCGTCTTCATCATGATATTATGAACCGAATCATCAAAGCCATTCTGGAGAACGTGCGTCGTGATAGACGGTTTGCTTCATGACCCCAAGTTTGTTAAACTTTCACCACTGCTTAGGTTCTATCTGCTTTATAAACATTTTCTTGTCTTGCTATACTTAGTGATTTTGTCTCTTGGATGATTGTGCCCCGATATGTATCAATACTCTTTACAAGAGCGTGGAAATTTAACATGCTCAAACTTAAATGAATGTACAACTTTCGGTGCAATAGTTTCAGTTGTAATAGTTTTTAAGGGTAAGACAGCAATACTTGATTTTCGTGTTGATGCTTCATGTGTGGACAGTTTGCACTAAAATAAAAATATCTCAAAGACAAAAGGCTGTTACTTAATTTCTTGATGACATCTCACAAAGAGTTGTCATCACCTAAAAAAACACACACGGTCCAACAAACAATTGTGAACGACCATCTGAAGTCTTGCTAATATGACTAAAACTAACGATGTAAGAAAAAAAAAAGTATCATTTACACAAGATTATTAATCTTAGATGTGCACATCCCTGACAAAAATCTGTTGGTATTCAAAATAATCATAAATGTTTGTAGCACAGCTATTTACGCATATAGTACGAGAACTGTAAAACCTGTCATAGAAAATTCATTACCACTTTGTTAGGATCAAAAAAGAAACGATGATGATAGTTGAAATAGCCTTGTACAACTCTTTCGTGTTGAAAACACAGACGGTGCTTTAATTTTTTGGTAAACCTTTTCAATGCCATGCTACTTACAAAAAGAGTCAAATAGTCAAAATGTACATGTTTTTGTGTTCTAGCTGAGAAATTTACACCGTTTAAGGTTTCATGAAAACAACTTGTATTCCCTCTGGGTGTTAAACATCACGGGTCTGTCAAATGAGAAAAGATCATCATACATTTGAAAAACTTTTCAAAGTAAAAATTGACTTGTTTGTCATAAACACATCCGAAGAGTTATCTACTCGTGTGAGAAAAACACTTGGTTTCATTATCATCAGGCTATTTTAAAGAAATTAAAGAATAAAACTAAAGTTGAATTTAAAGACAATAGACATCATGACTTACTTTAGGCGACCCAGATATGTTTAAAACTTTTTAAACATGTTTAAAACTGTAGGTGTAATTATTTTACAGAGAAGTTTTAAGTGAAAATGTATATTTGTTCTTTTACAGTACAGATATACTAAGTACAGGCTAGATTAAAATGAAACATTTCTTAACAACAAAAAGTAAAAAACAACATATACGATTTACACATATTTAAAATTTATAATAATTTACAATATTACTATTTTTAACAGTAATATTGAACTTTACACATGTTTCACACATACTTAACATCTTAACACGTCTGTATCATTAAGATATTTGTCACAAACCGTCAGACACTTCAAACGGGGTTGATAAGTTGGACTTATCGATTATTTGAACTATTTCCTCTGTCAATTATTTGATCATATCATAGTAAAATAACCCTATATAGACCAGTTGTTTTTATTTAATAAATAAAACATTATAGTGTAAAAATAAAACATGCTGCATTTAAACACACGGTTAATAACACCGTTTTAAAGTGAGAGAGAAAGTCTAAACTTCTGTAAAGATTCTGTGACACATTTGTTGCAGCTTGTTTAAGAACTACTTTTTTGCAAACAACCTCACCACAGCTCATTTTAGTCTAATTTAGGGCTAATCATAAAGAAAGACTCTGTAACCGTCTTGTGTTCATCAAGGATATCGTTTGACTACTTCTAATCATTAATTGGTTTGTTTAGAGCATTATGGTTTGAAAGATCAAAAAATGTATTTGTTAAAACAAAAGTCGTATAGTTGTTTAATCAACCTGTTTTTCATCAATACCCGGAGTGCTTCTAAAAGTTTTCATTTGTAAATGTAGGAGTGAGAGAGAGAGTGTGTGTGTGTGTGTGTGTGTGTGTGTGTGTGTGTGTGTGTGTGTTGTGTGTGTTGTGTGTGTTGTGTTGACCATCCAGCGAACCATTCCAACGAACTTTTGACAAGAGTTCGCACAAGCAGGTGTACGTCATAAAATAGCCACAATGTCTATGCTTTGATCTACGGATTTTAACTAACCTTCTAACAAAATTTACGATGCCAGACCCCCTCAAAAACTAGTTAGTTTGCTAATGAGTTACGCTTCAGTAATCAAAAGGCCAGACGTGATATTTGCATTTCTTTGTTGTCGGTTTCAATTAATAGATAACGCACCGGCCCAGGCCTTATGGCTGTAAAATCACAGAGAAAAAACCGCGTTGATTTTATTACACGTATGAAACAAAAAAACAGTTGGTTTCGGACCTGTTAGATATTTGTACACGCGTTTTAACTGCTATACCACGTCGTAAGTTAATATTGACAAATCAATGAGTAAATAAAGTTATTAAACGTAATATAAAACAAAACAGAGGTTATGTTTAGGACTAAAACTTATGTAGCCGCAAATCTATTTTATACCGTCATCATTGCATTATGTCTTAAGTTTAACAAAAATCAGAGAGTAAATAATAGGGTTGACTGAATTAAGTACGAATAATTAAATAAAAATAAAGCCCTGTATATTAGTGATTTTTTGTTTAAAAGGAGACTTGTATAAGCTAATTTTTAAAAGACTCTATTAAAGTTCTATTAAAGGAATAGACGAATTAAGCAAATAAAATAAAATAAACAACGTTTTTTTTCCTATGCACTAGAGTTCTTTGTTTAAAAAGGAAAAACTTGTATAAGTTAATTTTAAACACCGGTTATATCTTAACTTGACAAAAACAAATATCTATTAAAGGACTAGACGAATTAAGCAAATAAAATAAACAACGTTTTTCCCTATGAACTAGAGTTAAAAGAATAAACAGTTTTAAAAGTGATAAGGTTTTCATTAATTAAAGAACTGGTAAAGTTTTATTAAAATAACGTTAAAAACATTACTTTATTTTAAATCTTTGAACCTCCTCTGTTAGGGGGGACGGCCGTAGGCGTGGTTTGGTCAGCCGGGGTTCCAGGCCCTCATTTGGGTTTGGCAGCTACAGAGAGCGGTCGTCTGACGGATCAGCTCTAGACACACGGGGTTCTTTGTCTTTGCGGAGTTTTTCTGGCATGACTAGCTTGTAACGACAGACCAAGATAACCCTGTTTTAACGAACAAAAACCTCTAATATTCGTTTATTTAAAGGCACTTTTTTACTTTTAAAACGTAGAGACTTATTTCGCAACACGGTAAGATAAGACAGGCTTTTTTCTAGTATTTACAGCTTTTTTTTTTGTGAATAAAACACCTCTTCTTTAACTCAGGCATACCATCTTGTAACGACAGACAAGGATAACCCCCTGTTTTAACGAACACAAAAACGTCTGATATTCGTTTATTTTAAGGCTCTTTTTTACTTTTTAAACGTAGAGACTTATTTCATAACACGGTAAGATAAGACACCCCAATTTCTAGTGTTTGCTGCTGCTTTTTGTGAATAAAAACACTTCTCTGTCAAACCATAGAACGTATCTAATGTTTTAGTTTCTAAGTTTGCCTAACAACCTTTTTTCCCTACAACACATCTTGTAGGTGAGAAAACAGTCATTACACGATTTACACAATGTGAAAAAACACTTTAATAAAAACTTCCCTTTAACACAACTTCATCATTTAAAAGTTTAAATCACATAACAATGGCCCCATAACACCCAAGTCATAAAAATTCATTAAATATACTGGATAATCAATTCCTCATCTACCTAGGAGTGGGGGTGTACAACAGGTGTCCAGCTAGGGGGTGGGAGGGATTGGGGGCTTGCTGGGTGGGATTTTTTATGAGGGCAATAAATCAAAGTTTTTGTGACAACGTGCCCTACTACTCTCTCTGCTGTCTTCATTTCAGCATTAACTGTTCCAGTATTTCTACTTATGAAATGTGGCTATAGGAGATTTACTCTCTATGGAGTGTTAATTTGTGTGTGTCTGTGCTCAGCAATTTGTGGAGTGGTATGAGTCTAGAGACTGTCAAGATAGTTATGTGCTCTCTCCTCATTACACGAGTCCCACTCCATTTGCAGCTCTCCTCTTGTTCTCTTCTCTCCACACTTCTCTCCTTTCCTTATTTTTTTTTCTTTCTCTTTTATACTTTCATGTAATTTCCATGTATATTTCCTCTCAACTGATGTCTCCTAATTTTCTCATTTAATATTCTCCTCTCCTCTCCTCTCCTCTCCTCTCCTCATTTCTCCTCTCCTCTCCTCTCCTCTCCTCTCCTCTCCTCTCCTCTCCTCTCCTCTCCTCTCCTCTCCTCATTTTGCCTCTCCTCATTTCTCCTCTCCTCTCTCTCCTCTCCTCTCCTCTCCTCATTTCTCCTCTCTTCTCTTCTCTTCTCTTCTCTTCTCTTCTCTTCTCTTCTCTTCTCTTCTCTTCTCTTCTCTTCTCTTCTCTTCTCCTCTCCGTCTGCCTCCAGTGATCTCATCCCACTCTGTTCCGCCTTCAGCTGCTTTAAAAGTCTCTCACTCACTCACAGCAGTCCAGAAAGCATGAATATTTCCATACACATGCTCATAGACTCTGTTCAAATGCAGTGCATGCTTTTCACAACTGTGTATTTGTGTGCTTACATGTGTGTGTGTGTGTGTGTGTGTTTCTTTACATATGTGGGAGGGATCGAGATCCTCAGGAAGAATGCTCTTATTCGCAGTGTAATCTCACACACAGCGGTTGACTCCGGTTCCACAGGTGAGTGTGTTATAAAAGAACAGTGTCCCACTGCGGAATGTCTGGTTTAGGAACTGCTCTGGTTATGCACCGTCATAGTTTAAAAGATGTGTGTGTGCGCACACTAAATACTGTGAAATATGCCTTTGTTTCCCTGAAACTTTAGCATTTTTCATGGATAGGTCAGAAATATGTTTTAAACTTTTTTGTTTGTCCGCTTCAGGCAAGCATTTTTGTTTTGGTGCTTCTCTCTGTGTGTGTGTATGTGTGTGTGTGTGTGTGTGTGTGTGTGTGCGTGCGTGCGTGTTTATCGGCATCTGCTTCAGCCCTGGGTCCCCAATGGGACGTTTTTCCTAGTTACAAATGGTTATTGAGATAAGATTACTCACCTGTAATGTGAGTTTAATTAAAGCCCTGGTTGTTTCCTGAGGGCCGACGGAGATTCTTTACTCAGCGGAGAGAGAGAAACAAACTCCTCCCCCAGGGACTCTAAATGTCACTCAACCATTTAAAACAATACACTACTGCATCTTTCATTTTAGCCCATCATTCCATCTCATCAATACTTATTTATTTCTTTTTTTTATCTCTTAAAGGAATAGTTCTGCCAAAAAATGAAAATTGGCACCATTTAATCACCATCATGTTGTTGTGAATTCATTTCAGAAATAGTTATTTAAGTTATTTAAGAGGTAGTAATTTTCATACTGTACAATGAAAGAACATAATAACATAATAACCAGAGATGAATATATATATATATATATATATATATATTGTTGGAATTGATAATCATTTCAAAGAAAAAGCTCATTAAAAATTAGCTAAAAAAAGAACAACAAAAAAAAGAAGACACAGAATCAAACATATAAAATGGGAAATCAGTAAATATTTACTTAATTTAAAAAAAAAAAACTTGAAAGCAACATAATATTTTTTCATTTTATTTGTTAATTTATTGTATTTAACTTAAAAGTGTATTCAACAGTTCTTGCTTTGGTATCAGAATTAAAATTGAGAAACAAATATTGATCTTGACTGCTGAAATGTTGGTATTATGATAACACTATTGTGACGGGCATTGACCAAGCCATGATTTAGAGAACCGTCTGCCCAAAATCTCTCTGTGTCTTTCTATCTTTCTCTCTGCCCCATCTGCTCCCACTCATCTGTCCTTTGCCATTGATTCCTTATGAAATACAGCACTGTTTATATTCACTCAGCACCCAACATGAGCGCACTGAAAGACATATTGATTTTTAAAGAGAGAGTGTGTGTGTGTGTGTGTGTGTGTGTGTGTGTTTAAGAGCTAAGCAGTATCTTAGGCACAATCACAACCCCCCTACTGACACTGACAAACTGGCCTTGACACGCAATGTTTCAGGCAATGAGAGAGTGAGAAGAAAGAATCAGGTCTGAGCTTTAAAAGACGCTGATGGAAGAGGAAGGATTTGCTGCTTGTTAAAGAGGCATTTAAAGAAAAGAGTTACAGTCGGCGTACGGGATATAAAGAAACAGGATCAGACCAACGGATAGAACGAGTGAGAGAAGGGTTGTTAATGTGATGAATGCCATGTCCAGGCTACTGGGATGAAGAAGAGACACGCTAGTCTGTGGCATTTGGTTCACTCTCTCTCCTTGTGTTGCCTATTTCCTTAGTTATTGTTGTTGACTGACCTTAGAGGAATTTTCTGGGTTATTTACAACGTCATGTCTATGGACCTCATCTGTGGAATGCTGTTGATTACCACACACAATTATTTTGATTCATCCCTCGATATAAATTTCAAGTTTATATCAAATTATTACAATTTGTTTCTAAATGAATCTGCGTTTTAAGCTAATCGTGTGAACCAATGATTCAGTGGCCCGTTCATAAAGAGTCATTTACGTAAATCCTGAATGAATCAACCATTTGAACCTTAAAAGTATTTAACCTATAAATGATTTAATATACAGTAAGCACTTAAATAGAAATTGGCAATTTTTACATTTCTGAAATAGACTTCCTTTGTAAAAGCCAGCTGTAAATTTGCATCCACTCGTATTTACAAACTGAGGGACAAATCAAAATTATTATCTGTGGTAAACAACAGCATGTCACAGATGCATACTATAGACATTAGGCAATAAATAACCTGACATTTTCTTTAAGGTAGAAAAATATGTCTGTGGATGTTTAAAGCTATTGCTTTCGGTCATCCCCCATTATTAAAAAAAATACATTTCCAACAGAGTAGAAGAGCTGCAGTAGATATGATTCTCTCAATGAATGTTGAAGGCAAATAGGGAATATGATTTTGTGTGCAGACATACGCTTAAATTCAAATTTGTCCGTAATGTTTCCGTAATTGTAAAGGATAATGAGGTGCTCTGTGACTGTGTGGCTTTTATTGTTAGCATGATTAGCGTGTTAGCCTGATGTTTTCGATTTGTGTTTGAAACTCTACAAAGCGGCTGCGTCTTTCACATGCTCGTTTTGCTCCATGTCAGATCTCTCTTCTCTCTTTCATCCCCTCATCGCACCCTGCCCTGTCAACGACTGGTGGTTGATGGAAACTGGAAGAAGGTTATGTAAACAAGCAACCCAGCTGCGCTCTGATTGGCCCCGCATGTGGGGTAACCTCACACTATTGGCCGTCACCTCTGAACTTTTGAGAAAGTCTGTGTTGATGAGCGAAAGTCACAGAAGAACTCCGTATTTACCACTTGGGCTCTTTCTTTTGTCTCCCACCTCTGCTCCGGCATTCGTATTTTCTTTTCATTTAAGTTCAATAAAGTGCCGCACGAATCCGTTCAGTCAACAAACCATGTCGCCCCCAGCCCTGGCTCTTATAGTCTCTCTGTCTCTCTGTCGGTAAAGAGCGGCTTTATACTGATCTGTTCAAAGCACACGGTGATTAATTTAAAGACAGATAGAGAGACAGACAGTGACTGACACAGACATCAAAAGACGAGTGCAGCTGAACTGATGGAGTGGATGCCAACTTCTGAATCAATGCTCAAAAAAAAAAAAAAGGAAAAGAAAGAGAGAGAGTGGCTCTGTTTCTCCTCCCTCAGCTTGCTTTTCTGATGTATCTGTCTTCATGAAACAAGGAGGCTGGTTTTAATCTTCTGATGGTGGTGTGAAATTATGAAACGGGTGTGTGTGTGTGTGTGAGAGAGTGGGGGCGGCGGGGTCTTTTTGTGTTTTCTGAATGATTAGGTTTTATTGAAGCTGCTCTGGCTTGTGGAGAGATTGTCACTGCTCTTTGTGCTTATGTCTGTGCGTGTGTGCAGTTGTTTTTTGGTTATTGCAAATGAATGGCTGTGATTGTAATGATTTTATGCATATACAAAAGTTACTTCTGGTCCTCTAATCTGACTGGCTAAAAGATCTTTCCAGCCGTGTGCTATTCTACCGGTATCACCATGGGAACCATTTTACCGTTTATATCAGTCCGCTTGCAGCATTTCTCACAGTAAGCGTCTCGGTGGACGATCATATATATCAGTACTCTTGTTGTGTCATGGAATGTAGTTTTAAGAGTTTTTTTTTTTTTTTCTAGCCGAGAATGTACTTGTTCAAACTTCACATATGCAGTTTGTTAATGTTAATACAAAAAATTAGCTTCAACGTTTTCAGCGATGTGAGCTCCAGGACGTCAGCGGCCATTCAGTGCTCATGAACCCGCCGAGAGCAGCCTTACCTCGGCCAGATCTTCTAGAACTTTGCCGCTGGCTTTGATGTCTCTATAGTGGTTAAACATGATATATAATTAATCTTGGGTAAATTTAACAGGCAGTCTTTGCTCTCATTAATCTATTATTTGTTCCAGAGCAAATAGTTTTGACTAAGGGCAAAGGTTCATAACTTTATATTTTTTTGTAACTTACGCTATTAGATGACAAGAGACGATCTTTTTGAGTGAGTCAGTAGCAAATACTTTTATATTGAAAGAGACTAAAACAGGGTTGTAAACAAGGACATTATTTTTACTTTCAGCAACACCTTGTAACAAGCAAATCCATTGACTAGAGTCATCATGGGAAATCCCTTTAAGAGATGAAATGATAGTTCGACAAAGATATAGCTTTCCTCAGCGGACATTCAAACTAATGTTTTATTGTGATTATGAGATTGAGCTGAATAATAAATGCTGTATCAGATGCAGGTAATCATACTCACTCAGTTAATCTCTCTCTCATAATACTCTACATAATACAGTAAGCTTTTAACTTCCAGCGTTACTTTGTTACTAGTACTAAAATTAGATTTTCAAATTAGTAACGGAGGTTTGGGCTCAGCTGTTAAAGTGTCAACTTGAGATTTGAATCTGTGGCAGAAGTTGTTTTTTTTTAAGACACTCTGTGGTTGTTTCTTATTTAATTACATGCTAGTGCCATCAAACTGTTGTATAAACATAATATCACACTTATTATAGTCATGTAATATTGCTCATTTTTCTCAATTTAATGCATACTTGCTGAATAATAAATACATGCATACATACATATATACATACATGCATACATACATAAAATATTGACCACAAACTTTTACATGTTACTGCTGTTTGTTACTGCTGGATCAGTATCAATTAAAGGCAATATAACAATAATGTATATGTATTATTCGCATTACAATAATGAAAATGTGATTTGATTTCATTGCAATGTTGACAATTTAGGTTAATAACATGTTAGTTACTTGAAAATTGTAATACAAATATTTAATTTAAGAAATCTCAATGGTCTTACAACATCATCTAAGCAAAGTATAACTGAATTCTTATTTTGGGGTGAAATATGACCCAGATATGTTCTTGATAGGTTTTGTCAGATCCACCCAAACAATATATCTAACTGTCAGAGGCCAGGACTGCTTAATGTTAAAGGGTCATGAAACCCTAAAACACATTTTTTTAAAAGATGTTAACATATATGTACAGGTTGCACATTAGTGAAAACAAAAATAACGTACTCGGTTACAAACGTAACCTCGGTTCCCTGAGATACGGAACGAGTACTGCGTCTTGATAAAGACGCAAATGGGAAAAAGCCTTTTTTCTCCTGAACTGAAGTCTTATTCAATCACGCAGTGAAGCTACCTGGCACGGCAAAGTACGCAGTACTTGTTCCGTATCTCAGGGAACCGAGGTTATGATAGTGGGATTTCCCCAAGCAGGAAACGCACTCGCTGTGACCGTCATCGGCGTGCAGGGGGGACCTGCACGAGCCGCAGTAATGGCGCGGCATTAGAATGCCAATTTGCTCTTTTAGAACCTTACGTGAGATTTGCCGGATGGCGGCAGCGAACGGGACCGGAACTGCTGTGATGCTGGGGCGTGAAGAAAAGGCGGATCAGCCGAGCAGATCGAGGTCGCTGGGTCCAGCTGCGAGGCGTGTCAACGGCGAGTAGGCTTCTGGGTCTGTGTAGACGAAGTCGTCGTCGCTGAAGGAGAAAAAATCTGAGGATCCTATGGGGAAATGGACCGCTTATATAGCCAGATGGCCCCGCCCATTTTGGCGGGATCTGGCGGGTTTCGTCGCCATAGGCTCGTGCAGCTCCGCTGCCGACCCATTGGTTCGTTTTTTTACCACTGCACGAACCAATAGTCGTGCAGTTTCACTGCGTGATTGAATAAGACTTCAGTTCAGGAGAAAAAAAGGCTTTTTCCCATATGCATCTTTATCAAGACGCAGTACGAGTGGAGTATCGACAGGGAACACTCATTATATCTACTATTAAGGGAAAAAGGGTTATTTTTTGGAATGTTTGGAGCCATTTCATTCTTCCGGTTCAAAAAGCAATTAATGAATCAATGACTAAATCTAGAAGTATATAGAAATACAGAACAAAAAGTTGTAGACTGCTCTACAAATGGTATTTTAACATTCTTGTACCTTGACTGTATGTTTCTATTTCTATTTTTCTCTTGCTCTTCATTGTCTGCGATGCATTTAAACCAATTCACCAGCAGATTCACAGTGCAAAAACAGTGAGCGAGAGAGAAAATAGGGTCTTTTAAGTGATTTGTGTGTCTTGCATGTACCCAAAAGTACTCAGTGACCTGAAACGCTGCTCAGTGATATTTCTCTCTGATGTGACTTAACAAAATAAATATGCATCTACAAAGAAATAGAATAAAATAGAGCCAAAAAAAGAAGGGCATATCAGGACCAAGCTTTCTGCTCGGTCGTGTTCATGTGCAATAGAAACGATCCAAAAAAATAAATAAAAAAATATTGTAAACATTTTCACGAAAACTCACCACAATGAAGCTGTGCTGCACTGAATGGTTGTTAGGGGGGTTGAAAGTTGGTTGCTAGGGTTTCTGAGCAGTTGTCAGGTGGTAAGTCTTTATGATATCCTTGTCCTTAGATACATGTAACTCCAGTCTCTCAGTCAAACCACTTTTTGAGGCCAATGAAAATATATAGATATGTTTCAGTAATTCGCTGATGAATCAGTGCCAGGTGTCTGTACTCAAATTAAAATGCCAGGTAACAGATTAAAAGACATAAAAATTACACATACAATTAAATTTTTTCCATGCAGCCAGCTCATTACTCCAGACAGATCTGTCTTTATGTCATCAGGCCCTCTCACAGACCGAAAAAGATGGAGAATATGCAAAGAGAGAGGCTGAATGCTCACTTTTAATGGACATTTAAAGGGTAAGTCAAAGACCTGCAGAAATTACAAGCGTTTCTGAGAGGTCGCTCCCATTGGCGTCGCTCCAGACACTAGAAAAAACGGTTAATGAAACGAACATTAACAGTATCTCTGAAATGTTTCCTTTCAAAACACTCCATTCTGCTTGTCATTTCCTCAGCTAATACCTTTCTGAATTAAAACAGCCGAAAGGTTATCGTAATCCAATTTCAAAGACAATAGCCTTCCGGGACCCCTTGGAGCAACGCGGGAACCATCGGCGTTCGGATCAGGATTGCTTCCCGTGCTTTCCGAGTGTAGATTACAACAGAGAGGGAAATAATTATGTCTTTGCATGAGAGGGAGACAGAAATATCTCTTTGACTTATTGAAGATGGCAGTGCAGAATTTGCTTTCATATATGCAGCGAGTCTGCGTCTTGAAGCAGTAAACAAGGAGGAATCTTTTTGTCCGTCTTCCCTGTCTAATGCAATATCGCAGTGGTAAACAGAAGCCGCAGTTTTTAATGAAGTCGTAGCTTTTGGTCTCAGCTGACGGAGGAGGATACGGATGCTGGTATTGTGCTGATTAAACTGTGGGCCTTGGGTGCGAAAATTAAGCCGGGATGAAAATTCGGTTCATGGTGAGACGTTTTCTCGCATCTTGCTTCTTACATATCGCATCTTACGGGTACAAAACAAATTGTGTAACACAGACACGTGATATTTTTACATACAAAAGGTACATGCTGATGTATTCTTTCATTATACTCTGTTCCCTTTCTTAGTGAGCTAACCCACTGCCCGCTATCGAATAATTCATCATCCATGCCTCGGAACCTCATATGTGAATGGTTTGGAAAACTCTACATTGGCAGCTACTCCCCACACCACACATGGAACATGGGAAACCAAGCTGGAACATCTAAGCATGCCATTATCTAGTCATTAGCTGGCTTCCTTGTGGCAAAACCCAGCCTGATCACCCAAATAGTTCACCCAAAAATTTAAACTCTGTCATTAATTACTCAATATCATGTTGTTCCAAACCTGAAAAGACTGACACGGAAGAGAATAAATTGTTGAATAACAATTGTTGTTGTTGTTTTTGCTTTCTTTGTACTGTAAAATGTATTCTCGTAGCTTCATAACATTACGGTTGAACCACTGATGTAACATGGACTATTTTAATGATGTCCTTACTACCTTTCTGGGCCTTGAACGTGTCAGTT
Organism: Schizothorax lantsangensis; assembly: GCA_027422415.1. Classification (NCBI taxonomy): domain Eukaryota; kingdom Metazoa; phylum Chordata; class Actinopteri; order Cypriniformes; family Cyprinidae; genus Schizothorax; species Schizothorax lantsangensis. Next base: position 11,296,477 of record CM049849.1, read on the forward strand.
GCATTGCTGTCTTTGCAGGGTCGGAAAAATGCTAATTTCAAACTGTGGCTGTGTCCCAATTCAGAGGCTGCATCCTTCGAAGGCTGCATTTGAAGACTGAATCAATCTTTGTGAGTTGCATTGCTGTCTTTGCAGGGTCAGAAAGCTCCGATTTCATCAAAAATATCTCAACTTTCTGAAGATGAACGAACGTCTTACGGGTTTAGAAGGACATGAGTGTGAGTAAAAATGACAGAATTTTCATTTTTTGGTGAAAAAAACAAAGCTTATACCTTTAATCTGGTATTACCAGTTGGTTGCTATTTTGTTGTTAGTCCAAGGTGATTTACCATTTTCTTTGAAGGCTGCAAACATCGAACTGAGCATTGTTACATGGCACTAGCAACTGTGACAGCTGCTATTGATAAGCTGCAGTAATGTTTGTACTGATTTTTTTTTGTATTTTATTTATTTATTATTATTTTTTATATCTAACTGTTAAAACAAAACAGCATTCACAAATATGTTTGCTTTGGTCTATTTATGTACATAAAAAAAGTTTTTTTTTAAGCTATACATTTTTAACCAAATACAAAATTTTATATACAAAAGTAAAAAAAGGGGGGGGGGGGGGTTGTATCCTTCATGGCCCGGAAAATGAATAATGCATTTAGAGGCCTTCGTTGCACTGGTATGATTCAGTCTTCAAATGCAGCCTTCGAAGGATGCAGCCTCTGAATTGGGACACAGCCACAGTTTGAAATTAGCATTTTGCTAAGCTAACAACATGATATTTTAATAAGCATAAACAAATCATAGTAAATAATGGGTATAATAATACATTTATATTAATTACATTAATTTATATTGATAATTTTCATGTGCGAAATGGCATTCAATATTGCCTTGCTTGCCTATTAGACATATTAACAGCTGTTCATTCAAATAAAAATGCTTATCTCACTGCATTTTTGCACACAATATGTGTGTTGCTGTGAACAGGACATAAATAGGCAGCTTACTAGATTTTGCTGCAGAGCAATTACCTTCAAATGTGGATAGTGACCAATATATCACTCTACAGTATATGTGTGTTTGGGGCAGGTGGGGGTTTGTGTATGTGATTGTCGCTCATCAGGGTGGCAGCAGTTATGATTGTCAGCCCAGGCTAATGGGTGTCCATAGAAAAGCACAGTAATGGGCCACTGTGCCAAGGAGCAATGGATCACTTTCCTATCAAAAGTAGCCTTTAGGCCTCAGCTTCAATATATCCATCAAACTGTTTGTGTGTGCGCTCGTGTGTGTTGCATCAGATGCACAATGGGAGATAATTGTGATGGTGTGGACACAGCCATGCATCAAAGTCACATGTTGGATTGATGCTCTAGACTGTAATGATCTCACATTGAAATGACAAATATGCACATTCACTCTGTTTCTCTCTCTTTTTTCTCTCTCCTTTTCTAGTAACGTGTTTTTAATGTCACTGAGGTTATCATTTCTTGTTGTTATTTTGTTTTGATCTTTGATATCTGTAAAAAAGAGAGCGTCTTTTGCATAGATGGTGTAGTTGCGACATATTCCAGCAGGGGCTAACGGGACCATTCTATTTATTTTTTTGGTTTTAAACTCACTTCATTTTTTTTTTAAATCAGAAAACAGTACTTAATGTATTATGTTAATAACTGTTATCTAAATAACTGATTAAAAACATCACAATATTCCTCAAGTAACTCCAGGCCATCAGTTAACATCTTGTGAAACAAAAAGCTGTGTTTCTAAGAAACAAATCCGTAATTAAGACATTTTTTATATTCAAACCTGGCTAAAATATGAGTCCTGTATCCATAATATTGCTTTCTCCAGTGAAACAATTTTTTTTTGTCTGAAACAGGAGAGAAATATGCACAGGTCAAGCAACTTTTACATGTGAAAACAGTGCAGAATAATTCTAAACAAATATGTTGGTGGATTTTTGTGGATTATAGTGATGTTTTTATCAGCTGTTTGAGCTCTTATTCTGACGGCACCCATTCACTGGAGAGGATCCATTGGTGAGCAAGTGATGTAATGCTACATTTCTCCAAATCTGTTCCAGTGAAGAAACAAGCTTATCTACATCTTAGATGGACTGAGGGTAATTTGAGTAAATTGTCAGCAAATTTTCATTTTTGGGGGAACTATTCGTTTAAGAATGTTTAGATATACATACTGAAAATTATTATTATTAATTTATTTTATGTTGCTTTTCATTAGAGCTCACATACAGTACATTCAAATGCATCTATACCTTGATTCTGCATGTTCATCTTCACACCCACAAACCACTCTGTACAGTCTCGTCATGTACAAAAAAAAAAAAAAACTTATTTCAAAAATGATTTGTTTTACTAAGCCTCCAGAACAGAAGCTTTCACTGAGTTTAAACTGAATAAATAATGCAGAATTCAAGGAACTACAAAACACAAAACTCATGTTTCCTGTGGAAATTACTCAGATATGAAAGTCTACAAACCTGAGTTTGTACTGCATTTTTGATAAGGTCACATACGCATTGTTCTCAAAGCCAAACGCAGACTGCAAGACTTATACTCGTTGCCCTTTTATGTTTTAAGTATGTGAGTAGTATGTGACAAAAAGCACCATATCATAGCCAGCATGCAATGTGCCTTGATCTTGTAGCAGATGATCCTAGTCTGCAAGAAGTGCACCATGACGAAAAAAACAACAAGACACTGAAATCTTTAAATAAATCCTTAAACGTGCTGGGCGACAGTAGTTAGCTTAAGGTAAACCTAACTAGATGTGTTTTTGCATCCATCTGACATGGTTTGCTCGATATCAAACATTTTAGTAGTCAATTTTTCAGGTTCTGATCGGCATGCCTATATTATGTTACATAATTTGCATGTGCAGACTCCCATTCTAGGGTTAATTTAAAGTTTTTGTTTGCTAAGGTAATGCATTGTATATGCTGCAAATTGTTTAGTCTTAAATACATTTCATATTTTCATTAGAAGTACATTTCATCTAATAATCAATCTGTAATCTATTAATAAGTGGGGTCATATTTGCCCCATACTGTAGAGATGGATGGATGGATAGATGGATAGATAGATAGATAGATTTATTACTATTTACTATTTATGTATTTTATTTATTTATTTAGCATAAACCCATCACATCAAGTACTACCATACTGTGGATACATATGCATACTAGTTATTTAATAATTTATTTGCAGATTTCAAATCCCATTGTGTATTTTACATATTTAAATTAAAATATGTAATTTTATTTATTTGGCTGTGGTTAAATGTAACTTTTGTTTAATGCAAAAATTCGTCTTTTGTGCTCCACAAAATAATAACAGCAAAGGGGCAAGTAAGTATTTTTGGGTGAATTACTCCTTTAATATTTCAGCCAAAATCAACAATGATAGTTTGACTGATGTTTGCAATACCTGTTGTATTTATTACCATGTGACAGCCACATACAACATAAAAAAGCTCACGCAGCTTGAATGAAATAATTGACCTTTTTCTCTCCTCGGGCTATTCTACAGGCGTCTTGCTGAGTTATATCTTTTATTATATTCATGCCTTTGTGTGTCTTTGGCCCCGAGCAGATCTAATGATCTCCCAGATGCACCATTTCATAATCTATAACCAGCCCAGCAGAGCCCAGGTGCTTTGATTCTCCACGATTGCCCACGCTCGGCCCCAATCAGGTGGCCCGGATTTAACCAAATGGCCTTGCCGCTGTTGTTTAGCTCTTTAAATGTTTTAAAAGACGACTGGGCTTTAAAGTGGTAGGGTGAGCGGGAAAAAGGCTGCCAATTTAAATGACGGAGAACACAGGGGTGAATGAAACCGCTGGGTCGTGGCTTTCATCTACCCGTGCGGAGCCCTGCCGATTTAATGCCCAGCCAGAGAAAAAAATGGCAATCATAAATATGTTTTTGATTTTCTTGTCAGCTGCAACAACAAAGTTACAAGCTGAGAATATTAGGCACCATTGATCGCTGTCTGTTTGGGAACATAACAAATGATGACCTTTTTTGTGGGTCTGATATAAAAGTACCGGCCTGGGTGTCTTTTGCGCGGACAGGGGTGCTGGCATTAACACAAATTAGAGCCCACCGTTAAAGGCCCACATCAATTTTCAGGGAATGTGCTTTTGTCATTACTGTGGCGATGGGGTGCTGTAAAGCGTGGCGAGGTGCACATGTTTGAGCCGGGGGAGGCTAGGAAAGCAGACCATTAAATACCTTGATTTACGTTCTCTCTCTCTCTCTCACACACACACACACACACACACGCTGTTAGTCGTAGCGATCACTGTCTCATTATTGGCTACACAAACCTACACATGCCGTCATTTTCCTCTGAATGTCTGCAAAAGCTGCTATGTTCTTCTATTCTTCTATAATTGCTCTTCGCTGAATTCTACACTAAGGAAGTAGACTGTTCCTGTGGGCATACGTATATCAGAAAGGCACATCTCTTCAGGAATATTATGCAACCTTGGCCTTTTTCTATGCAGGATGTGTTTTTTTTTTACGTAAGTGAATAGCGTAATGGTCTTGTAGTGAATATGTGAATCTGAGTCACAGCGGTAGCCTTGAAGCAGTTGCTTCGGTGTGTAAACGTCATTACGCTTTGATCGCAATACGCGTTTGACTAATCATGTCTTCCTCTGCAGATGAATGGAGAAGATGAGATAAAATAAAGTGAGTCATGGTGTCTTATGACATTAAAAACTTCAGAACGTCCCTTGCTTCTTATGGACTCCGAAATGACAATTCTGTCACCGTTTATTTACATTCCAAACATATACGCATGGAAAAATGTATACAGGGTTTGTGTTTAAAATTTATATCAGTGAAAAATGAACAGGTCCTATAAGTATTTTGCCAATATTACTCAGAAAACATAGCAAAAAATAAAATTCTAGCTTAATCTGCTCACACTTTAGTTTAGGGACCAATTCTTCAGGTCCTTGCACACTGAGTCCGAAATTTTCGAATGCGTTTTGTCGTATTCGTCATCCTTTCCTATCATCCTTTCCTATCAAAATTCCTATGGATGCGAAAACGCAGAAAATCGAACCTGGGCCTATTTTTTTTTTATGACGGACAAAAGTTTCGGAGACAGTGTGTAAACGTGATTGTCATATTTATTTTTAATGTGCGAAAACTACGGATGAGAATTTTGGACTCAGTGTGCAAAGACTGTTACAATTGTCTAACTATTAACAATGATTTTGCCTCAGTAAACTCCTAATTTTCTGCTCATTAATAGTTAGTAAGGTAGTTAAGTTTAGGTTGAGGGATCTAAAATATGGTCATGCAGAATAAGGCATTAATATGTGCTTGATAAGTACTTATAAATAGCCAATATGCTAATAAGATGCATATTAAGCAACTAATTAATGCAAATTTGTACCTTAAATACTAACACCTTACAATGTGGTCCATTAGTTGACATTAGTTAATTTTACTTATTATAATATTTGGTATAGTATTTATTAATCTTAAATAAAATTTCAAATAAATTATAAAATTATCCAATGTTAGTTCACATTAGCTCAGATCCATTAAAAATATTAACAGATAAAACTTTGATTTTGACAATTTATTAGTAAATGCTGAAATTAGATTTAACTAAAATTAATAAATGCTTTATAAGTACTTTACAATGCTCATTAATTAATATACTTAACTAATTCTAGCTTGATCTCATTGGTATTTGTAAGTAGTGTTTCCATTTTTCAATGTTTACATGGTAAGACTTTAACAATAATATCCATTAGTTAACATTAGTTAATGCCAGTGAGTTAACATTTACAATGAGGAAGTGTAAACATTTAAATATGCACTGCAATATGTGTATTGACAGCAATGAAGCCATGAATGTGCATATGCACAGCTTTAGAAATGATAAAATCATTTGAAACAAGCTGAATCTTGTTGGTTAAAAATATATATCAAATCAACCTGCTTTTTTATGAATTCTGTAGAACATTTATACTGTATATCTCTAAAATACATACATAAAATGCTTACGTTTTAGACATTAATATGTTAATAACATACATCTATGCAAATGAACAAAGTCTATGTGTGCTAGGACCGCACTTTATTTACAAATTATATATGATTTCTTAATCTTGGAAAATTCAATAATTAGTTCTTCCTCGAAAGCCTTCATTGTATCATTCGGATGTCTTGACACAATTTTTCTAGGCAGACTAGAAAAAAAAAAACACTATGCCCTTACTCCCGGAAGTTGCGTAAAACCAGTGGGCGAATGAACGACCTGGGACTTTTTCATTGAATTTTTAGAAAAAGGAATAAATGGTTCTAGCTCTGCTGTGTTTGATTCCACTGACCAGTTTTCCAGGGGAGTAATTGTGTTCACTGCCACACTTTTTCACAGTTTTAGTAATAAGAGGAAATGGTTTGTCAGAAGTAGCCCTCTAAACATGTCCTAAAAGACATTTGCAGTGGAGTTTGCCCTGCAGTCTTCTGTTATTATTTCTTAAGTCTATGTGAAAACCCCCTGGAGTAAAGAAGAGGGCATGCGGTTTCCATATCGGATCCTCTTTTTCTCCTGGTGAAGGTATCAGGAGGTTTCAGCTGGGTCTAATTCACCCACGCAGACCAATGAGTCAGATTCCACTCAGACTCCCCTTGCTAGAACAGGCATAATGGAGCTTGTTTACTCTTCTTTATCGGCCTTCTTGCTTGTGTAATCGTTTGTATTGTTGTGCACTTTTGTCACCCATAACCCAACAGATTCTATAACCTCATTTACATTTGGAGCTCTGAGATATAATATACCTCTATATTTCACAGAATGTGCTGGATAAATGCAGCTTTTACTCTGTCAGCGGCATCTGTGTCATGTCGGCTACCACAGAAAAATGTGTTAAAGTGCTTAGAATGAAAGTCTATGGGGAAATGACAGCAAGAACTGATTGAAAATATTATAATTGCATAGTTTTGTTGTTGTTACCCTGTCAGGGTTGTTATTGTTAATTCAAATGGGACAAAAGTAATTTTATTTAATTGGAATAAAGCTAAAATAAAGTTATAGATAAATATAAGATTAAATGAACAAAAAAAATCAAGTACTAAAATTATATATAAAAAAAATAATTACTAAAACTTCCACTAAAATTAAAATGAAAACTAAAAATATAAAAAATATGTATAATATAAATAATACCAAAATAACACTGAGTGGCCCATGTTTGTGTGAATGAAACGTATTGTTGACATTTTTGTAGTATTCTATAGTAAAAAAAAAAATGATTTAAATGTTTTTTTTGCTTGCAAACTGCATTAGAATATCATTTTATAATGATAGAATCCTACTATAATTTGAATTACTGACTTATATGTATACAGATAATTGATTTTTATAAAGGTCTTACGTGTATAATTATTTTTTCCTCCACTTTTATTTACAGTAATTCTTCTATGAATGAAAATTAATTTATTTCACTTGAGCTTAAAAATATTTATAAGTTCAGCTTTGAAACTTCAATTGATACAAACTATATGACCATTTTATAATGCTTCTTTATTATACATGCAGACTACATGGAGTTTTGTATCATCTGATCGTGGTTGTATCTCTCTATTAGTTCTACTGGATCTTAGCGCTGCGTTCGACACTATCGATCACAACATTCTTTTGAATAGACTAGAAAACTTTGTTGGCATTAGTGGAAGTGCCTTAGCATGGTTCAAATCGTACTTATCTGACCGCCATCAGTTCATAGCAGTGAATGACGAGGTATCATATCGATCACAAGTGCAGTATGGAGTACCTCAAGGCTCAGTACTAGGGCCGTTACTTTTCACGCTTTACATGTTACCCTTGGGAGATATTATCAGGAGACATGGTGTTAGCTTTCACTGTTATGCTGATGATACTCAGCTCTATATTTCTTCACGGCCCGGTGAAACACACCAAATTGAGAAACTAACGGAATGCATAGTCGATATAAGAAACTGGATGACGAGTAATTTCCTACTGCTAAATTCTGAAAAAACAGAGGTGTTAATTATCGGACCTAAAAACCCCACATGTAATAACTTAGAACACTATCTAACACTTGACGGCTGCTCTGTCAATTCTTCTTCTTCATCAGTCAGGAACCTAGGTGTGCTATTTGATAGCAATCTTTCTTTTGAAAGCCATGTTTCTAGCATCTGTAAAACTGTGTTCTTCCATCTCAAAAACATATCCAAACTGCGACCTATGCTCTCAACGTCAAATGCAGAAATATTAATTAATGCGTTTATGACCTCAAGGTTAGATTATTGTAATGCTTTACTGGGTGGTTGCTCTGCACGTTTAATAAACAAACTACAGTTAGTCCAAAATGCAGCAGCTAGAGTTCTTACTAGAACCAGGAAGTATGACCACATTAGCCCGGTTCTGTCAACACTGCACTGGCTCCCTACTAAACATCGTATAGATTTTAAAATCTTGTTAATGACTTATAAAGCCCTGAATGGTTTAGCTCCTCAGTACTTGAGTGAGCTCTTATCGCATTATAGTCCTCCACGGCCGCTGCGTTCTCAAAACTCTGGCCGTTTGATAATACCTAGAATATCAAAATCAACTGTGGGCGGCAGATCGTTTTCCTTTTTAGCACCAAAACTCTGGAACAATCTACCAAACACTGTTCGGGAGGCAGACACACTCTGTCAGTTTAAATCTAGATTAAAGACCCATCTCTTTAACCTGACATACACCTAACACACTACTACACTTCTATTATTCAAATCCGTTAAAGGCTTGTTAGGCTGCATTAATTAGATCAACCGGAACCGGGAAAACTCCCCATAACACACGATGTACTTGTTACATCGTAAGAAGATTGGCATCTATGCTAATAGTTGTTTCTTTCTTATTCTGTTTCTCAGTCCGTGTCCGGATCAGGTGGTGGATCGGCGCCGGGAGATGATGTCTGCGGCCCTGATCGTCAGCGATGAGCCCCAGAGACATATCCCCAGTGAAGACCTCGACTAAAATACAATAAAGCTAAAAATAAAACAAATAATTAAAAATTTAATAATAAAATACCTAACTACATAATACTATTATTGTTAGAAATTGCAACAATATAAAAATAGAAATATAATACATTTATACATTTAAAAATTTAATTAAAACAATAAGTAAACAATGAATAAACAATAATATCCTGGCCAGAGGAGAACTGGCCCCCCGACTGAGCCTGGTTTCTCCCGAGGTTTTTTTCTCCATTCTGTCTCAGAGGGAGTTTTGGTTCCTTGCCGCTGTCGCCTCTGGCTTGCTCAGTTGGGGACACTTAATTTCTAGCGATTATCGTAAATTTGATTTCACAGATACTATTTAAACTAAACTTAGCTAGACAATGACATCTCCGAATTCAATAATGAAATGCCTTTAACTGAAAATTGAGTGTTTAATCTTATTATTATACATTACTGACACTCTATCCTCCAACTTGATACTGTTAAGTGCTTTGACACAATCTGTATTGTTAAAAGCGCTATATAAATAAAGGTGCCTTGACTACATGGAGTTTTGTACACCAAAATGATTTATTTATAATAATATTCTTCCCCCATCTGCCATTGTTTGGCCAAACAGATCCTGCCATTGGTTGTCCCAGTGTTGGTGTGTTGGACTGGTCAGGATGCTCAAAGAACAAAAAAAAACAGCAAAGCAATGTTTTGTTGGTACCACAGACCACATAATTAACACTTTTCATATAAAATTAACCCACAGGTGTCTTATAATTGTCTCTGCATATTATGCTGAGCTAGGAGAAAGTATTTTAACATTGAAAAAATATGCACGTCACCATCAACCTTCACCGCTGTTTTAGCGTTCACACGGATTATGAATGTTATGCTCTGTGGAGCATATGATATTTTGGAGTGTCTGTTATGGCCCCTAGTGCTCAGTGAACTCAGAGATGGGTCAAAACGTCCAGTCATGTCCACCTCACCATGGTAACTGTGGAGAAAGCCTCAACCTTGCCATAGCAACCCTGAGACGCAACGGTTCACCTGCCGCAACTTGTCACCACAACAAAAAGACAAAAACATAAACGCATGAGTAACTGAATAACCGAGAGTGTGTGACAGAGTGTTATTTACACATCTATTGCTCAGCCAAGAGTTAGTGTGTAAATGTTGTGCTCTGATTTAGTGTTCCTGATGTAGTGACAACTCAACTCTCAGTTTTCATAAATGTTGTTTTGTCATTCACCTTTAACCTTTGACCTGAAGCAATGAAACATCAGCACCATCTCTCAATGGGCGCAGAGAGAGGACTTACCAGGGTATTCAGCCATCTTAATTGATATTCTAAATTATATAGGGACCATGTTTAGTCCAGAAAGCACTGCAAGTGGAACAGATGTGCATTTAGTGCTTTAAATGAAGTAGATAGTTGTTAGAAAGACAACACATAACAAACCATTTTTTTTTCTCTCATTAAAAATCACAAAATATATTCTATCACTAAACTTCGGGGTTTCAAGTATGACACATTGTATATTAAAACATTAGTAAGTAAGTAAATAAATAAATACTATTGGTTTAATAATATATTTATATAAATGCATGAATGCATTATGTATACTGAAATATATTAACGTTTGGTTTAAATTGCTAAATATAAATTTAGTAATTTTATAATTTAGTTGTGTAAATAATTACATTTACTGTAAATATGAAATCAGGGTAATATTATTAATAATAATAATAATAATAATTGTACTGATGAGGTTAAAATCAATTTAATTGTGTAAAAATTCCTTTTCAAAATTATTTTCCAGCGGTGTAATATTCTAGTGACATCAGAACTCCAACCATTTCACAGTTTGTATCACTCCGCTTGCAGTATTTCTCACAGAGAGTGTCATAGCGGATGCCCAAATCTACAACCCCAAATCAGAAAAAGTTGGGACAGTATGGAAAACGCAAATAAAAAAAGAAAGTAGTGATTTCTAAATTTACTTTGACTTGTATTTCATTGCAGACAATATGAACACAAAATATTTCATGTTTTGTCTGGTCAACTTCATGTCATTTGTAAATATACATCCTTTCCTGTCATTCAGACCTGCAACACATTCCAAAAAAAGTTGGGACAGGAGCAATTTAGGGCTAGTAATGAGGTAAATTGGTTAAATAATGATGTGATTTGAAACAGTTGATGTCAACAGGTGATTGTAATTATGATTTGGTACAAAAGCAGCATCCAAGAAAGGTCTAGTCCTTTAGGAGCAAAGATGGGCCGAGGATCGCCAGTTTGCCAACAAATACGTGAGACAATTATTGAAATGTTTAAAAACAATGTTCCTCAAAGAAAGATAGGAAGAGATTTGGATATTTCACCTTCAATAGTGCATAACATAATTAAAAGATTCAAGGAATCTGGAGGAATTTCAGTGCGTAAAGGACAAGGGCGCAAGCCTAAGCTGAACAACCGTGATCTCCGATCCCTCAGGCGGCACTGCATCAAGAATCGTCATTCATCTATAAGCGATATCACCACATGGGCTCAGGACTACTTTGGCAAACCTTTGTCAAGTACCACAATACGTAGTTACATCCACAAATGCCAGTTAAAACTGTACTGTGCCAAAAGGAAGCCCTATGTTAACAGTGTCGAAGCGCCGTCGACTTCTCTGGGCTCGGAGGCATCTGGGATGGACCATCACACAGTGGAAACGTGTACTGTGGTCAGATGAATCAGTATTTCAGGTATTTTTTGGGAGGAATGGATGCCGTGTGCTCCGGACCAAAGAAGAAAAGGATCATCCAGACTGTTACCAGCAACAAGTCCAAAAGCCAGGGTCTGTCATGGTATGGGGTTGTGTCAGTGCCCTTGGCAAAGGTAACTTGCACTTCTGTGATGGCACCATTAATGCTGAAAAGTACATAGAGATTTTGGAGCACAATATGCTGCCTTCAAGAAGACATCTTTTCCAGGGACGTCCATGCATATTTCAACAAGACAATGCAAAACCACATTCTGCACACATTACAAAGTCCTGGCTGCGGAGGAAGAGGGTACGGGTACTTGACTGGCCTGCCTGCAGTCCCGACCTGTCTCCAATAGAGAATGTGTGGCGCATTTTGAAGCACAAAATGCGACAACGAAGACCCCGTACTGTTGCCCACCTTAAGACTTGTTTGCAGGAAGAATGGGACAAAATTACACCTGAAACACTTCATCACTTGGTGTCTTCAGTCCCTAAACGTCTTTTAAGTGTTGTGAAAAGGAATGGCAACATTACAAAATGGTAAATGCTTTACTGTCCCAACTTTTTTTGGAATGTGTTGCAGGTCTGAATGACAGGAAAGGATGTATATTTACAAATGACATGAAGTTGACCAGACAAAACATGAAATATTTTGTGTTCATATTGTCTGCAATGAAATACAAGTTAAAGTAAATTTAGAAATCACTACATTCTTTTTTTATTTGCGTTTTCCATACTGTCCCAACTTTTTCAGATTTGGGGTTGTACTAAAATGTTTATAAATAATAGCCTAATGTTTTTTGAAGAGTTTTTTTTTTTTTTTTTAGGTTAGAATTTAGTTGCTTAGACTTCAATTATGCAGTTTGTTAATAAAGATAATGTTTATTTGAAAATTTGCTTTGACATTTTCGGAGCTCCAGGGAGTGAGCGGCCGCTCAGCGCTCATGAACCCGCTGAGAGCAGCCTCAACTTGGCTATATCTTCTGGAATTTGCTGCTGGCTCTGATGTCTCTATATTGGTTAAACATGAGATATAATTTGTTTTGGGTAAATCTAATGGGCAATCTTTGGTTTCATTGGTTCCCCCGGGCGCTGGAGCAATGGCTGCCCACTGCTCCAGGTGCGTGTTCACAGTTTGTGTGTTCACTACTCACTGCTGTGTGTGTGCACTGGGATGGGTTAAATGCAGAGGACCAATTTTGAGTATGGGTCACCATACTTGACAATACATCATATATTAATCTATTATTTGTTCCAGAGCAAATAGTTTTGGCTGAGGGCAAAATCACATTATTTATTATATACAAATTCATTGCTGTATATCAGAGTGCTGCCTTTGTACTTTTGACTGAATTGCCTAGCAACTTGATGGCTGTTGTTGTTGTTTATTGAATATTATTATTCAATAAATAATATTTTATATAAATAACAGTAGTATTTAATAATATTATATAGTATTGAGAAATGTGTTATTTTTAATGTTGTGGTGATTTTAGTTACAATTTTCTACCATTAGATGGCGACAAGAGACTGTTTTTATGAGTGAGTCAGCAGCAGTAAAGACTTTTATATTGAAATAAACTGAAACAAGGAAGTTATTTTTTCTTTCAACAACAGCTTGTAAAATGTTGTCAACAAATGCAGTGAGAAGCGCTGTCATCAGGAATCACTCTTAACAGATGAAAGGATAGTACGACAAAAAAATCACTTCGCTGAGCGGACATTCAAACTAATGTTTTATTGTGAATATGAGATCGAGCTGAAGAATGAATGCTGTATCAGTAATCACACTCGCTCAGTCCATCTCTCTCTCATAAGACTTGACTCTACATAATACAGTGAGCCTTTAATACAGCCTACAATAAGCTTTTGAAGAAGCAACTCAACGTTCCTTCATTACTAGTTCTAAAGTGATGTTTTTTTTTTTTTAATTAGCAACGGAGGCTTGGGCTCAGCTGTTAAACTGGCAAACTGAGATTTGAATCTGTGAGGGTTCTTACAGGGTTTTTAAAGACACTGTTGTTGTTTCTTTTTTTTAATTTACACACTTGTGCTGTCGATCTGTTGTATAAACACAATATCACACTCGTAGTCATGTGATATACAGTATATATACATAGGAAAGGTACTAAATGACCTAATAACCTAATAATAGCGATGCTCGCTTCAGCAAACTCAGCTAATGATGTGCGTTTCATTTTTGAAAAACGTCATTTTTTTCTATATGCTTTATAAAGAAATATAAAGAATATAAAGAAATATGCTTTCTTTATATTACAGTATGTATGTTACAGTGTTCTTAGATTTCATGTTTTACTTTTTGTCCCTGCGTCTGTGAAAGTGTGTGATTGCTCTGATGGTTATTCCTTGGCACCATTTCACAGTGAAACTGATCTGAGAAGAGCATCTGGGGCATTATCAGAGAGATCTGTTCTGCATCCTGGTCCCAGAACAGTGTTTGGGGGGCTTTCAGAGATCTGGGGCCCCTGGAGAGACTCATCTCAGAATGGTTCCTCTCTCTCTCCATATGCCCACTACAGAATGATCCAACACACTTTTTAAAGAGACTTAAAAAAGTGTGTGAGAGAGAGAGAGAAAAAAAAAATGAAAGGGAAAAAGAATGCTATGGAGTTTACAGTTTGAGGACATTGAGAAGTCTTTTTGAAATCGTATCTGTTGGCCGGCAAAACGTTTGTGAAAGCCGAGTTTGTTTTGTGAATTAGGACAAATAAGTGCGTAAAGTACACTGCTTTTCTTGGTACACAGATGGTACATGCTCACATGGTAATGGCACATGGCATGTGTAAGTGTGTGTGAGATAGTGACGATCGTAGATTTGGCTCTATCAGGGTCGGCCGCGTTCCAATCTCCGTGGAGACCCTAGAGCGATGACATCATTAGTGGGGGTGGTTCTAACACATTCTATTTAAATGCAGACGTGCTAATTGGCTTGGCAGTAGCTTCAGTCATTTCTCTATTCCAGCCCCCTGTGACCGCCAAACTATTCAGACATCAGTGTTACCCACCTACACATGATGGCGCGCACCTCTCTTTCTCGTTCTACCTTTAATACACCGATGGCAGGCGCGCCTCCAGAGAGCTGGCAGATGTTTTCAGCTGGTTTCCTGCTTGTTAACATATAGAGAAGATTTTGTTTTATATAGCATGTCTTCTCAACTTGCAGGGAGAAAAAAAAAGTGTGCCTCTGTTTTATGATGCAGGCCAAAATGGGATGTCATGGGCAGTTTGTGTGGATGGACAGCCGGATTGGGTATTATGTGTCCCTCAGGGGTCATGGGCTCTGTCATAGGGGTCCGGATAATCCGTGCATGCAGGAGGCAGAAGATGGGAGCGGGTGGGGGTGGTTGTGCAGACGGGAGAAGGGATAACAATCCATCTTGGAGGTTTAGAACATGGCTATTGATGTGTCTCTGACAATAATTCCTGAAATGGAAAGAAAGAGACCTTTTTACTAACTCAAGGAAAATTAAGCATTGAAACCACCACTACACGTGAGGGGGGAGAAAAAGATTGTGGGATAAAGCAATGTGTCAAATGAAAGTTATTTAAGGCAGTGCTTTTAAAATATCAAGGACCCCCAAATGTCAGAACCTTCCTAAAATATAAATATTTGCATTTATATTGTGTAAAATAATAATAATAATAATAATAATAATTAAGAAAGAAAGTTTTTGGCTGAATTAAATAATTCCCATATTTATAATGCTTTTTTATTAAAAATATTATAGGACAATAGTAGGTTACACTTTATTTTAAGTTGAAGTTGTTAAAGTGTAATTACACAAATATGTGTATGTCTAAATATACAAATAGTTATATGCAAAATGAAATGGAAAGGTTAAGGTTTGGTTTAGCATTAGTTACTTACATAATTATGCATAATTTTCTGTTATAAGTATACATGTAACATGTAAGTATGTCATCTTAACATAGTGTTACCAAATATTGATTTTTAAATAAGTGTATGTATTTTTTTCTTCCCATTCCAATTTTCTTTATATCGATTTACCAGTTTTACAGTTTGTTTTGACAGCCCTAAAAATTCATAATAATAATAATAATAATAATAATGAATTATAATGTCCTTGTTACAGTGTAATTATAATTTAAGTACTGAGTAATATTAATTAACTACATGTACTTACTATATGGGTAGGGTTATGATTAGGGTTAGGTTTACTTGCATGTAATTATGCATCATTTATTGTTATTATAATAGCAAGTACATGTAACGTGTAACAAGGACACCTTAAAATAAAGTGTTTTTCAAATTCTCTTTCAGATTTTAAACGGAGCCCCTGAAACCTGCTTGCAACACTTGGACATAAAATCTGCACAGTGTGCTGGAACGGAACAACTAGCTGTTAATGCAGTGACATAACTCTCTCTTGAATATGGACAGCTGGTCAAAGGTGCGATGACTGAAATTCACAGAAATAGAGGTGAGGGTTTTAACTCTAAATTTTGGTACCTGTTTGTTAAACAAATGTTTCAACACCTATGTTTCTTGAATACAGCCACATTGCTACTTCAGAAGTCACTATTCTAATTATTGAAATGTTCCAATTATTAATTAAATGTGAAATTATTAATTAACAACATCAGCATTGCGTGACTATGAGTATAGTTTACAGACGTGACGTAATGATGCAGTGCCATGCTCGAATTTCCCGCAAAAACCTACCCGTACCACTAAAATTAGAAAACATTATTATAAGCTAACCATTGTGAATCAGGCTAAAGTAAGGCGATAGTTTTGAACACTGGCTGGTTATGTACTTTCTCAAATATTGATTTCGGATAATTTTTAACCAAAAAAAATTACGGACTGCAGCTTTAATTTCATAATAATGCAATTTCACCCAAAACAAGCAGGTAAGCAAGTAAAAGCACGACCAAACCCACAACTAATGCATTAACATTGATAAAGGTCAGCAGAAGCATATGGTGTCTTATCCACAGCCTTGCAACCCACCCCAAAGCATGTCTCAAGACCACAGACCTCCTTTAGTACCCTTTCTCCATGCTATCCTGACTAACCCTGAAGCTCGACCCATCTGTGGATCTCCCTCCCAGGCCATAGCATAACCCAGAACCCCCTGGCACTACCAGGTGGCACCCAATATGGCAGCCTCCTCCAGCCCACCCATTTGAGCCTCTGGGAGTTCAGGCCACAATACTGAGAATGGCATATATCAGCAATCACATCAAGGTCCCAGTTTTGGCTTGTAATTGATACTTGGGTAACCGTAAGTGGGGGTTTCAAATGATTTCAGACCATTTTTTGTGGTTACCATTTTTATTTTGTTGCTTGATTGGTTCTCTGATTTTATTTTTTTTTTGCTGAAAGCACGCAAGCAAGAAACAACCACAATAATGGTATATTTCAGAACAATATCCACAATTCTTGTCGCCCCCACTCTGTTCGCATTTTAATTGCGTCAAATCATTCTTTCTGTTTCTTTCTCCCTCACACATCTAAAAAAACATGTCTGTGTGAGGGTGTTGATTAGGAAGGTAAAAATACAACATGTAGGATTTTATGCTAATTAGCCTTTAAACCTTGCTCACGTCAGCGAGAGTTCGTAATTAGCACGTTCGGAGGGAAGTGGCGAAAAGCTTGTGCGGCGAGATTGGCTGATCTGAATGAAATTAGCAGTGTGAAAATCAAGACGTTTCAATTTTTCCTCCTACCCACACCTGTTTGCTGTGGACAGGAGACGATTTTCCCACTCGACTGAAAGCTTACAGAACCCTTGGACGGCTCAACATGGGGCTGTTCTCACAGCTTTCTGTTTTTTTCTTCAACACACCCTCCATATTTTCTTCTTGGATTGCATGGAGGAAAAAAGCACTGACTGATGTATTTCATGCTAAGCCATTTTTGTTCCCGTGTTGCAAATTGTACTTAGCAGCTAATTAGCTACCGGCAAGTATGAAGCGCACATGCACACTTAGTATCTTGACGTCAAATTTGACTTGTTTATTCAAACATTTCCCTATGCAAGCAAAGATTTTTGTGACTAAGTCACTGATGCATACAATTAGCAATGTCAGTGTCAATTAGCAAACTGTACTTAGCTGCTAATCGTTAGCTGTGTGCAGCCATAATGTGTATTGTTACATTCAGTATATTAACGTCAGCTTTGACACGTTGGTTTGAGAATCTCCTTAAATAAGCAAAGAGTTTTCCTTATATAAGCAAAGTTATTTTTATTGTAGCTTTGAGAAATGTACTTGGCATCTGTTGGTTGATCATGACGAACCATGATGTAATTGCACGTTACGTGTATTGACATTAAATTAGATTTTTTTTTTTATTGGAATATACTCTTACTTAAAGAAAGAAAGAAAGAAAAGATTCATACTAGGTAATTTTTGTTGCTGTTATTAAATGTAACTAGCAGCGAATCGCTAACCATCTGCAATCATAATGTAAAATATGACTCTCAGGGCAGCGGAATGAAAACAAATATAAAATTTAAAACGCAAGATCTAGTGAGGCATTTTTTTTAAGTTCTGTCATGTGCAAGACACTGTAAAATACACAAAACATCAGCACAAAGGTCAAAGGCGTCCATCTAGCGCATGTTTATATTAACAAACTATGAAAAAGCAGTACAGTAGAATGCAGAAACTCATTTTGTGTGAACAAAATCTTAATCTTTTCTTCTTGGTTTTAACATTCCTCTACAAGTAAATACTTTTGTGGTTGACAGATTAAAGGATTTCATGCTAGGTCATTTTTTTCATGCTAGGTCAATGTAATAAGTAATGTTACGAAATATACTTAGTAGCTAGTTATTAGTCTGCAATCATGTGCAGTTTTATATTCATTAACTTGATGTCAAAAATGTGGCTTCTTGAGTCAAACATTCTTTTACAAGTGAATATTTTTCTGATTGATTGATTAATAGGTTTCATGTTAGGTCATTGTTATGGGCCTGTTGCGAACTTAGCAGCTAATTATTACGTAATCTGCAACTATAGCCTATATACTTTACTGGTTAAGAGCTCATGTGTGAACAGGACCTTTTCAAAAATACCGGTAAATTTGTTCTGGCAATTTACCAGTATGAGAATTTATAACATAACCAGTAAATTGCCGGAATTCCGCTGTCTGCGAACGCAGAATGAAAATTACCAGTATGAGCACATATGAGTTCAGAACACGCTGACATAAGATGTCTACTCCAGGCCAATCCAGAGCCGTTGAAAGTCAAACTTCAACGGCTATGGGCCAATCATAACATTCTGACGCAGATGACGTATTTACTCCACACTGTGTAGTTCAGTTTGAAGTTGTCTAATATGATGTCTCTGGGCCAAAAGAAGCTGCATGAATGTGAATGTTTGACACAAAAATTAAAACATCAACAAAAACACTGACCACGTATACCCCTCCATGTTTACAAACACAACACCGGGAGGCACAGCCATTTAGAGGTCATTTCCGTTCAGTGATGTCACAGAATTTATCGGTAATTGGTGCTTTACAATGAAAAAAAGATGGAAAAGTAGTTGCCTGTGTGAACAGCACATTTTTGTATTTACCAGTAAAGTCGGTCTAGTAATTTCACGGCAATTTACTGGTATTACTGTGTTGAAAAGGGCAAACGGCTTGCATTTTCACATTCCGTATCTTGACGTGATTAAACATCTTGTTTCAAATATTCTCTTCATATTGTGAATATATTTGGGATTGAATCAACATTTCATGCTTGGCCAATTGTGTAGCTGTGCAGGAAACTGTACTTAGCAGCCAATTGTTAGCCATCTGCAGATATAATGTAGCCTACAATCTCACATTCAGTATCTTGATGTCAAATTCAACATCTTTGTTTGAACATTCTATTCATATGGTGAATATATTTGGGATTGAGTGAATATTTATGCTTAGCCTTTTTGTTGCTGTGCTGCAGACTATACTTAGCAGCTAACTGTTAGCCGTCTATAGATATAATGTAGCCTACATTTTCACATTCAGTCTCTTGATGTCAAATTTGACTTCTTCCAACTTTCTCCCCATGCAAGCGAAGTTTGTTTTTTCTTTTCTGATTGACTGATTAAAGAGTTCCATGTTCAATTATTATTATTAATTTTTTTTTACCATGTGCTAAAGTGGCTACTCGTTAGCCATCTGCAACAATGACGTGTGTTCTCACATTCTGTATCATGCCGTCAAGTCTGACTTCTTGGTTTGAACATTCTCTTACAAGTGAAGATATCTGTGATTGAGTGAAGTATTGCATTCTAGGCTATATTTGTTGTCGTGTTGTGAGCTAGTTAACAGCTATTCATTAGCTATCGCTTCTCAGTATCCTCAATATCTTAACGTCAAACAACTTCTTGTTTCAAACATTCTCCCCACACAAGATTTTCCAGGCATCTCATCACCAAGAATCTACACAATTTCACCTTTTTTTCCTCCCCCATCCCAGGCTTGTGCTGTGTCTTGTCCTCTTGTCGGATGTGAAGTGTCCACTCTGTCTCCAAGAGAACTGTGGTTAGGTGGAGTGTAGTCGGTGCCCAAGAGAGTTACAGTGTGGGCGAATGACGACTGTGGAGAGTATCTGAGCTCAATTTGAGTGAATTTTCTCTCTCTGTCTCGCCATCTCGCTCTCATTTTTTTCATTTTTTTTTTCAGATTGTTCTCTTTGTCCCCATAGGAACCTAATGTAGGATATTTTACCGAACAGAATTGTGGGTTCCTGTAGGGCCGGTCTGACAGTACACCCAGACAGGTGCAAATTAAAGAGGGAAGGACAATAGCAGAGGTGAGAGAAAGAGAAAAGGAGAGACAGTGGCAGCCTCAATAAAGCATATGGAAAAAAAAGATCCACCTACTCCAATGCATCTAGTTATTGCTGAAGACATTTCGTTCTGTGCTGTAGTTTCGTTCCTTTTAGTTCAATTTTAATGCGCTCATTTGCAACGCTGTGGCTGCGAATGTGCATTTTTATTTTATAGATTGCTCTTGTTGTTCGTCAGAGTGTGTGCATTTGTGTGTGTTAGCCTGTAACAGGTGTTTATCTGTTGCTGATGCTGTTGTTTCTGGTCTTTATTTCGGGGAGAGCTACTGTCTCGCCTGATCATTTGATTTAATTACAGGAGAGAACAGAGAAGCCTGTCGTAATTAGCTGATTTGAGAAAATGCTCTAATCCATGCAGGTGCTTTCTGCCTGTGATAAACACATGCATTCATAAACATTACGAATGGGAGATATCGCTTGTTTTCTTTTTGATACAAAATTATAGCAAGGCCAGCATATCTATCTATCTATCTATCTATCTATCACGATTTACCTTGTGGAACTGGAGCAGTTTTCTATATTAAATTCAACTTATACAATATGCCTCTTCATCAATGATCTCATCCAATGAGATTTTAGTGTGGGCGGGGCAACCTGGCCCAACCTCAAAGAAATACAACCCCAAATCAGAAAAAGTTGGGACAGTATGGAAAACGCAAATAAAAAAAGAAAGTAGTGATTTCTAAATTTACTTTGACTTGTATTTCATTGCAGACAATATGAACACAAAATATTTCATGTTTTGTCTGGTCAACTTCATGTCATTTGTAAATATACATCCTTTCCTGTCATTCAGACCTGCAACACATTCCAAAAAAAGTTGGGACAGTAAAGCATTTACCACTTTGTAATGTTGCCATTCCTTTTCACAACACTTAAAAGACGTTTAGGGACTGAAGACACCAAGTGATGAAGTGTTTCAGGTGTAATTTTGTCCCATTCTTCCTGCAAACAAGTCTTAAGGTGGGCAACAGTACGGGGTCTTCGTGCGCTTCAAAATGCGCCACACATTCTCTATTGGAGACAGGTCGGGACTGCAGGCAGGCCAGTCAAGTACCCGTACCCTCTTCCTCCGCAGCCAGGACTTTGTAATGTGTGCAGAATGTGGTTTTGCATTGTCTTGTTGAAATATGCATGGACGTCCCTGGAAAAGATGTCTTCTTGAAGGCAGCATATTGTGCTCCAAAATCTCTATGTACTTTTCAGCATTAATGGTGCCATCACAGAAGTGCAAGTTACCTTTGCCAAGGGCACTGACACAACCCCATACCATGACAGACCCTGGCTTTTGGACTTGTTGCTGGTAACAGTCTGGATGATCCTTTTCTTCTTTGGTCCGGAGCACACGGCGTCCATTCCTCCCAAAAAATACCTGAAATACTGATTCATCTGACCACAGTACACGTTTCCACTGTGTGATGGTCCATCCCAGATGCCTCCGAGCCCAGAGAAGTCGACGGCGCTTCTGGACACTGTTAACATAGGGCTTCATATTGGCACAGTACAGTTTTAACTGGCATTTGTGGATGTAACTACGTATTGTGGTACTTGACAAAGGTTTGCCAAAGTAGTCCTGAGCCCATGTGGTGATATCGCTTATAGATGAATGACGATTCTTGATGCAGTGCCGCCTGAGGGATCGGAGATCACGGTTGTTCAGCTTAGGCTTGCGCCCTTGTCCTTTACGCACTGAAATTCTTCCAGATTCCTTGAATCTTTTAATTATGTTATGCACTGTTGAAGGTGAAATATCCAAATCTCTTCCTATCTTTCTTTGAGGAACATTGTTTTTAAACATTTCAATAATTTTCTCACGTATTTGTTGGCAAACTGGCGATCCTCGGCCCATCTTTGCTCCTAAAGGACTAGACCTTTCTTGGATGCTGCTTTTGTACCACATCATAATTACAATCACCTGTTGACATCAACTGTTTCAAATCACATCATTATTTAACCAATTTACCTCATTACTAGCCCTAAATTGCTCCTGTCCCAACTTGTTTTGGAATGTGTTGCAGGTCTGAATGACAGGAAAGGATGTATATTTACAAATGACATGAAGTTGACCAGACAAAACATGAAATATTTTGTGTTCATATTGTCTGCAATGAAATACAAGTCAAAGTAAATTTAGAAATCACCACTTTCTTTTTTTATTTGCGTTTTCCATACTGTCCCAACTTTTTCTGATTTGGGGTTGTAGAAACCAACACATGTTTTTATTGCTTGTTTCCTTATTGCATTTAATTGACCTTTTATCATAATGATAAATGATAACATTCACTTATGTAATGATGCAAATGCTGGCTGGCAAAAGTTTCTGTTGAATGCTTGCTTTGCCCCATATGGCACTTAGGGTTTGAGTTTCATAGATGATCCATCCCATGTGTCCATCCAATTCCGTATATTGCATGCAGTTCCATTTAGAATGGATCAAGTTATATGTGTCCTGAACCATGACGTTCAGCTTTTGAGAGAAAAGAGAAATGCAACTGATTGCTAACAAGTTAATCTTTTTGGTCCCACTTTATATTAAGTGGCTTTAACTACTATATACTTACATTAAATAAATAAATAAATAAATAAATAAGTACAGTACATACGGTGGCCGATAGAGCTCAACGCGCTGCAACTTCAGAAAACACATGCAAATAGAAAAAACACCAGCAAATTAAGAAAACATCTTCATCATTTTGACAGCACACGCGCTGCAAATCCTCACAACACATGCAAATTAAGAAACGCGCTGCAAATCCTCACAACACATGCAAATTAAGAAACGCGCTGCACGGACCACAACGGAAATCTTTCAAGGGGACCCAAAAAAGTGACGGACCGGCTGGAATTTGGTTATTGTGCAGTGGCTATTGGTCAGTGGAGTTGTTGGTGAACTGAAAGGTGAGTTTTTTTTTTTTTTGGTTGTTGTTTATTTTAACACCCTGATTGCATGATTTATTTGTCTTTTGGATATTATTAGATTAATAATGACGAATTACACGATTAACGTTATTATATAAAATGGCTAACTTAATTTAATATCCTCAACTAAATATGTTGTATTTGTATTCCGTTGTCCTTTCTTTCATTAGCCTACTAAAAGGGCCTGAATAAATTTTAAAGTATTATTCTTACTGTCAGTCTGCAATTTATGGTTTTAACAATTAATGAAGCATTGCGAATTTATTTTCATTAACCTTGAAATTATATTTAGTTGAGGATATTAAATTAAGTTAGCCATCTTATATAATAACGTTAATCGTGTAATTCGTCATTATTAATCTAATAATATCCAAAAGACAAATAAATCATGCAATCAGGGTGTTAAAATAAACAACAACAACAAAAAAACTCACCTTTCAGTTCACCAACAACTCCACTGACCAATAGCCACTGCACAATAACCAAATCCCAGCCGGTCCGTCACTTTTTTGGGTCCCCTTGAAACATTTCCGTTGTGGTCCGTGCAGCGCGTTTCGTAATATGCATGTGTTGTGAGGATTTGCAGCTCGTTTCTTAATATGCATGTGTTGTGAGGATTTGCAGCGCGTTTCTTAATATGCATGTGTTGTGAGGATTTGCAGCTCGTTCTTAATTTGTGTTGTGAGGATTTGCAGCGTGTGTGTGAGGATTTGCAGCGCGTGCATGTGTTGTGAGGATTTGCAGCTCGTCTTAATATGCATGTGTTGTGAGGATTTGCAAGATGTTTCTTAATTTGCTGTGTGTTTTTTGCTAAAATGATGAAGATGTTTTCTTAATTTGCTGGTGTTTTTTCTATTTGCATGTGTTTTCTGAAGTTGCAGCGCGTTGAGCTCTATCGGCCACCGTAAGTACACTTATTGTGGTCATATTGTACTGTAAAACACTTTTTCTGCTATTGAGGTGGGATATGGGTAAGGTTAGGGACAGGTTTGGTGGTATGGGTAGGTTTAAGGGTGAGTTAAGGTGTAAGCGATGGGTAAACAGTGTAATTATACATGTAATTATAGAAATTAATTACAAGTGTAATTAAATGCAGTTTTTTATGTATTAGTATAATGTAGAAACATGTACGTACACAATACATGCATTGTACTAAATTATTAATTTAAATGTAAGTACATAGTAGTTAAGGTCACCAAATATAACGTGAGACAAAAAAAGATTCTATACAGAATAAGTCATTTTAAGTGAGAATCGATTCTCTTAAAACAGCATTAGCGTAAAAATATCAATAATATCTAGAGAAAATATCCATAAAAGACTTGTAAACAAATGCATTTTTGCTCTCATTGTCTCTCTGTAAAGAGTAACCTGTGTGTGTGTTTGTGTGTGTTTGTGTGAGGGTTAGGCCTACTTGGGGCCAGCGGGGAGCTATTTTATAGATTATCCATCTCTAGAAGCTTATGGTCCAATAACGCAGTCTACAGTAGCCCTGGGCTCGTGTACAATAGGAAGGGGAAATGGTGCCTGACGCGAACAGCCTGTTTCGCACCAGATGGAGGGGTCAGTTACGCAGCTTGAAAAAACCCTGTTTTGCTGTATTGCACTTCCCCAGGGTGTGTGTGTGTATGTGTGTATGAGATCTTATAAATGTGTGTGCAGCCTCTGTTTCCAATTAAATGCTTGAAATGAAAGATACCTGCTTCACAGCTGATTTTGTCTACATGTATGGGTGTGTGTTGAATATTTTGCGTTTGTGTGTGTGTGTGTGTGTGCATGCCCTTGGTGTACAAGGTGTACAGTTGTTATTGCGCAAAGAATCCATGAGCTTTATTGATGTGGTCCTTATGGAGTGATTCATTTCACTGCATACACACAGCTGTTCACATGAGAAATGATACTATTAGCACAAAGGTTTGTTTAAAAAAAATCTATAAAGCATGTATTTATATTGTTATATAAGTTATTTTTAATGCATTATATATTTATAATATCTTATATGTATTTGTGATAAGGTCAATGACACATAAGAGTGTACAAGATGAAGGAAAAACATTTTTAAATATTAAAATCTAGTTCAAAAATCTACAGCTTGTATTTCTATTGGTTTTATGTTTAATTTTAATATAATTGTTATTTTTTTTTTTATATATATATATATATATATATATATATATATATGGTCATGTGATGTAGGCTAACCAGCAAGTACAATTTTATTTATTTTCCTTACACTTCGAATATGTTAATGTGCACATTTCAATCATTATTGTTAAATAAATAAACAAACAAACAAACAAATAAATAAATAAATAAGAATGATTTATTTCCTAAATATCATTACATTTTTGAAGGCTGTACCTCGTGTAAAAGTCACAATAAAAGATAATGCCAAACTACTGAAGATTTTCCTTACATGAATTTATAATTTGTAATTAAAATGTATTAAAATCACTGTATAAAAGTATTATAACATCAATAAGGTGAAATGCATATTCATTGAGCTACGGTTAATTCTAAGGTTTATGGTTTATCACTACAGATTATAACATGATTTATTGACAACACATTATAATGCACTGAGAATTAATTTACAGTATGTTGCATCATTATATATAAACATTCTAGCAGTATTTCTTTACTACATTAAAAAAAAACAGTCAAAGAGTGTGTGCGAGAGATGCGAGAGAAAATGTCAAATTAATTTACTTTTACATGAGTTTGTGTGAGCTAGCGAGGATAAGTGTGTGTGTGTGTGTGTGTGTGTGATGGATTGAAAGGGTCTATGAGAGGATAGACCCCCTGTAGGTATATTGATCTCCGCAGGTCTCTGCCTCTGGACCCCCCACGCGGGTCTTTTGACTGACTTCAGGAGTCCAGCTCCGGCTAACAAAGAGCCCTACACCAACCCTAGACACACTGTGACCCTTTTACCCCCCCTGCTGCCCCCACACCAAGAGCCCTACCGCTGAGAGTTAAAAAGCCCCCCGCCTCGCACTGACATTTCATTCAGCAGGAATTAGAGAGGTCTGAACTTCCCTTACACTCCCTGGCACACACACACACACAGACACACACTTATGACAGTGTATTATTTCGCTCTATTAGTGTTTTACACTGCAGCACAGACTCTTCCACAGTTTTATTATATCTTTGCCACACAATCAAAAATATAGAATGCATTTATTGTATCATATTATTCTAATAATATTTATTAGAATAATTGTATTTAATTTATTGTAAATACTAGTATAAATAACAAATTAATTCTAATAATATTTTATTTTTTATTTTATTTTATTACATTTGGCTATATATTTTATATTCTCCATTTGACATTGACATAATTTTATACAATATTATCCACATTTCACACATGCATGATACTCTAATGTAAAAATAATTAATGGGTGTAATTAAATTTACATTTGAATTACTTTTTTCCCCTGATAAACTTCCTATTTTAACAGTTTAATTACATTATCTGCTTATTTTGACATGCAGTAGACACAGGAAGTGCATTTTAATATATAAGAAAATCAAATCTTATAAGCTTTAATGTCCAGTATTTTATTTATAGTGTGCCACTTGACATTTGTCATATCTAGCATTTGTTTATTTGTAGTTTCCCATTTGATTACAGATAATTGCAAAGTTAATATGCCTACATTACGTGTCACCTTTCAGATCACACATTGCTATATGTGTTTTGCATGCGTATTTGTGTATGTGTGTTTTACACCCTCAGATGGCAGCTGACGCATATTTTTCTATGAGCGTTCTCCTCCGCTCTGTGTTACCATAGAAACAGCTATGAGTCCTATGTTTGGCGAAGTGTCAGTGAATCATCTGCTCTCTTCTGATTGGTCACCATTTCCTAAAGTGATCCTTGCATGGCTGACAAACAAACTCTTTAATTGACTAATCAAAACCAGCTTGGATAGAGATTGCGAGGATATGAACACGCATTTGAACACAGTCTTGCTTGCTTGCTTGGGCTTTAATGGTTTTTAAAGTTTCCACATCAATTATCTCCACTAATAGACGGTTATGGCCATATGGCAGCATGCTAATAAACAACTACTATTCCAAGAGCCTCAACAACAATGATTTTATTAAAAATCAATTAAAACATTCTCAAAGGGCCTTTCAATAAGAGAGTAATGGCCATTCACACAAAGGATGATAACTATAACCAGTGCTGGGTAGATTATTTTGAAATTGTAGTCCATTACTGATTGCATTGAAAAAATTGTAGTAAGTGACATAATCTGGATTACACATATTAGGTAATGTAGTCTGACTACTTTTTGATTACTTTTAGATTACTATTGACCTAACTCGTTTAGCACATTGAATGGGATTTTAAAAGAGAGAGAGATAAAGAAGATATATTCCGTTCTTTATCAATAAACATTAATAAACATGAAAATATTACATGGCTAAAGTCTTCCAGGTTTCATACATTTTTGTCCCGACTTCCAGAATTAATAATTAGTGAAGTTCACAGGATATGATGAAGACATAGTATTTCACAGCTATGCATCGGCAGTGTTTAGTAACTTGCAATTCTATACAATTATTAGTCTCATACATGGTTTAATTGATTGAGTGGTGCTTTTGTTCAGAAGCATGGATTGCTAATTTATACATAGTCTCATATTTTCATAGTCACATAGTTTATTTATGTTTTTATAAACATAAAATGTGTCCATTAAATTGTCCATCTTACTAGTGGAAGGCTTGTGCAATTACACACACACAAATACACACACACAAAAAATAAATAAATGCATTGGTTTATTCAATGAATTATTTACTTATTAATAATTGACAATAATTATTTATTCTTATTAATGACAATAATTGCCATTGTGTGACTATTTAATAATTTAATCCAAAAAGTAACTGTAATCTGTTCATAAGCATTTTAAAATATAATAAAATCTCATTACAAGTACTTACTTTTTGGAATCTGGTTACGTAATCTAGATTACATGTAATCGGTTTCTACCCAGCACTGACTATAACTATAAAAAATTATTTTCAATAATTGTTGTAATTCTATGATAATAAGGATATCCACACCACAGCTACACCACAGAGGTACAATATTGCTGTAATCACTTTCAGCAGGATTACTAAGCAATAGTTGCTAAGCAATTGCTAAAATGACAATATGACCATAAAACAATATGTGCAAAACTGTGTAGCTAATTTCATTTTATTTTATTTTAGATATGAATGAGTGAAATATATTTGTAGTTGACATTTTTCTCACCTGTCTACTATCTTTGAATTAGATTTTTTTTCTTCTTCTTTGGTTTCATTGTAGTGCATTTTGGGATTGCTTTCTTTGCAAATAATACATGTAATATATTATTAATTAGTTAGCTTCAAAAAATAGGATGATGCCGTTACCTTTTGTAACAGATTATGTCAGGAACTTCTTGTCTAGGTAGGTACTGCACTAGGTTCTGGAATGGAGCTTAACTATTTGTATTAGCATTATGTAATTTCAGAGTTCTTTTATAATTATCTCTCTCTCACACACATACACACACACACACACACACACACACACACACACTTTCTGACTTGTCTGAAACTTCTCGGTCTGTGGTCTTAAGCCCAAAACACACTGCACAATTTTAGCAATCATATAAGATCACTGCATGTCACACTGTGCGACATGGATCTAATAAACTTGGCTTCGAAGGGCCCTTCAAAATGAAGGATTTCGAAGGGTACAACTGATGGACACTTCGGGCCCCCATGATCCTTTGCGCTGATTCTTTCCATGATGATGGTGCCTCTGTCTGGGCAAGGGATGATGACGCAGAAGGGTACTTCAAGAAACAGTTGTTTGGTCCTCTACACCCTTCAACCCTTCAAAGCTCTCACTCCGGAGGGTAAACCCTTTGAAGGGATTAGGGCATAGGGATGAGCCCTTCCAAATGGAACGCAGGGCATGCTGTATCGTAGGCTATCTTTGGTCGCAAGACCGTGAAAACGGCAGTCTTTGAACCTCTCTCACTGTACGACATAAGAGCACCGATTAGGAGCCACGATCACAGAAATCACCACGATTGTTTCACACTGTCAATCTTTCTTCAGGGACAGACGAAAATCGTATAGTGTGTTTAGGGCTTTAGTGAGTGTGAATTCCTGCTGATCATTTGAGTTTGTGGAGAATATGAATTTATGAAAAGGTGTGAGAAATGTAGAGAAGTCGTAGTGGTGCTATTGAAAGCTGTTTTCCATTCTGGGTAAAACTTAAAAGAGACTTACTTTGTTTTTCTGAGAATTCTTTTGGGTTTAAGAGAATATTGAGTATGAGCATATACGCATTTTCTAGAGAGAATTAGAAAAAAATAGCACAGGAAATAAGAGTCACTCCAAGGACAAGCACTATGTTGTCAGTCGAGTGGACAATGGTAAAAGGATGGAGCAAACAATGAAAGAATTAAGTGATGTAGAGAGTCAAATTAGAGCGCTACAGCCCATTTGACTCCACATAAACAACACCAAGCCTCACATGTATAGTATTTTTCATTGAAAATCATCTCTTGCCATATAATTTTACATTTTAAATAACATATTGTGTCCAGAAGAGCAACTTTTGACTATGTTTGAACTTGAAATTTGTATAAAGTGTATGAATTGCTTCAGTGTTATTTAATTGCCATTTGTAAGTAAAGTGTACACATACTTTTTGTTGTTGGTTGAATGAACACGGATACATATAATATGAATACTACAAAAAATTTAAGAAATTTTCAATTTTATTCAGCAAGGTGACACCGAAGGAAAAAGACAATGAACGTTAATGGGATGGTTTACCCCAAAAATGAAACTTTTCTGTTAATTTACTCACTCTCAGGTCATAAAATATGCAGGTGATTTTTTCTTTTCTTTAGCAGAACAGCAAATAATAGGGATTCACCGAGCGTGATTTTACATGGAGTCTATTAGCTGATTTTTTTTTTTTACAATCAAATGTGTCAATTCTGAAGCTGTTTATTTTTTCTTTAAGAAAGAGACATAAAATGGGGGGATCACGTGACCCTTCGACGGCGATGCAGGCTTAGTCTTTCGCTCTGCTCACTTTGCCACATATTGTGTGATCCTGTCAGTAAAATTTAAACCACTGCATTGAACCCATCATGAGTGCTTCGGCAGACAAAGTGGATCGGAAAAGAGAGATTGAGCAATCGCCAATGAAGAAAAAATTCAGAGATTCCACCATCTCCAGAGAGAACCTTGACGAGGCTATTGCTAACGGTGTTAAGCTATCACTTAAAGAACAGCAAAGCACTTTGAATTCGGTTGTGAATTCGGCAGTAAGAAATGCGATGGACTAATAACAATGCGCGGAAATGCGCGAACTGCGTGAGGACATGCAAGCGACCAACAAGTCTGTTAAAGAGCTAAGAGAGGAGTTTGAGGACATAGTTACCACGGCGAAGCAGACACGTGACCGTGTTGATTCTGTTCAGGCAGATACACATGAGGATAGAAGGACAGTCACGGACTTAAGAAATAAGCTGGAACGACTCACCGAGAAGATGAGGGATATTGAAGACAGGGCAGGAGGAACAATGTTCGTCTGGTGGGGCTGCCAGAGGGAAAGGAGGGTACCAATGCAGCTAGTTTCCTCAGAGTTAATCTTCAAGTTCAAGTTCAAGTTCAAGTTTTTATTTGTCACATACACGACTATACAGAGATTGTATAACCAGCAGTGAAATGTGAGTCAGGTCCGCTCCATGGACAGTGCAAATATTGTAGAATACAACACAAGTATGCATAAAATAAAATGAATAAAAAATAAGATATAAAGCACAGAATATAAAATATAAAGTATAAAAGAATGTGCATGACAGTATGCTGTAGAATTAAATATTAAGATAAGCATGACTGTACGAGAGAGCAATGTGCAAACAGGTTGAACATGGTTGACATGAAGCAGCAATCACAAAAAGAATAAATATAAAAAATAAGATAAGATATCAAGATATCAAGACACAGAAAGTGTTGTGTGCAAATGACACTGTCAGTATGAGGTAGATAATAATGAGTGTGAATATATTACTGATTGTGAGTGATTAGTAAGTGAAATCATGATGATGTTAAGAGGCTGAGTTTGAGTTCAGGAGCCTGATGGCCTGGGGGAAGAAACTCCTCCTAAGTCTCTCAGTTTTAGCCATCAGGCTGCGGAAGCGCTTATCAGATGGCAGCAGAGTGAATAGACGGTTTCCAGGGTGATTTGAGTCCTTGGTGATTTTGACAGCTCTGCTTCTGCAGCGTTTGAGGTAGATGTCCTGCAGAGAGGGGAGAGCAGACCCAGAAATACGCTCAGCTAAGCGCACAACTCTCTGCAAGGCCTTGCAGTCTTGGCTGGAGCTGTTTCCATACCACACTGAGATGCACTGAGTCAATACACTTTCTATGGTCCCAGAATAGAAAGTTTTCAGGATTGTTGGAGAGACCCTGAATTTCCTCAGCTGTCGCAGATGGTACAGTCTTTGCCTGGCTTTCTTAACCTGTGTTTGAATGTGTGTAGTCCAAGTCAGGTCCTCGGAGATGTTTACACCGAGGTACTTGAAGCTGCTTACTCTCTCCACAGGGGTCCCACTGATCATAAGAGGAGTGTAGGGCAGCAGGTGTCTCTTTCTGAAGTCCACAATCAGCTCTTTAGTTTTGCTCACATTCAGAGAGGGACAGTCTTGAGGAAGTCTTGAATCCAGTCGCAGAGTGAAGTGTTTAGGCCGAGGCCTGTGAGTTTATTAGTCAGCTTGATGGGGACTATGGTGTTGAAAGCTGAGCTATAGTCTATGAATAGCAGCCTTGCATAGTTCCCATTGCTGCTGTCAATGTGTGTGAGGGAGGAGTGGAGTATGTGAGAGATGGCATCATCAGTTGATCTATTGGGACGATATGCAAACTGAAGAGGGTCCAGAGTAACAGGAATGGATGAGCTAATGTGGCTCTTAACAAGTCTCTCAAAAACCTTCATGACTATAGATGTGAGGGCCACTGGTCGATAGTCATTCAGGCAAGAGGGTTTATTGTTCTTAGGCACAGGGATGATGATGGATTTTTTAAAGGAGGTGGGAACTACAGAGGTAGCAAGGGACTCGTTGAAGATAGAAGTGAACAAACCAGCAAGCTGATCAGCGCATGATCTCAGAACACGGCCAGTAATCCCGTCAGGTCCAGCCGCTTTCCTGATGTTCACTCTCTTTAGTGCCCTGCGAACCTCGTCCTCCGACACGGTGATCACATGATTCTCGCTTCTCTGCCTGCTGCTTCCTGACGCGCTGCTCGGCAGAGCCGCGCTGCTGCCATTGCATTCAAAGCGGCCGTAGAAGGTGTTTAATTCGTCGGCCAGTAACGGATCTGCTCTCACCTCCGCGGAGGATTTGTTTCCAAAGGCACAGATGGTCCTTAGTCCCTGCCACATGTGTCGAGAGTCATTGAGCTGAAAATGAGACTCAATTCTCTCTTTGTATCGATGTTTGGCGGCACTTACTGCTCGTCTGAGAGCATAACACGATGCTTTATACATGCTCATATTCCCAGACAAAAGAGCCTCGTTGTATGTGCGTTTGTTAACCGCATCACGGATTGTTCTGTCCACCCACGGTTTCTGATTAGGGAAGGTCCTGACAGTTATCGTTTCTGTAGCTCTTTCCAAGTGGATTCCTTCCTTGAGGGGCCGTGACATTGAGATTGATCAGGCGCATCGCGTGTATGACGGAGGGAGGGGCTCCGATCGGCCGCACACTCTCATCTTCCGTGTACTAAGATGGCATGACAGATCGGAAATCCTGAAAGGTGCCAGGCAGGCTTGTCCGGTGAAATGCGCACAGGACAATGTCACACTTCTATTTTTTCCCGACTTTAGTCCAGCTACAGCAATCAGGAGAAAGGCATTTAATCCGGTTTTGAAGAAGATGACAGCGCTTGGTATCCAGCCCTTCCTCACCTATCCGGCGGTAATCAAACTACGACACAAAGGGGAACAGAAGAGCTTCGATTCCCCTCAGAAAGCGGAGGATTTTATCAGCTCCCTGTCTCAGCAGCAGATGTATGCCGATGCTCTGCGGGGGGGCGGCGGGGGAACAGCGGCTGCTGTTTCTCCGGCCCAGCGGGAGGGGCTTGTTGGCCGGGATGGAGGCGGTCCTAGCCCAGGGGGGGATGGTGGCAGGATGGACTTGGACACTTGCTAGACCTGTTTTTTGCTTTTTCTTTTCCCCTCTCTCCTACTGGGATATTGTCCCTATATATCCGGTACAAAGATCTCGTTGCTGGTAAGACTGACACTCCTTTTTTTCTTTTTCTTTTTTTTTTTTCTCTCTTGGAGGGGACTAATGAAGAGTAGGTTTAATTAAAAAAATATATATATATTTTTTGGCTGTGTGAGCCTTATCGGGAGACATGTCTTGCGTTGGAGTGGATCGGTCACGAACCATCACTATTTTTTGTTGCTCAGTCAGACCTATGTTCTCGGTAATGTGCGGTCTGAATTGTTCCTTGTTTATGGTTGTCAGTTGTTCATGTTTTTGTTGTTTTTATTTTTATTTTTTTACAACAGACATTTATACTTTTATTTATTTTAGCTTATTTCTAAAGGGATTTTTCATCTAGGAGGTTTGGTATCTAAAATGCACATCAGCGTTTGCATGCTATTTACAGAATGGAGGTGCATCTGTTTTTTTCCATTTATTGAATACAATCTTGGGATTACGAATATTCAATGCATACTCTAAATATTTTATCACTGAATGTGAATGGTTTAAATTCTGCTGTTAAACGAACCCGTGTGTTAGAATATTTACACCGTAAATCTATTTCCTGTGCCCTAATTCACGAGACGCATTTAAAACAATCTGACGTGGCACGTTTCCAGAATAAGGATTATAAATTAGCAGCTTTTTCCAGCGCTCAAAATAAAACTAAGGGGGTGCTTATCCTTGTTAACCGGAAGTTAAATTTAATGATTGAACACCTTGGTAGTGATGAGAAGGGTAGATTTGTTTTTATCCGATGCAAGATATATATAATAATAGGTTAGCATTGGTCTCTATTTATGGTCCGAATGAGACAGACAGTGCATTCCTTACACAGATTTCCAAAACTCTACTTGAGGAGATTGATTGCCCTCTAGTGGTGGGTGGTGATTTTAATGCTGTCATAAATCCTGCTTTAGATAAATCTCAATCTGAAACAACAGCCAGTCCATCCTCTAAATTGCTGAATAAATTTATCACTGAGCTTAACTTAATCGATCTTTGGAGAATTCAGAATACTAAAGCTAAAGACTTCACTTTTTTCTAATAGACACAAGACTTTCTCTAGGATAGACTACATATTTCTCAGCCCATCTTTAATTTCGTCTAATTCCTCCATCTCTGTATTACCAATTTTATTATCTGATCATTCTGCTGTGTTGTGCAGTGTTCCTCTTTCCGATGTGAAAGCCAAGTCCCCTAGATGGCGCTTTAACATATCATTATTAAGTAATCAGACTTTCATTACTTCTCTAAAATAATATATTAAGGAATTTCTTGAAATTAATATGCCCTCTGATCCTCAAATACTGTTGGAAACGACTAAGTGTGCTATACGAGGTTTCTGTATCTTTCTCTTCTACTCTTGCCAAAGCGAAAACTCACCAGTTTACACAATTAGAAAATAAAATCCAATCATTACAAAATCTACAAAAACAACATTTTACTGAGCAACAGGCTACACAGCTGTCCTCCTTAAAAGAAGAATATGATTTACTTTCACACTCAAAGGCGGAATTTATTTTACATAGGACTAGACAAAAATATTATTTTGAATCAGAGAGACCTAGGTTGAAAGAATGCGAGTCTAAGGCATATATTAGTGCAATAAAATCATCGGATGATCAGGTCACCACAAATCCTGTGGCAATTAATGACATATTTAAAGGTTTTTACACAAATCTGTATAAAGCCGAAACAGATTTTGATGAACCAATTTGTAAGCAGTATTTAGATAAATTGGAACTGCCTCGGATCTCACAGATAGATAAAGAATCTTTGGAGGCCCCATTAAGTTTGGAGGAACTCCACGTCTCTCTAAAAAGCCTTCAAAAGGGCAAATCGCCGGGTCTAGATTGTCTCCCCCTGAACTATATTTAGAAATTTGGGATTTGGTAGGGATACTTATGCTTAACTCATTTAATTTTGCAATTGAACATGGGGCATTTCATAGAGATCAAAAAACATCACTGATTTCATTACGTCTTAAAAAAGGGAAAGATCCATTAGATTGTTCCAGCTACAGACCGATTTCGTTATTCCCATGTGATCTAAAAATCTATGCTAAAGTTTTTGCTTCTCGTATGGAGAAGGTAATTCATAGTCTGATCAAGGAGGACCAAACTGGTTTCATCAAGGGGCACAATGCATCTGACAATATCCGACTCCTTCATATTCTTGACTTTGCGGACTCCCACCCAACCCCTTGTGTGGTCTTTTCACTTGATGCAGAAAAAGCCTTTGACAGGCTAGAGTGGAATTATATGTGGGCAGTTCTGCAATGTTTCGGCTTCAGTGAACACTTCATTTCTATGATTAAGACATTATACCACTCACCTGCAGCATCAGTCATAACTGGTAATATTATTTCCCCCTCATTCCCTTTACAGCGGGGAACGAGGCAGGGGTGTCCACTTTCCCCCTTATTGTTTTGTCTATCTCTTGAACCCTTAGCACAAGCCATCAGGAAATCTGAAGTATCGATTAAGATTCATGATCATAATCATAGTATTTAATTATACGCTGATGATATTATTCTATATTTAGACCACTTTGATGTTTCAGTCTCTAGTATAATTAAGGAATTTGATAATTTTAGTAGCCTATCAGGATATAAAATAAATTGGAGCAAATCTGCTTAATAATGTTAAGGTTAATTATTCTATTCCCTCATTTATCCCTATTAAGGAATCTTTCATCTATTTGGGCATTGCCATATATAAAAACATTCATAAGATTGCCAGAGACAATTTTAATAACATTTTAGTTAAGGTCAAAAATGACATTCAAAGATGGAAGAATCTTAAAGTCTCTCTCCAAGGAAGGATCTCCACTGTTAAGATGAATTTGTTACCTCGATTTAATTTTTTTTTCTCTATGCTACCACTTTCTCCCCCTCCAGGTTACTTTAAGGAGATCAACTCCATAATTTCTAAGTTTATCTGGAATGATAAATGTCCCAGAATTAAACTTACCACATTACAACATCCTAATAGCGCAGGAGGACTGGCTGTACCAAATTTTGAATTATATTATTGGTCGTTCCAGCTTAAGGCTCTTCATAATTGGGTTGATCCTCAATCTACAGTTTCATGGAGGGTGATTGAAGCTGACAAGGCTAAACCAAATAGACTTCAAGATATTTTATTTACTGGCACAGGAAAAAAAGGGGATAATTATAATTTTGGTCCGGTTGTGGCTAACTCTATTAAAATCTGGAAAACAGTTGAACGTCGGATAGGTGGACCCTTCAAATTTTGTAACAGTACTCCTTTATGGCACAGTTTTAATTTTGTATGCGGAAATCGTCCATTTGTCCAACCCTCTTGGTCGTCTTTAGGTGTAATCACGTGTGGTGATATATATGATAACCTGGGCCTCTGTTCATTTCAGACATTAAGAACCAAATTTTGTCTACCAGCATCCGCATATTTTGTTTTTCTTCAATTACGTTCTGCTCTCAAAGCGTATGGCGTTCCGTGGGCATCTTCTATTTCCTCTCATCCTATGTGGGACTGGATTACACCATCTGCTGATCGGCCATCTGTTTCCTTAATATATAATAAAATTATTGATTGCATTACAAAACCTCTTTCTATTAAAACTATTTGGAATAGGGAATTATCTGACCTTAATTTATCTGTCGACTGGGAGAGAGTGTGGTCTAATCTCAGCTTAACATCTAAAAATCTGGCTCATCGTCTTATTCACTTCAAAGTCATTCATAGAGCATACATAACTCCTTACAAAAGATTTAAAATGAAACTACAGTCAAATTTGAACTGCCATATATGTAACACTACATCATCAGGCACTTTTCTGCATATGTTTTGGGAATGTCCTGTCGTCATCAGTTTATGGACACATGTAAACCTGGTTTTGTCATCATTACTGCGAATTGATTGGTCTGTTAACCCAAGTTTGTGTCTTCTTAATGATGATTCTGGTCTCTGTATTAGTTCAATGCAAAAGAGAATGTTGTTTGCTGGTTTTACAGCTGTGAAGAAGACAATAATACAGAACTGGTTTACACCACACATGTGTGGAAAAACATATTGGATCCGTAGCCTCCTGCAAATAGTGACTTGTGAATGTGCAACGGCGCGAGTCGGTGGGGCCAGGCCTTCGACCATTGATGCTTGGCAGTGTTTTTTGTTTGATATACGTGATTGTATGGAGGAGTGACTTTTGTGTTTTTGTTGTCCTTCCCTCTCTCCCTCCCTTTTGACTGGACTTTGAGATGTTGAGTGTGTGTCTGTTGTTTTGTTTTGTTGTATTTTGAATGCTGTGTTGTGTTATGTGTGAAAAAATAAAAAAATAAAAAAATAAATGTTGATAACAAAAAGAAAGAGACATAAAATAATAAAAATTTAAATAATTTAAAATAAAATGTTTATTTGCTTTATTACAAACTGAACTGGCCTTCATTATCTGTAACCATTTTAATTTAGAGGCAACCACTACATTTCAATTGCAGTCTAAACAAAGGTGCTACATACATGTAGCATGTGCATTTTTAAAGAAAAAAATAAAAATAAAATTGGATTTTATAATTTCGAGACAGACTTTGTAATATTTTTGGGTGATGGTCCGGTGCATCTGTTGTAAAGAAGACTTTTAGCTGAAACCACGGTCCTTGGTGATTCATAAATTGCAAGGCAACGACCTGTCTACTGTTACTTGAGCTGTACGTTTCTTGGCTAGAAGGTTGAAGGGCCTCTATGACAGTATGTATTTATGTATGTATTAATGTCTGCATGTGTGACAGTCACAAGTTATTTATAGCATCTCTGCATCTAATATATTGGCAGGCCACCACACACACACACACACACACACACACACACAGTCTGACAGATGTGAGACCTACCTTTAAGGTAAATTAGTTATTTTCTCTACATTTCCACCCCTTGATAGGAAATGACAGTGGCACCTGCTTTGCCTCAATAAGTATAAACATTTCTGCCACAGAAATCACTTCACCGTCTCTCAGATAAATCACACGTCTCTCCCTGCTCTTCTGTTTAATGGCATCTCCGCTCTGACACAGTAAAAGCGAACATTAACTTGTTTCGTGTGGTCTGAAAGCGCATGAAATGGAGCCGAGCTGTAACCAATCGTGCTTTTGGAGTTGTTGCATCGGTGTTGGTTTCCTCACACAGACGTGCTTTAGGGCCCAAAGCCGCCCCCGTGCGCTTCAGACGCATTCATGACCAATGGGGTTGACGCTTTATAAGGCGGTAATGAAACTCACATTTCCACACTTTATGGTGTGTATTCACAATCCCGTAAGACATTATAGCCAATGCATCAAAGCGCAGAGATTGGAAGCGATTGAGATCATGGGGGTTTCTGTCTTTTTGATAAGCATACGTGTACATTCACTTGCATTCAATTCCATGGTAATATACGCAAACCTATGCTGATAATTCAGGACAGTCTATTCAGTTTGCTGTGAAACTTGATAATTTCATCTTTATTCGTTTAGAGCTCAGGTTGAGTATGTGTGTGTGTGCTGATGAGTGTTAGTAGCTGTGTTTCCATTACAGATTTGAGCAAAACTTTTACGATAATTTATAAATGGCAATTAAAAAAAACTATTGTAAAATGGCAGCGTTTACATTAAACGATGTTATGCGATTAAAACTTAATTTTATCCTCCCGTGATAAGTCATGGCGATGGATGTTGGTAGGTTTGCATACATCACAACAACTGCACTAGCCATTATTTTTAATAGAAGGAGATTAAGGCGTGTATATTTAGCGAAGCAGCGCGGAGAGCAGCTTCTGAAACGTGCCGCGACACGGCTGGTATAAACACAAGCATTGACTAGAGTGGCCTTGCCAGAGCCGTATACAGTGTAAATAGGGGTTATCCTAGCATTAATGGCAAGGAAAGCTGCTTATACTTGAGAGCGACCACATTACGTACGTCAGGTGACTTGTAAATGTGAAAAAAAATTATAATTCCATTGCAGTTTTGTGAAATATTCCTTTTTCATATTTCCTGAAAAAACACCTTATGTGAGCGTAAAAACGTTTTTGCAATATATGGGAGTTTTTGCGAAATTTACGTGTTTCCATTGGGCACATTTTCAATGCGCAATTTCTATTTGCGCAATTTGAAGGGTAAACACAGCTAGTGTTAATTTGAAATCAGGATACTCTCGCTCTTAAAAATATATGTTCCACTTAGAACAGAAAAGAGGTGTGCTTTTTTGTTTTGTTCTGTTTTAATCATAAGACAACTTTTTTAATTTATGATTTCATAGGAGAAACTTCTTGAAGTTCCACATGATGTCATAAGAGAACCGTTTTAAAATTGAATATGATGTCATAGGAAAACATGTAATTTCCATATGATGTCACAGTAGACCATTTTAAAGTTCCTTATGATGTCATGGGAGAATCTGTAAGCTCCAAATGATGTCACAGGGAAATCTTTTTCAAGTTCCAAATGATGTCATAGGAGAACTTTTGGTAACTCTTTATTTCGATAGTCCACTTTAGACATTCTACTAACAGTAAGTAACTTTGCAACTACATGCCAACTAGCAGACATTAGAGTATTAGTAGACTGTCTGCTTAATATCTTCTAACACTTTATTTTGATGGGTCCACAACAACATACTGACTATGAGAAACTTTTCAAGTATATGCTAACTTATTCTACTAACCCTAAACCTACCCTAACAGTCTTCTCTGAGAGTTAGTAGACATGTAGTTGACATGTAGTTACAAAGTTACTTATAGTTAGTAGAATGTCTAAAGTGGACTATCAAAATAAAGTGTAACCAAACTTTTTTTCAAGTTTCATGTGATGTCATATCAAAACTTTTTTAATTTTCATATATTGTCACACGATAATTTTTTTAATATTTTTTTAATTTGGCCAGCGGTTATGAAAACATGAATGTTAATTTCTTTTAATGCGGTGCTCTGTCGCACTTTCTATGTAAAAAGTCAAATCACGTAACATGAATGTCATACAGGCTCTTGCTCGAGACAAAAAAAAAAAAAGAGTTGAAAGCGTACCGAGAGATGCTGTTTCTCGAGACGGACGGAGTGAAACACGGACAAAGGTGTTTAATTCATTCATAACTCATCTCCAAACCAACCCCCCCCACACACACACAGTTTTGCGTAGGGCCACCAGAAGTCTAGGATCGGCACTAAATACACTGAATAACTTCATGATATAATATCAGTGCATTTCTATTATTAAAATAAATATATTAGAAAACATAACAGTCTTATACAACCTATATTGATGAGAAGGGTTCTTTTTGCTTCAGGGGGCTGCACCTAAAGAACCTTTATTTTCAAGAGCATGTGCTGGTGTGTCTGTATATGAATGCATCTTCTTGTTTTCCATGTTGTTCGGTGTGTGTGTTTTGTAAATGCTCACGCCACGTGCCTACTGGTGCCGTCTCAGCGAGCTCATAATGTGACCTGACAGCCTACATCCCCCAGCATGCCGAGCTCAGAGGGGGCACATACGAGCAGCTGTCACGGGCGTCACTCACAGTAACCACAGGGGTACAGAGCCATGGCTTCATAACTCCTTTATTTTTGGAAAAGATGGGATGGGGGAAGAAATGAGAGGAGTTTGAGTGACAGTTGGGGTTGGGGGGGATGCGTTAGACGAATGCCAGGTTGTTCTTTCACTTTGTCTGGAGAGACACAGAAAGTAAACAATAATATGATGTCTAGGCAAGATTAATCAATAGCAGAGCAAACAGAGTCTGATTAAGACAGCGCTCTGCTCAAAGACCAGTGTCGGAATCCTTGGGAAATATTTGCCAATAAACATCAGCTTTCATTTCATTCTCCATTCAGCTCTCTCCCTAAACTCCCATTATTTTACCCTCCATCCTTGCTTTTCTTTTAGTATACCTGCTTCTATTCTCTTTCATCTTAAGTTTTTTTTTTCATCTTTTATTTTTTTCTTGGCACATTCCTCTTAGCACCCATCGGCTCAATTATGGATTTGAATTACATGTGGCGGAGAGCCTTTTAAGAGTAAAATGTGAAAATGATTGTGCTCACTTGTAATTAGATGAGGAATGGCTACCCAGAATGTACAGTAATTCCTACTGCCGTCTCTCTCGCTCTGTCTCTCTCTGTGACGGCACATTTAGGATGTGTGTGTGAGAGTGTACATGTCTGCTTTACTTTTTGGAGCATCTCAGTGGTCTAATTGCCATCAACAGGGGGCAAAATTAAAAAGGCTAAGCTAATTCAGAGAGTGAGAGAAAGGGAGGGAGGGAGAGAGTTTTGCCCATTTAGAAATAAATGAGACAAAATGAATTAATATTTTAAGAATGGCATGATTCATATACACTTTCTGTATCATTTAGCCACATTTCGTTTTTTTTTCTCTTTTTCTTTTAGTTAGGGTCAAGGGGCTAAAATGGGCTAAAATAAATAGTGACAACCATTTCCTTGTTTTTGAAATAGTTAACCTCACATTTTATTTGTTTGTTTGGTCAGTTGCAATTTATTTAGCAGCATTTCATGTGGCTAATAATTGCAAAATGATCCAAAGAAAATCTTTAGCTTCAGTGAAATCTGGCCTTTTGTACAAAGGAGTTCACATACCCAGTGCCACAAACTGCTAGCTTATTAAAAAAGTAAATAATCATTTTTATTTTACATAATAACAATTTGTATGTATGTATTCATTCATTCATTCATTTTCAGAATGTAATATGTTCAGTTTTGATAGCATGTTTTGTTCACAAGTAATATTTCACACATGTTAAGTGACTACTAAAAGCCACTATGTGGCAAATATTAATCTCATCTAGACTTAATTTATAAATAACATGTAAGGTCTTTCTCCATCATTTTC
The DNA here is from genome assembly GCA_027422415.1 of Schizothorax lantsangensis. NCBI lineage: Eukaryota > Metazoa > Chordata > Actinopteri > Cypriniformes > Cyprinidae > Schizothorax > Schizothorax lantsangensis. Next base: position 11,339,139 of record CM049849.1, read on the forward strand.
TGATAATTAAGAATGCAGCTATGTCATTGTTGTTTGTGTTTGTGTAAAAAGGAGACAATGCTCAGTGACTCTATTTTACTTTAAATTAAATTGAAAATATTTATTAATTTTACAACATGAAATCCTACAAAGTTTTTCAAATATTAATATTACTATTTTTTTTTTCCCACAGATAAAATATATTTGGTCTTGTAGTCTTAGACTTATCATAATAAAATATTACACATACTGTTTGTATCAAAATAAATGAAATAAATGAGCAACAGGCCGAGTGCCATGCACAGCATACCAATATACAGCCATATCACTATGAGTGTAATATTGTGTTTATACAACAGTTCATCGGCACAAGTGTGTAAATACATAAAAAACAACAATGTAGGGTCTTTAAAAACCCTCTTTTGTGCAGAATTACTTCCGTCTGCCATGGATTCAATCTCAAGTTGACAGTTAAACAGCTGAGCCCAAGCCTCTGTTACTAATTTGAAAATGGCGTAACTAATCTGCATCACGAACACACACCATTTCCCAATGCTAAATACTATCATTACATACTACTATTATTTATATAAAATATCAGTTATTGAATAACAGTTTTAAATAAACAACAACAAAAGCCATCATAAAAGTTGCTTGGCAATTCAGTCAAAAGTACATTTCCAGCACTCTGATATGCAGCATTAAAGTTACATAAAATATAACGTGATGAAATTTTGCCCTCAGCAAAAATAAATAATAAATAATAGATTAATGAACAACAAACATTAATGAGACCAAAGACTGCACGTTAGATTTACCCACAACAAATTATATCTCATGTTTAGAGACATCAGAGCCAGCGGCAAATTCCAGAAGATCTGGCCGAGGTGAGGCGCTCTTGGTGGGTTCATGATCACTGAACGGCCACTGATGCCCTGGAGCTCACATCTCCGAAAACGTCGAAGCAAATTTTCAAATAGACATTATCTTTATTAACAAAACGCATATTTGAAGTCTAAACAAGTACATTCTCACCTAAAAAACTACATTCCATGACACAAAATTAGTATATTTTTAAAATTATAGTGTATTTTGGCATCCGCAATAACACTTGCTGTGAGCAATACTGCAAGCAGAGTCATTCAAATGGTGAAACGGTTGGAGTTCTGTTATCGCTCTTCTCAGCTAATCAGATTCAAGGACCAGAACTTTCAACTTATTTATCAGTATATGGCATGTTTTGATCGCAAGTGATATTACAGACATGTTGAGTGATTATCAAAATTCCACTATACAAAGACTGCAAAATGGCAAGTCTAAAGGTCATTGCACACTCCGAAATTTTTGTCTGAAGTTTTTGCACGTTAAAAAATAAATACGACCTCACATTGTGTCAATCACGTTTACACACTGCCTCCGAAACTTTAGTCCGTCATAAAAAAAAATCGGATCAGGTTTGATTTTTTGCGTTTTCGCATCTGTAGGAAGCATTTTGGTAGGAAAAGATGACAAATCCGAAAAAAAAATGAAAATACGCATACGGAAATACGCATACGCATACCTGCAATCACCTTTAGTCTCATCTAGATTTCAATTAGAATTCGGCTATGTCATCACCATGTGCGCTTTTGCATTATACAGAATCTCCTCTGCTGTCTTTGAAAATCACACAGAACAGGACAAAAAAAGTCAAATTGTGTAATTGCATTAATGACATTACATACAATTACTGATTCCATGCATATTTTATAACATTCTAAGTTAACATGTTAACTTCAGCAGTCCTAATTCAGTTTCCAAAGCTTTCGTCTTTGCCAAACACTCTTACACACCTGCACTGTGACGGACGCTGTTGTTAAACATAACACCATTCCTCAGTCCAGGATCTTTTCTACAGTCTTACACAAGCAAGCACAACTATGAGGAGACACTAAAGGCTGCAACATATTCATAAATAAAGAATAAGGCAAAAGATACAAAGTGAGACAAAAAAGAACGCTGAGGCAAAGGCGGGAATAAAAATGAAATAACTTTCAACTTTGTCTAGTATGTTCAGGCATGGCTCAAGTCTCCCTCAGCTGATGAAAAAATGTTTTAATAACATATTCTAGTGCCAGTTCTCAAGATATGCACATATTAAGTGGGACTACGATGAAATTGTTGCTATGCTATGACAAGCCATGCTACGTCTCAACTTTTTAACACTAATACTGTGAAGACAGATTATAAGCAGGGCTTTAGTGGAGAGAAGCTGTGAAGTAAAATTGTTGACCTTCAGGAGAGTCATTTTTTGGAAGAGAAATAGCAATATCTAATTTCAACCCCTACAAAATGTGACCTCACTACTGTGTCTAGCCAAAAGTGGATCTTATAATGGGCTTTTAGCCTTTACGAGTCTTAAAATGACAAAAAAAAAAAAAAAACTCCAGCAAGGTTTTCAACAACTTCTGCTTCTGAAAAATAGAAACCACCAGATTTGAATTTAAGTTAGAGTCACTCAGGTGAAGTATGATCTTCTTAACAAAACTACACTTTACAATCTTCATATTCATTTTATTTTAATTGCAGCACATTTATTGCTCTTTGGTATTTACATTAACCACCTACTTTTTTACCTAATAACACAGAGTGTATGGTGACCTTATACTGCTTGGAAATTAATGTACCTTAGCAAATATCAGTCAAATATCAAAAATACAGAAATAGTGTCAGATTACCTTGACAGCTTCATAATAAATTCATTTTAAAATCTAATTAAATCATTTTAAATGAAGTATAAAGGGACTAAACAGAAGCAAAAAAAATATGTACTTTAATTTTAATTTAATTTTATAAAGTAAAAAAAAAAAACATTAATCATTTTATTCTAAGAAAGTAATTAGTCAGATAATATCCATTGATTACAAACTTTGCATGCAGTTTGACAGTAGCTGGCTAATTCCATCAAACAACTAATAATTGGGAAGCAAAACACATGAGCACGCAAAATGCATTCCAATTTTGCCTGAAGTCAAGTGGTGTTTGGGTCCAGATATTCCATTTTAGTGTGTGCATCAAGTTAAATTTACAAAAAAAAGTAATTTTATATACAGTATCTCACAAAAGTGAGTACACCCCTCACATTTCAGCAACAATTTTAGTGTATCTTCTCAAGGGACAATACTACACAAATGAAACTTAGATATATTTTAGAGTAGTCAATGTGCAGCTTGTATAGCAGTACAAATTTACTGTCCTCTAAAAATAACTCAGCGTATAGCCATTATTGTCTAAATAACTGGCAACAAAAATGAGTACACCCTAAGTGAACATGTCAAAACTGTGTCCAAAGTGTCAATATTTTGTAGGGGCACCATTGTTATCTGGCACTGCCTTAATCCTCCTGGGCATGGAATTCACCAGAGCTGCACAGGTTGTTGCTGGCATCCTCTTCCACTCCTCCATAATGACATCACGGAGCTGCTGGATGTTAGACACATGGTGCTTCTCCACCTTCCACTTGAGGATGACCCACATGTGCTCAATAGGGTTCAGGTCTGGAGGCATACTTGGCCACTCCATCACCGTCACCTTCAGCTTCATCAGCAAGGCATTTGTCATTTTGGTGGTGTGTTTGGGGTCCTTATTATGTTGGAAAACTGCCATTCGGCCCAGTTTCTAAAGAGAGAGCATCATGTTCTGCTTCAGAATGTCACAGTACATGTTGGAATCCATGTTTCCCTCAATGAACCGCAGCTCCCCAGTACCAGCAGCACTCATGCAGCCCCGGACCATGTTGCTACCACCACCATGCTTGACTGTTGGCAAGATACAATTTTCTTGGTGCTCCTCACCAGGGTGTTGCCACACATGCTGGACACCATCTGAGCCAAACAAGTGTATCTTAATCTCACCAGACCACAGGACATGGTTCCAGTAATTCATGCTCTTGGACAGGTTGTCTTCGACAAATTGTTTGCGGGCTTTCTTGTGAGCCAGCTTCAGAAGAGGCTTCCTTCTGGGATGACGGCCATGCAAACCGACTTTTTGCAGTGTGTGGCATATGGTCTGAGCACTGACAAGCTGACCTTCCACTTCTGCAACCTCTAAAGCAATGCAGGCAGCACTCATGCGTCTGTTTTTTGAAGCCAGCTTCTGCACCTGACACACAGCACGAGGACTCAACTTCTTTGATCGACCCTTGCGAGGCCTTGGAAAACCTCTGTATGACCCTGGCCACTGTACTGTAACTCAGTTCCAGGCTGTTACCGAACTTCTTGTTGAGTTATTTTCAGAGGACAGTAAATCTTTACTGCTATACAAGTTGCACATTGACTACTCTAAAATATATCCAAGTTTCATTTCTATAGTATTGTCCCTTGAGAAGATATACTAAAATGGTTGCCGAAATGTGAGGGGTGTACTCACTTTTGTGAGATACTGTACATAGAAAGCTAATTAAATGCAAGTAAAGTTTCTACTTCAAATGACTTTTGTGTCAATGTCAAAATATGGGTGAAATATTGTTTCATCGTCTTTCAGTGTAATTTATGTATTTAAGTAAAATTTAAACAACATACTTATTCTGACCTGTACTTATTAAAATATATAAAGAAAAAAATGACCATGCTAAATTTTATTACAATTTAAATGATTTAAAACTTCTTGTTCATAAATGGTGGTTTGAAGGATAGTGGCAAAAATTGGTAAATATTTTAAATAACTGTAAACTTGTATTTTAATGGCTGCAACTGAGTCTTTTAATGCCATCTAATGATTTTTGTTCTAAATATGCCTGACAAGATTTTAGGTATATGAACTATTGTTAAACTGAATGACATTTTAGTGGCTGCCATCTGTAAATCATGGTAAAAAAATAAATAAATCTAATGTACAAAGATTTATGTTGTAGAACAAATCTTGAAAGTCTCTTTAAAGTAATGTTAACCACAGGCCATATTTTACTCATAAATTGGAAATGACTATAGAATGACTATAGAAAAGCCCATTAGAAATTCTTTACAGATCCCAATGGCTCAAAATGCTAATTCTCTTCCACATTTTAGGAATACAAACTGAACAGCTCTATTGATAAAGCCATTAATCCTCTCTGGTCTCATCAAAATATGACTTATATATATATATATATATATATATATATATACCAGTGGTATGTGGTGGACTTAAGAAATGAAGAGGCAAAGGGTTCTCTGTGTTTAGATTTTTTCTGTATATCCATGGTGCACTCAATTAAAATAAAAATAAAAACTCATTGATGTCATTATGATCACACGATACACTTCGTTCAACAAAGCTAAGTGCTCATGAAACACCGACTCATTCAGACCATTTGAAGTCAATTTAATTTTAATTCATACTGAACATGAACTAAAATGGTGACATCTGAGTGGGCGAGTAGTTTACTTTGTAATTAGTCTATCTTTTTTTTCAGCAGTTTGACCAATTTACCACTGTCGTTAATCTGTAGGTTAATCAGCCAATCATACTGAAGAATAAATATGATTGATAGGACACATTATCTCATTGACAAATTTATGTTTTAATGTATTTTTAGATGTTCACTTTTAGCAGAGTAGTGGTCATTTTACCCTGAAACATATCTTGAAAATATATGTAGTCACGTTTAAGGTATGATCAGGTTGCATCAATTCAAAAAATTGCTGGCGAAAACACAGTGTTTTCTTTTATTATTATTAAACACAATAGCATGAAGTGCACAAGACAGTGTATCGATACTAGTGCAAGTGTTTTTGAAGAGGTTGCACTTGAGATCTCATCCTCCTCTTAGACACAGAGGATACGGCTGTTTGAGGTGAGTTATGCTTGTAGATCACAGAGAACAAGATATACACTACAGAATCTCCCGTTCCTGGCCCTTTTAAGGGGTTTATGTATTATTAAAGCAGAAATATGGAGCTAGTGTGTGGGGTTTAGCTGTCATGTCTGAAGATAGCAGGGGCATAGCCTGGATAGAAATCATCAGACAGTATCTAACCGCGGTTGAACGTTGAGTTATGGGCCAACACCATGAGTGAATGAATCAAACATAAATGGACATTTATGTTAATTCCTTTAGCAGAGTTTGTTTATTTTAATCAATTAAGATTTTCTTGAGGCATAAAACTGACCACCTGTATAACTGTAACACACATCTTGAGGTCGAGGAAGGAGTATAGAATTATCACATGACGGAGTATAATTTGTGTTGCAAAGTAGAGGCAGAGAACAATTTTGGCTCAAACACTCTTAGAAATGAAGGTTCCAAAAGGTTGTTTTTTTTTTCTCAGTGATTCCATAGAAGAACCATTTTGGATTCCACAAAGAATCTTTTAGTAAACAATTCTTAAAGTGCCCCTATTATTGGTAATGAAAGGTTCATAATTTGGTCTTGGGAGTCCCCAACAACAGGTTGACATGCATGCAAGGACAAAAAACACTTTCATATTCTTATACAGTAATATGCATTTATTTTTACCTTACTTGCTCAACGACTCCCAAACGATTCACTCAGTTATTCATTTTTCCAAACCTCTCCTTTGCGTGACGCTAATCTGCGGTGATTGGTCCAATTGGTCTCATTTTAATTTCATCATGCCTGTAATGCCTGATAAAGCAGATTTGTGAGCACAGTGCTGCTTTGTGTACAGCGTTACAGGGGAAACGATTTTTACCGCTCCAAAAGCAGCACCTAGTGGCAAAGAATGAATTTGCATTTTCATTCAGACCAATGCAAACAGACCAACAAGTGGGCGGGCAATATGCTAATCTTTCATGTTGATGTCAACATGAAACGGCTTGGGATTCATTTTAGAAAATGACTCGTTTCAATGATTCGGAGTCAACTCTTTCTTTTGAGAGACAATAACTTTATACACGGTGCACTTTCAGATTTAAAACTTTGCAGGATGTTTTCATTTACTTAGTGCTACACTGCATGAAAGGTAATTTTCAAAAATCCATAATAGGGACACTTTAAAATAACCTTTTGTTCTTGCAGTGTTAAGAATATTTTAGTAATGTGAAGAACCTTTCTCCACTTTAAAGAACCTTTTGTGCAATGGAAAGGTTCCGTGGATGTTAAAATGTCTTCATGGAACCACAGATGCCAATAAAGAACCATTGTTTTCTTAGGAGTGAAGGACATTTACTCTTCCAGATTATTCTTTTATTCTATTCAAACTTTTGTCAATGGAGCCCAATAGTTTCTGTGGCACTCACCAGCAAACTGAATTTTGATTTGATACAGTGAGTCAGAAAACATCTCCAGGGCAAAATGCAACATGCATGTACATGTCAGTCACATAGGGGTTCTCGATTCTCTGTGGATTTGCTTCAACACTTCCTACATTGACATAATATGTAACTAACACATACTAATTATCAAGTCTGGAATCATTAGATACAAGTGTTAAGGTGTGGATTAGCTCTTTTCTTTTAGTAAATGATGACTGCAAGCTGCAAGGGACTCTGGGAATTGTAGTGTCTCAATAACACATCGTTATATTGAGTTCATCTGTCCATGTATAGAGCTGTGGAGGAGTTTAAGAGGATAAGAGGAATAAACCAGAACAAAACCCCACGGCTTGAATATGCCATGATGCTTTATTCTGATGTTTGTTATGCAACTGGAGTTTTGCCGCAGGTTTTTGTGAGTGTGATTTCGTTTTTGGAGACCTATCTGCAAGTCTGAGTGTGTTTGAAATATGTGTATTTGACAGCTGTGTGACTAAGTAGAAATCTACTCATAACAACCAGCATATTAATAACTAACCCCAAATAGCCAGACTTTTGACCATTGGTGTAAAGTCTGGCCTACTTTACAGTTTATTCTTGTCCAAAAGAGTTCACCCTCAGCTAGTGAAGCATCTGATGTCGTATTGTACCAACTATTTGTGAGTTCAGCCACTTCATCTAGTGTACAATTATTTCATATACACTGGCCTGTTAAATAGTCAAGTACTTTTCTAGATAAGGAGTGAAAATTAATAGTTAACCCTAGGGTAACCATACTTGGTACTAGGTTTTGAGAATAAAACTGAACATAATAAAAATCAATCAATCAATAAAATGTATTATGGTGTGACTGTTCAAAATAAGAAATATTTTTTAAAATAATAATTCATGATATTTGATCAAACAAAATTATACTTGGTCTTCCATCCGCTTGCCATCAGAGGTCGCTCTTCCATTACATTGACTCTCACACTACACAGACTGTTACATGTCACTCCAGGACTACAGTTCCCATCATCCATTGCACTGATTACAAACACACACACAGCTGCATCCAATTAGACACGCTTTATAAGCCCTGGACTTTCTCTATCGGATTGCCGAGTATTGTTCTGCGTTTATCACTCTCCTTGTGGTAGCTGCTTTACGGAGCCATTCCGTGTTTCCCGTGTTAAAGTTTAGTTTGTGTTAAAGTTTAGTTTAGTCTTGTTCATTCCCGAAGTTTATAGCCTGCCTTGTATTTTTCTCTTGCCTTGTTGTTTGGACTCTGTTTGCCCCTGCCTGGACTATTACCGTGTATTTGGATTATCTCCCTTTGTTTTGCCCCCCCTGGATTATGTTCGCCGCCGATCAACCCCGTCTGTTCACTGGACTGCTCTTGTGTTTTGCCCGTGCCGTACCTGATTGCTGGTGTTTTGACCCTGCCCGTGTTTTTTGACCACGTCTCAGTCTAATAAAGCTTGCAAATGGATCCGCACGTCTCTCATCTCATTCGCCCTGTTATATATATATATATATATATATTTTATTTTTTTCTTCCCTTTTTCTCTTCCATGACATTTAAGGGCCATTAAATATATACTGTTGATATTTTTTTTGATCTGCAGTTTTATGAGAATACAATTCATGGTATTGAATCTTGGAGAGAAATTAAAGCATTTAGTTTGAGGTCATTAGTTGAAAGTAAACAAGATAGATATGCCAATTATTTAAAATGTTTCCTATAAATGTGGAAAGTAGTGTTTTTCAGGATGGCTGAATTTTTGCTAACACCTAAAAGCCGTTGTTGAGCATCTCTCATCTCAGATTTGTGGTTTGTTCCACACTATCTGTGGCTTTTTGGCCAGTTGAGCATGTTGAATCGGTGTCAGGCAGTTGGTGAGACTCTGATTGGCTGTTCAGCTTAGTGAACCAATGCATGAGAAGAAAAGTGAAAGTGATGAAATGATGAGTTCAGAAAGCTGTTCTAACTTGGTCATATTCAAATACGCATGTATTTTCAAAACTGCCATCTAGAATGATGTATAGGCCACAAGCTGATATAAACAGTTATTTTCTCTCACGCAAGTGCAGAACATACATGCTAGCTGACCGTTGGCTGTAGTTATTACAGTGTGTTCAAGCGCAAATTTTTATCCCATGAGCATGTGACATGAGGTGACAACACAGTTGGCTTTCATCGCTGCTAGTTCTTTGTTGTCGGTTTGGTGTGTCACAGCCTTAAGAGGTTTCACAAGTCACACTGATTTGTTGGTTGCATGTTCTTTTTATATCAGTGAGATATCAAGTGATCAAAAACTTGACATTGTTGTTCTACTTTTCACCTTGTCTTTATTAGAGGCTTTTGTTGTTTACTTGGATGATGTAGTTATTCTGGAACCTGGCTGGTGAGTGTGATGATGTGTTTACAGGTAGAACAGAGTTAATCTAATTGGATTGAAGGCTGACACATTGATTAATATAGTTGATGAATGCCAGCAGCAGGGGTGGTGTGGACACACGCACAAACACACTAGCGGTGAAATTAATCAGGATAATCTTGCATCATTGCTTTGAAATACTACTGTGATTGTGCTCCCTTCTTACATTTAAAAGTCATGAATATAAAAACCTACCTGTGAATTACACACTCTTGCATGACTTATATATATATATATATATATATATATATATATATATATATATGTATACAGTATAAACTGAATACTTGCACTCTTACTCAATTATATTCCCATTCCCAAGGCCACAATGTATTTTAATACTTTTTTGCACCTTTATATAGTTTATTGCTTATAACATTGTTATAAATTATTTATTACAATGTGTTAGTATCACTACGTTACAGAAAACTTAATTGCTCTTTTTATTTGGATTAATTTCAGTATGTATCCTTTTGAAAGGGTGTGTGTTCATGTATGGTTTTATCTCCTAATTAAGTGGCAGTACACAGACCCCACCACAAGTCTTTGAGCCCTTGAGAACAGAAGAGAAAGGCTTACGTTATGTAATTGGTTGAAGTCTCAGTAGATTTTAGCATTGTGTGTTCTTGCGCTAATAAGATTTCTTTTTTTATATTTCAGATTTCATTAAATTGTGCAATCCGAGGTGAGAGAATTAGGCAAATATTGGAAAAGAGAGTGTACAGACGGGCTTTTTTTACTGCCAATAAAAACATTATGAGGGAATCATTTCACCTGGGAGAAGGTAAATATTCACACACTTCAACCACATAAAGATGGATGGGGGAAGAGATGATAGACGGATCGATTGGGAGATGTATGGATAGACACAGATGAAAGCAGGAGCGAATATGTACAATTGAAGAAGGAGTGGGAGGCATGGTTTAGGGATGGAGAGATGAGAGGAAGAGAGAGAAGAGGATGAAGAGGAGAGGTTTGGATGAATGATGAATGTAGGAGGAAAAAGCTGGACTGTGAAATGGAAGAAAGAGATAGATTTAATGTTAGGCAATTTGAAGTTTTAGCAGTTTTCCAGTTTTAAGAGTTTATATGGGAATATATTAAAGGTTTGATTCTATCTATCATATCACAATTTTTACATTTAAAATACTGTAAGTGTTCATTCGCTCCTTAACCTCATGTTCAGCAGAAATGTATTCTAAAGTATGTCTTGTGTGGGTGCATTTCATGAAGCATCTGTGTCCTCTTCTGTTTCGTCTGACCTTCCCTCTTTTCCCTACTATCCCAAGTTTGATTTATCTGTCTGTTCATTTTTTTTCTTATTTTTTTTTCCGCCTGACTTTAGTGGTCTTATAGGACATGCGGGCAGCCCTCCACCCACACCAAAGAAAAAAAGATGCATCTGTGGTCTGTGACTTTCTATTTCTCTGTCTCTCACTCTCCTTTTTGTCTCTCATTCTTATTTTCTGGCTTTATATATTGAGTTTGCGTACAGGTTTGAAGTTTTAATAAGCTCTTTCATACAGCTGCTTGTTTTAATATAAGTAATACTTCTGAGGCAGTGATGAACACACACACACACACACACACACACACACTGCAGTCATTATTGCTGTTGCTCTCGACTGTCACTCTGTGCAACAGCTCCTTTCACAAGAAAATAATAACAATGCTTGTTTGAGGCTTAGAAATATAACTGATGGAAAATTCCATAACTCTGGTTCTTCAGAATGCACACATATGATTCCATGTTCCATCTTAATGTACAGTGTGAATATAATGTCATATAATTTTAAGATTTTTATTTGTTGGTTAATTTTACTTTAATAAAATTTACATAAGGAATTAAGAACACAAATAATTAAAAATATAATGAAAATAAATATTAATAATAATAATTATTAGTAATAATAATGCATCAATAAAAATAATGAAAAATAATATTGTGTTACACAGTAAAAAAATGGCATGATCAATAAGTTGAAATTACTTATATAAGTTGATTGTACTTAAAAAAATTTACGCTGCAAATTTTTATTTTTTTAATAGTACCATTGTATGCTTATAATTACTTTAAACAATACTATAGTAGTGTTTAAAACATTGTTTTACTAAACACATTGATACATGTTTTGTTACAAATTTGCATGTGTGTTTTGTTAAAATCACAACAAAAGTGCATTATTACTTAATTGGTTAGTAGAAACTTGCCAGCAGGTGGCGCTTTAAGTGTTTCCTTGGTTTCTGCTGTAAACAAAGCAGCGCTGCACTTATGAATTATACAGAGGCAAGATGAAAAGAAAAAAATACCATCTAAACTTTTCTGAAGACAGTAAGTTCCCCTCAGACATACATTCATATAAACTCCTACCCCTAATTGAATTGTGATTTGTTTGGCATCTCAACCGATTTGAATCGATTTGTCACACATTTGAATCGATTTTCAACCGGCTCGCGGTTAATCGTTACATCCCTACAAGCAATAAATAAATACATACATACAAAAAAAAAAAAAAAAATCTTGAACATTATTGGCACAGCTTAATATAACTGAATGCAAACTGAGGTTTGTCTTGGATGTTCATAGAACAAATATATTGTAGGAAACATTTATAATTTTGTGTAAAAGTTTGTTTTTTTGAGTGTATTATATTATAACATTGACATACACTCAAAAAATGATTCTACAACACTGTTCAGTTTATATAAAAAAATAAAATAAAAACATTTTCATTTAACACCATTGTGTTAAACTGACTTGAAACAGTTGCATTTTGGCTCAACTCAGTATTTTCATTTTGAAAGAACATTGTTTCAATTAAGTACGCCAAAAATAACATTTAATGTTTGTTCAATTTACTTAAGTAAATGGAGTTAATCCAACACATTTTTTTACAACCAATGTACTTAATTAATTTGAGTTGAGAGTACATCAATAATTTTACTTGTGTAACTAGGAAGTGGATTTCCCCTTCCCATCATGCTTTACACAGGGCTGGATAAGGAGAGTAAATGTTGAAATAAAATGCATATTTTATGCATTTTTTATTAAGATGATAAAATTGGGAGACCTGTTAATGTTTAATGATCTTTTATGTTTGTATTTAAAACAGCTTCTGGTATGTTAGTGTTTTTGGGGGTTACCATTGTGGTGAAGTGTAGACCATGTCCTTGGGTTGAGCACCTGCTAACATGAGTTAAAGTTGTTTTAATAATAAAATAAATAACTACTTTGGGCATGCCATGGATGTAACAAAACCATCTTATATCTAATGCCAAGTTGGCTAATACTTTAAGTTAAAGGGGTCCTATTATGTTCTTTTACAAAGTCTTGATTTTGTTTTGGGGGTGTACTAGAACATGCTCTCATGCTTGGTGGTTCAAAAATCTCATTATTTTTCACATAATTTACATTATTACAACACCTCTCTCCCCAGCCTGGTACAAACGGCTCGATTAGTTCCGGGTTTGATGAAGGCCCGCCTTCCGAAAAAGATTGGTTAGCTGTCCCAGTGCATTGTGATTGGTGAACAGCTTAGATGGTGTTTCAGTACTGCCCCGCCCCTTGCCAAAACAGGAGGGCGTTAATATTGCCATCAATTCAGCCCCCGAGAATATTGAACAAGAGGATCGTGCAGAATCTTTGCACACACGGATATTGCAAGACATATTAAATTGTTGGCTAAATCACATTTTAGATAGGATGTCAACCAGAGGCGTCATGCCCATTCAAAGAGGGGGCACGTGCAATTTTTGAGCCAATGGATTTTGAATGCAGCTTCCAAAAGACAAAAAATAGCCAAATATTTTCTATATTACCGGCGTGATTAGAACGTTCAGTGCATCATATCATCAGCTGCTAAATTCAAATCTGCGTTCGCTGGCTGGCGCTGAGCCAGAGACAGATGCGTTTTTAAAGCACTGCGCATTATAACCAATCACACACGATTCTGTTGAGCTTATGAATGCAATGACCAATCAGAGGTGTTCAGATGAGTCATCGCAAAAATGTCGGTGTTTTCTTCACTCGCTCGCTGACTGAATACCACTTTCTGGCGAATTCTCGTCAGAAACAACAAAGTTCAAATGTGTGTACGAATCTGTAAGATATTAATTTCATAGTGTAAACAGCTTCAGTGATTTTAATGGGAGTTTTTGAGAGTGCTTGAACTAGACTGAATGAAAATGTTCTTTGATAATGTAAATGTTCTTTGCTCTCTTTCTGTACAATGAAAGTGTTATGATAAGTAGCCTAACTTACAATGTTTTTATTCACATTAACTTTCAATGTTAAATTCTCATTAAATATAAAGTCAGTCGTATTAAAAATATGTTGGCATGACACCCATAAACTGACAGGTTTTTATGCATAGTTAATAGATTACATTATTAGGTTACTTTGACCATCGCCCACTATCACCATAATCTATAAAGGTGAGAATCAAGATATTTCATGATATAGTTAATGCGTTCGGGAATGTTTCGAAAAGGAAAAAATAAATAAAACATAAGTGCTGTTGTGGCTGCTGTGTCACATGACACCCCCCCCCCAACTCGTGCCCCCTCAAAAATAATGAGTGCATGACGTCCCTGATGTCAACAACAGCTTAAGAATAACTGCATTTACAATGTACAGATAAGTGCAACGGTAATATGTATTATGTTTATTGTTCTTTAATTCTAACATTATAGCATGAATTGCAGTGAATCTGTTGTACAGTTGAATTTATTTATACCATAGTCCCACAGACTTACACTATTTATGGTGGCATATATATGCAAATTCATTCTCTGCCATCAGGAGCCACTGTTGTAGTGGTAGAGATCGAGGTTTCCCCGGTAACACTGTACACAAAGCAGAGCTCAGCTCACAAATGCTGCTTTATCAGACATTACATGCAAGATGAAAGTAAAATCCAAAATTTTCTGAAGACAGTCGGTTTCCTTCAGAAATACAGTGATATAAAAACACCCGCACGGGTTTCAATTTTGAAACATACAGTGCTCAACCAAGTGTTCTCCCCACCGGCCAACCATTCCACTTTCCGTAGGCGGGATTTATTTTAATGATATTCTAATGGGCCGCTTTGTGATATCACAAACACCGGAAAACAACGCTGTAGTCCAAACGAGCCGTTCGTTGTAGTTCTTGAAAAGGGATTTTATTTTTTACGAAATATCTCCCTTTGGAGTGGACTTTGAGATTTGTAACTTTGTAGATCTTTTTATGCCCAAACATACACACTACACACTGACTAAAATTCAAAAAGTGAAAAAGCATAATATGACCCCTTTGAGTAAATCCTATGTATCATTCTTTTGAGAGTAGAAGGATTTGTGCCTAATAATTTATTTTCCAGTTAAATGTTTTAGTTTAATTTCAACAAGCATAAAAAAATCACTTCATAAACATATCAGTTTCATTTAAACTATATTTGATCAAATTGAGTTGACCCAACTCAATTACATTACATTGCATGAATTAGTTTTTTATGAGTTGGGGTTACACATATTTATTGGATGGAAATCCTGCCTTCAATTAAATTGAGTTCATCCAATGAATAATATATATTTTTTTGAGTGACATATCCTGTCAAAGTGTTTGATTTAATATATTCTGTATCTAAAATCAGAGCACTTGTAGTCTGAGTACTAATGATACTACTGCATAAAGCCAGAGGTTCATAGACACCTATATTACTCAAACACATAAGCACACGGATGGAAGTGGGTCTTGATTGTTTAGGTCATGACTTCAAGTGCACAACAGGTCAGCTGCCTTCCACTTCAAAGCTTTGCATGATCAAACTTTCATTCGGGAAATTTTAATTACGCTTTAATTACACATTGCTGCTGATGAAAGAAATTATGCAGATGAGGGGAGACAAAAAAAATGAATGAGTTGCATACTGCTTGTCTGGATTCAGCCTTTTGGTTACAGCCAAAACTGATATCAAATGATTAAAGCCAAATTAAGTCATAACACAATCAAAACCAGAGCCGAAAGTCATCAAATTATCAATAAAGCAAAATCATGTTATTCCGGGCTCCTTTTTAATTAGTGGGATCTGAAGTAAATTGCCATTACTCCGGAATTCCATCATGTAAACATTCTTAATTGCATACTTAATTGCTAATAGTAGAAGAGCATTTTAAGAGACATTAACTCAAGAGCCTGAATTATTGCAATATTACAAAGTTACATGAAATTGATTGCAGGAGGGGGGAGTAGCAGTGGCAGCGGTGAGGACTTTTGGAAAGCTCTGAAATATTAAATCGTAAGATGCTGCTTTGCAGTGTCAACCATGAAGATGTGAGCTTTATTGCTGAAAGAAAATTAATTGGACTTGAAAAGAATGAGGCAATGTCTGAAAGTGCCTCTCTAGAAGATTCCAGTTTTCACACTATTGGATTAGGGACCTTTTCAATTGGCGCTTATGAGGAAATAAACAGCATGGTGCGCTTTTGAGAAAGCATATTATAGAAGGATTGCTCTTCAGGTCAGTTTTGCTCTTCGGTTTATTAGATTAGAGCAGCAGATCAGAGCGGGTAGACGTTAATCTGACCCTGGATCAGTTTGGATGGGGATTATTGTTATCCTGGGTCAGTTTGGGGTAGGATGCAAGAAGATTTCTGAAAGGCATAACTACTCTTGGCAGATACAGACAGACAACATGAATTGTGCAAACCTAGCCCATTTTCCTGTTCAGAGTCATCCAGGCTAAAATAACTGCTTATGGTAAAAAGGCAGTTCACTCAAAAATTAAAATTCTGACAAAACCAAAATGTACTCATCTTCATGAACTCGTGAAGTTCTTCGTGAGATTATGCTCATGTAGAAAAATCAAGCTAGCATACGAAATATCCACGTTTCATTATGTATCTATACAAATTTCATTTTATGCCTTTTAGTTTGTCAAAAGAAGGAAAGCGACATTTTTGAAGAGAACGCACAATTGAATCAAACATCTGGAAAACAAGAGAACAAAAAAAGCAAAGACATCCTCAGGCATGTTCGTTGTTTACAGCAGTAATTTGACATTAATTTGATCTCTACTTTGCAGAAGTTTGTACTGAAAAATACATTTTACACGTTTGTTGTGCTGGAAACGCACACGTTTGACTTTCTTTGTTCTGTGGAACAAAAAAAAAAAGAGAGAAGAATATTAGGGGCTAGAAAAAGTGTAATGTAATTTAGCAAAACCTGAAACCTGTCCAGTACACCAATTAATCTTTGTTGTAAATGGATGAGAAGAAGAAAAAAAAAAAAAAAATATATATATATATATATAAGGGGGAATCCCTGATATTCTCAGAATGGCTAATACCACATTATAACTTAACATTAATGTATTATCACATATGAACTTTGATCATGCATAGAGCACATCAAATATGGTCAACAACAGCTCAACCGTACTTGCTTGATGCACAAGAACAAACCTTATTGATTCTTGCGGAAGCTCAATGCTTGCATGACATGAGCACAAAACTCATTGGTTTTCACATGTCTGAGCTTCTGTTTACCATATTTAATATGCTCTATGCGTGTCTTTTGGTGCGCACCCGGGTTCAATTGACGTCAGAGTTCGGTTTGTTTGGATGATGAACGCTGTCTTCCGACCTCGGGTGCGCACCCGCGAACCGTACCCGAGTCCACTTAAAAAGGGTGGTCTGGGGTATGGTTCATGTGAACTCCGGTACGGTTCGCTGCTGATGTGAACACAATCCTACTAAACCGTGGAAGTGGACCGCTATTAATGACTTATTATTTGATAAAAATGTGTGTTTCACTCACTTTCCTGATGAGCGTGACTAAGCTGTATGTCTCATTTCTATTCGCCTTCAGCATTCTTTAGAACATTTGCAGTACATTCGTAAGACAGACGTAAGTGCCGTAATGTACTGAAGCTTTGGAAACAAAACCAATGGTTCAAAAATATAAATATAAAAATGAATAGAGCAACTATGCATTTTGCTGCCTTCTCCTGCGCCGTTGTTACTAAGCAACGGGGTAAACAGCTGCTGGCTTGATGACGCAAATGATCTGTGGTTCGGACCCAAATAAAATAATATGAACACAGTCCTGCGGGGGCAGGGGGAGGGGGGAGCATTCGACCTCGGGTTCGGACCAGGCAAGCGAACCAAGTGTGAAAACACCTAATCGATGTTTAAATGTGAATAACAGCTTAAATGTAGTCTGTTGTTCATCATATAAATTGATCACATTTCTATAGATTATTTTTATGATATCTTTATGAACATTTTGAAGCTTGAAAGTGTTGGTGGAATGGACTTTTTTGGGGTTAGGTGGATGTCAGAAATCTTCAAGGGTTCATTAAAAATAAAAAAATGTGTTTTGAAGATGACAAAAAGTATTATGCATTTGAAACAACTTGAGGATGATTAATTGGTGACAGAATTTTCATTTCTGGGTGAACTGTCACTTTAAGGCTATTTTGATTCTTTGGCCTGGTTTCGAATCAGACTTTGACACAAACTCCTTCCCATTTACCCTCACAGTTCTCTTCTTAGCAAAGTGTTGTTTTGGTCTGAATTGTAGTATGTTCATGTCATCATTGTATCACAGTGAGTAGATAGTGAGTTAACAATTTTTTATTTATTTATTTATTGAATTAATTTGTTTGAGTAAAATTTTTTACATTCCTGCTGATGATTCCGTCCATGTCTGTATGGTGGAGTTATTTTATGTTATATGTTTTTTTATGTTTACTTTGTTATATGTTTTTTTTTTATTTGGAGACATATGACAGCAAACATGTTTGGAATATTTCTTGTGGAAAACATGAAGTAAAACATACAATAATTAATAATTTTAAACCATGAAAAAAATTTTGCATGTAAACACCTTCTGTCATTGTCCTACATTTACGGGCCATATTCTCAACATGATTTTTTGTGTTAGGTCAGTGTCTTCCTGATAAAAGAGAGGTCTTTTAAATCTTTAATAATCACCTCATTTGTTTTGCTATGTAGGTGATAAAAATAAAGTGTTGTGCGAAGTACAATGTAGGATTCAATTCATCCCCCACTTTGAAAGAATAATATGTTTTGACGTTTGTTATTTATTCTCTCTGCCTCTCCCCCTCTCCCTCGCAGTCTCTTTCCTCTTCTGTCTCAGTGTATGTGTCTGTCATGGCTTTCTTTCTTCAGAGAAATGCCTGTTTATTCCTTTGTTAATATGACAGACATAATGAGTTTCCCGATTCACCATCAGGCACAAATTAAGACTCTCTTTTGAGTTTATACAGTCAAAATCCATTTTTTGCCTCCCTCGTTTTTAAACTTGACGTTAGCTCTTTTCACATAATTTTTTTGTCTTTCTTTTTTCTTTTTGCTCTCTCTCTCTTTTTCTGGGTTCAGTTGTGTGAAGAGATAATCACATCGCCGAGCACACTCGACCATCTCGTACAACTCTTTCTCTCCTCAATACACACACATAGACAGCCACATATTGTGACTGATGGCAAATTTCACATGAATTATTTTTTTTTTATTTATTGCTTGTGTTTATGGTTTATTTCGAAAGACATTTGTCATCCTGAGTGTACAGAGAGGAGGACTGTGTGTGAACACTTGCACACAACAGAATATGTGAGAGTTGCATGATTTTGCCTTGAGGGGTAATTTTTTTTTTTTTTAATTCTGAGCATTTTTTCCTCTCTCTCCATCATGAATATAATACGTTAATAGTTCATAATGCAATTACATGTTATCAAGAACTCAGCAATGTTAATAGACTATTAGTGAATGAAATGTGGAGTTATTTGTATATTTATAAACATACAAAGCATTTAGTGAAAAATAATGATGGACGAACATGCGTAAATGCGAGTGAGAGGACAACCGACGATTTGTTTTAGTGGAGAGGATAATTTTTTATTGTCACAACAGTACACACTAACCAAATTTTGAAATTCCACACTAGAAGTGCAGAAATCACACACTTTAAATTTTGTAAACTGTGTTCTTTTTAGCTGCAAATGTCATTGTTTCTTTCTCTTTGTCTCTTCTTCCTTTATTTGGCTCTACACATTTTGCCATCTTTCTTTCCTCATTTAATTTTGATCTCATGGGCTGTAGCGTGAGACTGACAATGTGTGTAAAATGATGGTTTAACCACCGGGACGGAGGAGCAGCGGTAAACTGAAGGAAAGATTAAAGAACAATGCTCACTCGCCTCTCAGGACCGCTGCCAGAGGTGTGTGCGTACTGTTTGATGTGTGTGATAAAGCGTACAGCAGATTATGAGAAAAGGAGAAGACGAGCTCATTAGAAGCTCACACCCTCAAAAGCGCAGAACGAAGGATCAGAGAGAAGCCACCAACCTCTGCGAACTCCTCCCTCTCATCCCTCCGTTCTTTTGTAGTCCTGTCCCCATCACTTGGCTCTGATCTCCTGCCTTATTCGGTCTTCTTTGCTTCCATAGGGACAACATGATCTCTTCTCTTCTCTTCTCTTCTCTTCTCTTCTCTTCTCTTCTCTTCTCTTCTCTCTCTTCTCTTCTCTTCTCTTCTCTTGTTTGTGAGTTAAAACTGAAATTCTTTGTTAAAAAATTAGAATAGATTCAGATTCTGATTTTGGCTATTATATATATTGCCATGATGTATTAGATCAACCCTATTTTTGTCTGCCTTTCCCTTTCTTCCGCTTGTCTTTACTTCCCATAATTCTCCAGAACCACTACTTTCCTTCTGCTCTCATCAGCTCTTCTCTTCTCACTTTATAATTCCTCTGTTCAGTCTCATTTGAGGAAGGTCCGAATTGCAGTAATTAAGTTCTGCTCTATACAGTGAAACCTGGCTATAAATACTTCTAGTGTAGTCTGATCCAGGTGTACTTAATGAATCTGAGGGAGTGTGTTCAGAAAGATGACACCCTGCTGCTTGTGTTCTAGAAATCTGTATCACTGAAATCTCCTCCACATTTTTTATATGGAAATGCTTTTGATGTTTCTGGGTAGTAAGCCTTACAGATGTATATAGAGCAAGGGAGCAGTTAGCACGAGGTACTAATGACCTGTACAGATCCTCAACTAAAAAGGCAACTAGTTTGAGTTAACATAAAAAAAATCAAACTAAGGACATCAAAACAATGGGGATCCTGGAAACAATGCCATACAAATACTACTGTGTAAACATCAACCAGAGACAGAAAATAATAACGTCAAAAGTTCTTGGTACTTGGTAACAAATGTAGCTTGCAGACAATAACTAAATTTTAGGCAAATGTCTACAATACTGAAGACCTGCAAACAACAACATTTGGTGACCACAGAGAACAAAGCCCACACAGAATGCAGGGAAGCTGAGTTACCTCCAAAGTGCATGTCTGAACAAATAAGAACGGAACAAATACAAACAGAAAAAGAATAAAACCATAACCGAGTGAAGAAAAAAAAAAGTAGAACAACCATAATGGTTGCTTCAAACACAAAAGAATGACGACTAATAAGTAATGCCCCCCAGAACTACCTAATTGAGGGTCTGGTCCTACTACTAGAGCTAAACAAATGAGCAGCACCCCGTCTTATTCAGCAGTTCAAAGATGAAGTCCAGCAACTGACATGGAAGAAAAACCCATTCAAAATATAACAAAGGTTCACACAGAGTCTATGAAAGAAGCATATTGGAAAAGAAGCACAGTGGAAATCTGCAACATAAACCCAAATACACACCATTGACAAATGTGGGCATGCTTTGAATAAGGTCAGCACAAAACAGCTCAAAACCATAAAGTAAATTCAACAGTTCACCCAGGCTACTTTGTAGCTGCTGCTGCTGACCAAGCATCTAACCATAGGTCTGTATCATGCCAAGTAGATAAAACAGCTCAGTAGGATGACAGACACACACCCCTGCCCAGTAATGAGCATGTAGTGCACCAGCTTCTCATAACATTGGGAAAAAATAATAAGTTTAATGCACTGCTAAGCATTCCAGCTCTGAAGACTTTCTGGTGTGTATTGCCCAGCAGCTTTACACCCTCATATTTGACTCCATGTTCTATCATATGCCACAACTTGAAGTGATGGTTGTTCCCTTTCTTCAACAAAGCAAAGGGAGTAGTGAAAAATGTCAAACATGGACAGGTTATTAATTCCCCTTCCTTGCCAAGAATATCTAGCAACCAGCAAAAGAGGTCCATGGACCATGGTACAGTTGATCAAAGCCACTGAGCTAGAAGAGCCTGCAATAGCTCCCCAAAGGACTCCCCAGGAAAGAGAGTTCTGTCAGCACCCCGGAGAGCTCTGCAAGACAGACAGAAATCTTTGGGTACACACACCAATGTAACACAACAAAAGGTCTTTTTAAAATGAAGTCTCCAGAGGCAGTCCACAGACCCATAGAAGGTTGACCTCATGGTTCGGCTTTCTCTCAGCTTTATTCATAATGCATTTCTCATCAGTACTGCATCAGGAATGACATCACAGTACATCATAGTCTGGATTGTCTACAGGAAAGCATGAGTCATTACTACAAACATGAATCCTTGGACACCCGGTGCTGTTCAAGGTCAACAATAAACAAATACTTTATCAGGAATTCAATAGCACTATAAGCCAACTCAGAGAAGACTGCAAAGTGTACTACTGTTATTCACAGGCTTAAAGCCCCTGAACCAGATGATCATCATGAGTGGATATTGATGCAGTTACAAGACTGGAGCTATTGTCTGCCACCAACAATACATGGATGATATCAAGCGGAATTCCAGAAGCATGAGGAACACTGACTGAATAATCCTCCTGATCTGGAGCTACATTAAATACACTGGCTGTAAGAAAGTGTCAAGACTACCATTTAAATTTTACTGCAATTCTGGATAAGACATCCATGATGTCTTCCATATGGCTTCATGGCAAACTGAGAGAACTGGTATAGATATGGCTGTACAACATCCAAAGGCCCAGGGTGAAGCACCTTATAGTATGATAAAAGATGAAAGAATAAGACCAGAACATCATGCATTAAACAGCTCCATGAAGTCACGTAGGATCATGCATAGCAGGACTCTTCAACACCAGTCCTGGAGGCCATTGTCCTGAGAAGTTTAACGCTGACTCTAATCAAACACACCTGCTTGTTATTTTCGAATTAATCTCGAAGATCTTCATTAGCTTGTTCAGATGCATTTCATTAGAGCCACAGAGTCAAAGTGCCCTGGCGTATGGGAACATCTCCTTGGAATGTAGTGGAAATGAATGAGGATGGGATTGTTTTGTACCTAAGTTCTAGACAGACACATGAGTGAAGGTCATCCAACCCAACAATATTGACGTGGCTAAGGACAAATGTGTCCTATCCTACTCCTGGAAGAGTAATGTCCTACAGAGTTTAGACCAAACCCCAGTTAAACACCTATATCAGCTAATCATGGTCTTCAGGATTACTAAAGACCTCTGGGCAGTTGTGTTGGGACAAGCTGGACCTAAATACTGTAGGACATTGGCCCTTCAGGAGCAGGTGTATACGGAGCCCCTAAAGTAGTGGAAAAAAATCGGGGTGGGAGGAAAAAAACATTTTTCAAATGTTTTGCATTCCCTTGCAAAACTTTTCAGTTCTCTCGCAAAGATATTTGCATTCCCTCGCAAATGTATTTGCGTCCTCTAGCAAAACCAGTTGAGTTCGGACAAACACTTCTTAGTTACTATATAGCTTGCAGTGGTCCGTATAACGCTTAACATGGCTAAATGAAGATAAGAGTCCAAGTTCAAAATAAAACTCTATGAACCGCTCCATTGTGAACATATGGAGCTGTATAAACCACAGCAAGCTGTAAAGTAAACAGGAAGTGTTTGTCCGAACTCAACTGGTTTTGCGAGAGAACACCAACGTTTTGCGATGGAACGCAAATATCTTTGTGAGAGAACGCAAAAGTTTTGCGAGGGAATGCAAAGTTTCTTGAGAGAATGCGAAAAATTAGAAATATATATTTTCCTCCCACCCTGGATTTTTTCTACTTACCCCGATTTTTTTCCACCACCATGTCCCTTTAAGGGCTCCATAGGTTTAGATGCCCCTGGCTAAAGAACAGACACAGCAGAGGAGATAGATCTATAGTGCCAAATAAGAGTACCATCCAGTCAGCAGAGTATATGATCCCTGCAAGGAATTGCAGAAAGAGAAATAGAAAGAGTGTGGCAAGTCAAGGTTAAAATAGTTCTAGGGTTTGCCAGGCTGGACAAAATGCTTCAGCTTGTTGACCCAAAGGGGCACTATTCTGAGAACAACTAGAATACCAAGCTGAATCTATTAGTACCTAGGCTAATAATTGAGAGAATTCTGTATGTAAATATACATGTTTACACAGATGGATTACACAGGATTAGACCACTGAATCAAATCCACCAGCTCTGGAGAAATGTGTACAAGAAAAGAGACGTAGTTTGTATTTCAATTCATGTTGTAGTGGTGGTTCATGCTATCAAAGTTTCTCACACACTAGAGCATAAGGGTCAGTTGTTTTTCCACCACACTGCCCTCATACCGTAGACCTCAACGATCAATAGTAAACAATAACTTTAAAGGGCTCTCAGTGGCCTACGTCTCTGTGTGTGTGGGCTTGTGAGACTGTGAGTGTGAAGCAGAGATTTTGCACCAATAATACATATTTCTTCTGTTCTGAAGCACTGCAACTTATCCAAGTAATGGAAAATATACTCTACAATTATCAATAACCCCCTTTCTTTCTTTCATCTGCTATGTCGCAAAATGTAGTACTGAAACCTATCATATTCTGATACAGTTGTAAATGACAACAATTTATAGATTTTAATATATTTGACCAAACATAGATTTCCTTTTTTACTCTTACAGAAAAAAATTGTGGTACAATGGTACTGTCATGTATCAGATGGTAATGGAACTACTGTATGATTTGTACCATGGTATTAAATGATTACCAAAGCTACATCAGATAACACAACAGCATATGAGCCAATATATTCCAGGTCATGAATCCTATGTTGTCACTTTGTTATAAAACACTGAAGTTACCGAAGGCACTTAGTGTAGGATATGAGATTTTTCTTGAAGTTTCCTGTAGAGATTAATGAATATGTGGAATATAAACATTATTTATACGGCCTCATTGATGTAGATCACTTCGCCTACTTAATCATTCACCCTGGCCGCAATGCATGCCATTTCCATATATCTTAATTATTAAAGTCACTAATGAATTTTTAAAAGACTTCCCACTATCTAAGGCCTCTGTGATGTCGTGTCCTAGTGACAGTTTCTGAGCTTCCATGTCATCAACCTGCGCCAGCAAACATGAGTATGAGCCAACGCTCTTCAAAGAGATGCTTTATTAAAGAGTAATCATCAAAAAGGGAGCAGTAGCGAGGGATTGGGAGGGGATGAGGGCAGTCATAACAAAGCAATCAAAGGCAGTCGAGGAAGTGAGTTGTCGACAGCCCTGTCAGAAAGCGAGGTGCGAGTGATGTGTTTTGAGCTTTTGTATGGATGTGTGTGTGGGTTTGTGATCTTGGAGGACCTCACACCTTCACGTTCGTTTGATTCTTCGGTACGAGAGCAGGTGACCTGGCATTTCCGTGACTTTTAGAGGTGAGAGCGGCGCAACACTTCTCTCCGCCTCAAACCGCTTTCAGCCCTCAAACTCTCTCTCTCTCACGTGTTATATCATATTAGCGGTATACATCACAATATACCGTTTTATTTCTTTAGTTTGGATTACATCCCTTAATCAAAATATTTTCTTTGTCTGAATTTACTCCACCCTGAGCATCTGTCATTAAAGGGGTCATATGATGCTATTTTAAAGATCATTATTTGGTGTAACAGAATATGTTGACATGCTTTAATGTTAAAAAAACACATTATTTTTCAAATACTGTACATTATTGTAGTTTCTCTATGCCCCGCCTCTCTCAAACACATCGGTTTCTACAAAACCCCTCCTTCCGACAAGCACAGTCTGCTCTGATTGGCCGAACACAACAAGCACGCATCGGAAATGTAACACCCCTTACCATAATCGCGAGCTTCAGCTTTCAAGTTAGTTTTATCAGTTCAAGCTCGAGAGGGGAACAGAGTCGCGTGACAGACACAGTGATGATGCTCGTATGCATTTGCAGTACACAAGCTGTGGTTAAGACATTTTCTGACGGGCTGTACACTCCGCTGTGATGTGACCCTGTTCCCCTCACACACATAACGCGTTACATGCAAAACTCAGCATTTGAACAGTCAATAGCAAATACTTGAACTAATAACAAAACATACTTACAGTCACTGATTCAGAAGCGCCAGATTGTCATAGCAAAGTCGGAATTGACCCTTTTTTATATTAGAAATAGCCTTCGTGCACAGCCAGCCTTGTACTCTACTAGGTTCACAAAATGGTCGTCCATAAAATGCGTTGCACAAATTCGAACATTTGGGTTGTGCTGTTGTGTTGTAAAGGAATCTTAACCAATGATTCCTAATTGCATCTACTTTTCGGAAGGCCAAATAAAATGCTTTTGCTTTCGCATAGAAACACACAGCGTCTCCCTGACATGGCTGCATCAACTCTACTGCGGTTACTGAAACCACTCCTTTCTTTGCGTGAACATTTGGGCGGCATTACGCAAATATTTCCACATCGTGACGTAGACATGTGGGGTGTGTTTTAATGAGCCGTTTTAGGGGGGCGTGGACGTGTCTTAACTTTTATAAAGAATATCTCTTTGGGTGTGAGACTTTAGTCTTTGCAACTTTAGGGATCTCATCTATGCACAAACAGCTTTTAACACTCCAAAGAGAAAGGAAAACTTGAAATCGCATCATATGACCCCTTTAAGATTAACAATTAGCGTTCTTCAAGTAATATAGTCCTCCTTGGACACCGTAAAGGCTGACATATTTCTACTGTCACACAGTAAAACTGTTGTACTGCTCAGCCCAACCGCTCATTCATTTTCTTTCCTGGTCTCTCTTACCATTTCTTTTCTCACCCACCCAACTTCTTCCCTTCACAGGTTGGTATTTAGACCCAGACAGGGAAGTGTGCAGAGGCAGGATGTGATTGGTTGGTCCTCTCTCCCTTTCATTTCTCTAAAAATAAATATTTTCTTTCCTTTTTCTCTCAGAAAAAAAGGCTCTCCCCGGCATTCTCCGAGGCAGACAACGCTCTGTCCACTGGCATTTTGATCATGCACAGAAAAGAGAAGCCAGCCCAATTATCAGCTCTGACGGTCTTTATGGAGCTATTGACCTCCATCCTCCGTGTATCTCTGCAATTTAATTTAACCCGCACGACGAGCCCCGCGCTAATTAGATGCATTTCAAAGAAATGCTTCTGGAGCGCACGGAGGAAGTGACGGGAAGGAGGCGAAGGCAGATAGAACGAATGAGCTTGAGAAAAACAGAGATGAATAGACAAAGACAAGGCAAGAAATTTTGAAAGAGAGCGACAGATGGAGAGAAAGACAGAGTCACAGACTGAGGCCGTGAGAGAAACAGATACAGAGAGACAAGTATTATCTTAACGGCTGGAGACTCGACCCTGTCGACACATTTTAAAAAGGATTAAAAATTATAGTGTTTTCTCCCACAGCGCCAGGGTGAGAGAGCAGACTGCTGTTTCCTGGTCTATGATAGAGCTTGTTAGAGTATATCAGAGAAGCTGCACGCCTCCCTGTCTTAAACTTTCAGATCTGAATTAGACAAAACTTGAAACTTTGGCATACAGTGCATTTGTATTATGAACATGAATGATACCTCAAATCAAATGGTTTGTTGAGCAAAGGCGTGATGTTACTTCCAGGTTTCCAGAGTTTTGAGTCTTGCTTAGTGGTTAATAAAATTGAAAAAAAAAAAAAAAAATCCCATGAATCCAAATCATATCTAGGGACCAGAAAATGAGATTGGTACTACTGTGAGTACCAGACATTGGGGGGATGGGCTATTTTGTCTTGAGTCACCTATCAGCCACCCATAACACACTATTACCAAGGCAGAGAGTATTGCACAGGCAAACAGCCTCACATTTTCATCAGAAAAATGGCACGTTACAGTTTTTTGTTATTAACGCAATATTTCGAGAAAAAATACCCAGGTGACTCACTGTGTACACTGAGATTCTGAAGCATGAGAGTTGTCATATTTGTGACCCTGGACCACAAAACCAGTCATAAGTAGCACAGGTATATTTGTAGCAATAGCCAAAAATACATTGTATGGATCAAAATTATTGTTTTTTTTATTTTATGCCAAAAATCATTAGGATATTAAGAAAAGGTCATGTTCCATGAAGATATTTTGTAAATTTCCTACCGTAAATATATCAAAACTTAATTTTTGATTAGTAATATGCATTACTAAGAACTTCATTTGGACAACTTTAAAGGCGATTTTCAAAAAAAAAAAATTTGCACCCTCAGATTCCAGATTTTCAAATAGTTGTATCTCGGCCAAATATTGCCCTATCCTAACAAACCAACCATCAATGGAAATATTATTTATTAGCTTTCAGATGATGTATAAATCTCAATTTCAAAAAATTTAATTGGGGTGATATTTGTTAGGACAATTCCAAGGGCTCAACGAGGGAGAGGGTTGGAGTCAATATGCCGTTTAGGGGGCCCAGAAATCATAGCGGCGCCCCTGGTCGTAGTTGTAGTCATACAAAGTCATAATGGTCAATGAAGTCAATTCTTACTAAATACATATTCTTACTAAATACATATATACACTGACCAAAATTATAAATGCAACACTTTTGTTTTTGCCCCCATTTTTCATGAGCTGAACTCAAAGATCTAAGACTTTTTCTATGTACACAAAAGGCCTATTTATCTCAAGTATTGTTCACAAATCTGTCTAAATCCATGTTAGTGAGCACTTCTCCTTTGCCGAGATAATCCATCCACCTCACAGGTGTGGCATATCAAGATGCTGATTAGACAGCATGATTATTGCACAGGTGTGCCTTAGGCTGGACACAATAAAAGGCCACTCTAAAATGTGCAGTTTTACTGTATTGGGGGGTCCGAAAACCAGCCAGTATCTGGTGTGACCACCATTTGCCTCACGCAGTGCAACACATCTCCATCGCATAGAGTTGATCAAGTTGTTGATTGTGGCCTGTGTAATGTTGGTCCACTCCTCTTCAATGGCTGTGCGAAGTTGCTTGATATTGGCAGGGACTGGAACGCGCTGTCGTATACGCCGATCCAGAGCATCCCAAACATGCTCAATGGGTGACATGTCCGGTGAGTATGCTGGCCATGCAAGAACTGGGATGTTTTCAGCTTCCAGGAATTGTGTACAGATCCTTGCAACATGGGGCCGTACATTATCATGCTGCAACATGAGGTGATGGTTGTGGATGAATGGGACAACAATGGGCCTCAGGATCTCATCACGGTATCTCTGTGCATTCAAAATGCCATCAATAAAATGCACCTGTGTTCGTTGTCCATAACATATGCCTGCCCATACCATAACCCCACCGCCACCATGGGCCACTCGATCCACAACGTTGACATCAGCAAACCGCTCACCCACACGACACCATACACGCTGTCTGCCATCTGCCCTGTACAGTGAAAACCGTTATTCATCAAAGTGCCAGACGCCATCGAATGTGAGCATTTGCCCACTCAAGTCGGTTACGATGACGAACTGCAGTCAGGTCGAGACCCCGATGAGGACGACGAGCATGCAGATGAGCTTCCTTGAGACGGTTTCTGACAGTTTGGTTATGCAAACCGAATGTTGCAGCAGCTGTCCGGGTGGCTGGTCTCAGACGATCTTGTAGGTGAAGATGCTGATGTGGAGGTTCTGGGCTGGTGTGGTTACACGTGGTCTGCGGTTGTGAGGCCGGTTGGATGTACTGCCAAATTCTCTGAAACACCTTTGGAGATGGCTTATGGTAGAGAAATGAACATTCAATTCAAAGGCAACAGCTCTGGTGGACATTCCTGCAGTCAGCATGCCAATTGCACGCTACCTCAAAACTTGCAACATCTGTGGCATTGTGCTGTGTGATAAAACTGCACATTTTAGAGTGGCCTTTTATTGTGGCCAGCCTAAGGCACACCTGTGCAATGCCACACCTGTGAGGTGGATGGATTATCTCGGCAAAGGAAAAGTGCTCACTAACACAGATTTAGACAGATTTGTGAACAATATTTGAGAGAAATAGGCCTTTTGTGTACATAGAAACAGTCTTAGATCTTTGCGTTCAGCTCATGAAAAATGGGGGCAAAAACAAAAGTGTTGCATTTATAATTTTGGTCAGTGTGTGTATATATATATATATATATACTAAATATATTACTAAATACACAGCACATATTCTATTAGCACATGATTCTGGGTGCAGAGTTGGACGCTGCCATATCTGAGACCAGAACATCGTAGAGGCTTGTGGGTGGGTTATTTGGACTCGGTCAGTACACATTAACAATTGAATAGCAAACCCTGGCAACCATCCATGATATTCTGGTACACAGTTCTCCAGTTCTGCTCCTGGAGGGCCACTATTCTGCAGAGTTTATCTCCAACTCCAATTCAACACACCTGAACCAAGGTAATCAAGGTCCTCAAGACCACTAGAAGCTTCCAGGCAGGTGTGTTGGGACAAGCTGGAGCTAAATTCTGCAGGACGTTAGCCGTCCAAAACCAGCATTGGACACTTCTGCTGTAGTATCATGGTGGCAAGTTTTGCACAGACAAGCAATATTTTCAGAAAATGTAAAAATCTAGTTATTTCTTCGTAAGTTTTCTATCTTTTTTCCTCAGTTTTTTGTATTTTGCCGTATACAGGGCTCTGGGGTACAGGAAGCCCCTCTTCTGTCTCCCTGAATGTGTATTTGCATGTGTGTGTGTGTGTGTGTGTGTGTGTGTGAGCGTCCACACAAGTGTTTGTGAAGCTTGAAGAAACGAGTGAACTGACACAGAAGACTTGGTGACTTTATCTGAGTGTAATCATGGGAGAAGAACAGAACATCAAAGCTGAGTACACAACACTCACACACACACACACACACACACACACACACACACAGAAAATGCATTACTGATGCAGTTGCAGCGCATGTGAGACCTGATCCGGTGAGAAGCTTACGAACAATTCACCATGGGACATGCCGCTAAGGGTCTGGAGAGTCACACTGTATGAGAGAAAAAGAGCTTGAAAAAGGAAGTGAGAAAGAAAGGTGATGGTGGTCCATAGCATTGTGCAGAAAGCTAGTCATTTTAATCAGTTTCACTGCAAGGAACACAACAGCATAAAAAATTGTGTGTATGTGGGAGTGTGTGTTGTTGTTAGGATTGATGCCGCAACATTTGCTCACTTAAAGAAACCCTTACCGTCCAGTCAAGTGCTGCCATTTCGTACAGACACCATTATGATTACAAATACTTCAGCATTCTCTGCACGCCGACACACACTTACGCCGACATGTGTGACACTTTTCCTGTAAGCCTCTTAGCACAATGCTGTTTCAATACACTGTGTTTTGGAGTGTGTGTCATTTGCTCTCTCTAAACTGGATTAACAGGGTACAGCCCTTTCACATAGTTCACACACGGAAGCGACTGTTCAGTGCCATAAACAAAAAACAATACTCTCATTATGTGAACATTAATTTTTGGGTAATTTGCAAAGCTTAGAAAAAATAAATTAAGACAAATGCCAAGTTCTGTCATGACACTCTTGATGGTGCATGCTGATGAGTTGTTAACACAAATTGATGATATTCACAGCGTTAAACTACTTGGAACAAGCTGATTGGTTCACGTTGCATATGCAGCCAATAAGCTTGATGCTTTACATTTAAATGGCTGGTTAGCATTCAATAAAGCAGTTTGCAGCATGCTTTTAGAGTTCCTTGAAACCCCCCAGCTCCACCTGTATAGATCT
Source organism: Schizothorax lantsangensis (assembly GCA_027422415.1). Classification (NCBI taxonomy): domain Eukaryota; kingdom Metazoa; phylum Chordata; class Actinopteri; order Cypriniformes; family Cyprinidae; genus Schizothorax; species Schizothorax lantsangensis. The sequence continues at coordinate 11,370,671 of CM049849.1, forward strand.
GCTACTGGTTATTTTATATGCCATTTGTGCAGCACCAGTATGACCTAAATGCTCACAGCATTGTATCAGCTTATGTATTGACAGTAGCAAGTTCCTGTACTTGCTTTGCAGCAGCAGCAATAATCTACAACAAGAGCAATAACCAACAGCAACAGCAGCGTAACAGATCTAGCACACCAAGACCAAGGCTTACACATGTATGCAAATGAAGAAAGTAAATGTAGAAGACTGAATTTGCTAATTCCTGCTGCTGTAGCACCCCTTGTGGCAACAATGAGAATGCAGTTCCTTCTTGCTTTTTGTGTCAAGAAAACTTGGCTAACAAGGGGGATAAAGCTAAACATAGCTATAAAAGTGTAAAATTTGAACCCCTTCAATATTCAAAACAGAGAATTCCTTACTGATTTGAAGTTTTTTCTTTACTTGCAAGATGTAATCAATGAAAGGGTTAAAAAAATCATTGAGACTAACAATTCTGCATATAGAGTCTATGGAAACTCTCTGAAAATGAAAATATAATGTAAGACAGGGATCTCCAACCCTGCTCCTGGAGAGCTACCGTCCTGCAGACTTCAGTTCCAACCCTGCTGCAACACACCTGTCTGTAATTATCAAGTAGCCCTGAACACCTTGATTAGCTGGTTCAGGTGTGTTTGATTGTGGTTGGAGCTGAAATCTTTAGGATGGTAGCTCTCCAGGAGCAGGGTTGGAGACCCCTGATGTAAGAGATGCCCTGTAAAGTTCATAGAGCAGAAAAAGGTCACAAATAAGATATTCAAGAAGCATGGAAGGAGAACAAACCACAAACACTTAGAGCCAATCGTATGTGTGTGTATGTTTGATTGAGTTGTCAGCGCTGTAAGGGTTTGTTATCTGACTGAAAGCATGTGTTCTGCACTGATGTGTGCATGTGTTTTGTCCCTAATGGTCCTGAGGCAGTCTGAGATAATAATGTGATCTAATCACTTCTGCTTTCTCCACTCCACAAGACAAGTCAACAAAATGGCTCCCACAGGAATTTCCTCACTGCCTTTTGTATTCGTGTGTCGCTTTGTTACATCAATCTTCTGAAATTGTGTGACTGTGTGTGAATTAGTTCCTTAGTAAAACTAGGTTTTATTTATTTATTTGTTTTTTGTGTTTTATTTCACTGTAGATTGTTTAAATTGAGGAGAATTCAAAATGTCTCCATCCTTATTTCTTTCTGTATGTGTGTTTTAATAGAAAGTGTGTGAGATGTGGAGTGCATTACCACTGTTGTTGCTAACAAGACCATTAGTGCAAAGATATTGCTGTTGCTTTTCCTGTTATATTGAAAAAAAAATCTGCTTATTACCTGCCCACGCACATCTTTCTCTCTCTGTCTGTCTCTCTCTTTTACACAAGACTGATTCCACATTAAAATTCGCCACATTTTTCCTCAAAAGTTTATCACACATATCACCTAATACTGTGGCTGCAGAGCATTGATTATATATAATAAAGAGCGTTTTATCTGACAGATTTGCCAGATATTAAAATGAATCGTTCACCTGAAAATTCAGGCATTATGTATTCACCTTTTTGTCATTCCAAACCTGTATGATTTTACTGCTTCTGTGGAACACAAAAAGAGATGATGGGCTTTTGAAACTCCAACAAAGACATAAACAACATGTCACATTGTGATTGTTTACAAGAAATAATTGCAGTCAATGCAAATCAGTTTTCAGCAAATAATGACTTAAAGGTGCAATAGGTGATTGTCTTCAGAAACATTTTTTTGTTATTCTGTTTGAAAGTCTCTTCACATCCCTATAGCATTCATTAAGTTAAGTGGTCTAAATGTATTTATCTGTATTTATCTATTCTGTGGAAGGTGTAGGACCAAGAAATGTTCGTCTAATCAAAACGCTCGGTCCGAGCGTTTTAATTGGCTTTCCTACCTGCCTATCAACGTATTAGCATACCTCTGTGCACCCTGCAGACACGATACGTCATCAGCGCGTTCACGCACGCTGTGCAGACAGAGCGAGAATGGCAGACAAACATCAACAACCCGATCTTCCTTCCTGGTATTGTAGTACTTTTACTAACTGTACTATAAAGTTTTCTCACCAGTGAATGACACATGATGTAGCCCAGCAGTACCTAATTCCAGTCCTCGCACATTGCATATTTTCAATGCCTCGCTTAGTTAACACACCCGATTCAGATAACCAGCTCGTTAGAGAAGAGCTACGTGCATGAACTGTGTTCCAATTGACATGCTCCCTACACAGTGTTCATTGCTCCCTACTCCCTGAGCAGGGAAAATACGTTGAAGTTTATTTCACTTTGGAACATTCATTCACGGATTGCGCTGCACAGCATCTTCACACACAGACAAAACTTACTAGAGAAGTGTGAAGTGTGACATAATATACCTCTGTAAATATTCACGTCTCGCACACTTTAATGCCCTTTGTATGTAACATATACGCTCGCTTTGAGCTGGAATCAAGGCGGAATATCTGGTGATGTCCACTTCGCAGGGCACTTATGACTTATGCTCGAACAGAACAACAGTCGGACGTGATAAGGTATACATATGAAATGTGCAGAGCGGGGAGGGCGCGAGGACTGTAATCGGAAACCGTTGATGTAGCCTAATGTAGTAATTTAATGTTGTCTCTGGTATTCTGCTCTTTGAGTGTATGTGTGTTCAGGGGGCATGGCTTTGGACGGCGATTGCAGGGAGGGTGGGACGTTCGCTTTCAGTGCTATCAGGCTAAAGTTAGCATTTTCCGAGATCTCCTATTGCAACTTTAAATGTGACATGAGTCATTTTTTGGACAACTATTGGCACTAAATGGAATTGCAGTCTATGTGTTAGCGACCTAGGGGCCAGATTTACTAAACAGGGCAAATTAGCATTAGAGCGCAATTCCATAATAGCACCGATGGAAAATTATGCGGGTGATTTACTAACAATGAACACATTAAAGAACACAGCCAGATCATTTACATACTAGCTCAATCTACCAACAGCAGAGCAAATTACCAGCTGCTTTAAGAAATACTTTTTTGGGCATTAATTAATGGTGCAAATACCAGTAATTTGACGAGCGCAAATGTTAGTAAATCGCGTTGCGTGATTCATTTTAATACTCTCCTCCCATAAATTTTGCATCTGAAAGGGAAACTCCTACAAATGCATATTCAATAAGGTCAGGCGCAAAAACTGTGTCCACGCCTTTTCAACGTTAATTCTTCACTTGCGTATATAGTAAATCCTTACAGTAATATTTAATGCCAAAAGACGGTTTGTCTGGCTCAAGCTGTTAGTAAATCTGGCCCCTAGGGTTTTCCAAAGGGTTTACCATTATTATCCAATTATGGTCACAAGTTCCTTTGTTAGCAAAATAGTTCAATGATTCGGTGTTTCCCAAAACCATAGTTTCAATTAATGTTAGCCAACAACATTGCAAAATTATGTGATTGGAACTGCAGCATTAAAAGTATAGGCTCTAGTTAGTATGACATGTGGATTTTAATTTGTTCTTTAAATTTCATTCTACATCGTTTTGTTTGTCAAGAGAATAAAAGTGCAGTGTGTGTGTGCGACTGTGCTCTGATAACCTGACTGAATAAATCGGCTTCCATTTTCACTGTAAAGGAAAAGAACAGCATGACATTTTTGGTAAAATTTTATCTTTTTGCCTTCCATCTTGATACAGGTTTGGGACAACATGAGGCTGAATAAACTACACAATTCAAATTTTGAGGTGAACTACTCTTTTAAAATATGATTTGACAAAGTTTGGTGTTTATTAGTAGGTTTTCTATCAGGATGGCACATTAATTTAGTTCAGCTTGAGAATCTCTTCAGATGTCACATGACTGGATCTGTTTCTCTGACAGTGAAACGTGTATTGGTTTACAGGCTATCTGTTGTCCTCCTTGATGCCTTGCTCTATATTTACTTCTATTGATTGATTAACAAGTAGATATTGAGCACTGAGAAGCTGCTGAAATGACGGTGCATGTGAGAGACAGAGAAAGTGAATGTTGAAGCATGCTGCCAGTCAAAGTGGGCTTGTAATGAAATCCTCCAGCATTCCTGACAGTCTGTCTCAAGCACAAGCACATTTACTCAGGGGTTCGTTCTCTCACACACATGGTATACATCCATCTACCCGTCTATCTCTTATTTTCCCTCTTTTTGCACTCATATACCTACCTTCCGTCAGCCAGCTCTCCTCTCTTCTACATCTGATACTGTTGGGTGTGTTTAATTTAAGTTTACTCTCAGCCTGTCGGGTTCAATATCTCTCTCCCCTCTCTCCTGCCTCTTTTTCTCTCGTTCTTCTGTCATTCATTGCTTCATTTCATTCTGGATAAACCTGCCTATAGAAAGGGAGGCCAGTAGCTGTTAGACTTCAAAGTGTATCAACAGAACACTCTTCAGTTAGGCCTCACTGGTGTTTAAAAAATGGACAGACTCTCAACAGTAGCTGAGGCGGTGAAAGTTAAACAAGGTTCGTTGTTCGTTTACACATTTCCTTTGCTGAAAACTGAAAGTCTTCCATTTGTTAAACTTCTCACTACAGGGTGAGAAGCCAACAGTTAGATGATCAATTTGGTTGTTTTATGTTACTAGTTCATTCTGGATTTCCACATAATTTGGATTGGTTTTAGCAGGATTTTGTTGTGTAATGTTGGTTTTTCTCTTTGTGTGTAAATTTTTTGGGGAAGCTACTTTGAAACGTATCTATCTATCTATCTATCTATCTAGCTCTATGTATTGTTATTGTTTATGCAACTGAATGATGAAGTTAGTTGGCATCTCAAATTTTAATTAGCTACTCCTCAAGACTGCTTATAAGAAAGACCAGAGAGAGGCATTATTATACAGGAGAGTGAATTTTAAAGAAATCTGATTGTGTATTAGCTTTCATGGGGTAAACTCACTGGCTAAGATTAGATTAGGGCTCAAATTTTTATGTAGAATATTCAGTTCCATTTTTATACACGGGGCTTCAGATTTGAGTATCACTGATTGCAAAGATTTCAAGGAAAGTATTTTCTAAATACACGGTTTACACAATACTTTCTTCAATCACCGGCAGTTTTGCCCCTCTTCAATTGAAAATGTCTCGCACATGAAAAGCAATTTTTTTCCTCATAAAAATACAGTAATAAAAACAGTGATGGCAGTGCTTTAATGTCGCTTTGGGCTCAAGCATTTTCGAGTGTGTGTGTGTGTGTGTGTGTGTGTGTGTGTGTGTGTACTCTGCTTAATATACACACTTAATGCATCCTCCGCTTTGATGGCTATAACCGTCTTTTCTTTTTAAAGGTGTCTGCGTGTGTGCTTGTGTGTAGATATGTTCTCGGAAGTCTTTTAGTGAGAGCCAGCAGTCTTTGAATGTCGCTCAGTCAAAAGAGTCGAGCCCTGATTGCGGTTATAAGAAGACTCGGAGAGCCCTCTCTGCAAGGCAAGATAAGCAGAGTGTTTGTGGCTGAGTGACAATCCAGCACTGTTAATCATATTAAAGGCAAATAAATGTGAGCTCTACACATTCACATCTTACTGGAAAAGAAGAACAAAGAAGTAAAAATAGAGATGCCTGAAGGGTCGATTATTTCATTCATTATTGAATGTTATCATAGGCTCATTTACGTTTTCATATATATATATATATATATATATATATATATATATGTGTGTGTGTGTGTGTGTGTGTGTGTTTTGGACAGGAAAACACACTTTTTTTCTGCACTTTGCAAAATAAATAAAGCTTTTTTATTTATTACAATTATTTAAATTTATTAATAAAATAAAATAAAATAAAACAAAACAATATAAAATATGTAATTAATAACGGTTGTTTAGTAGACGCCAAGAGATAATTTATAAAAATAAGTTTTAAGATAAATTTACACTTTCTACACTTGTTTTAGATTTATTTAAACATTTAAACACTTGACAGATAAAAGAAAGTTCAATGTGACACTTCAGAGACTGAATAAAATAATTAATGAATATTAAATATCTCATTCAATCACCTGCTCTTAAAGGGAAAGTTCATTTAAAAATTAAAAAACTCAATTTTTGATCTGTTTTTTGTGCAAATCAATTCTATGGATTCCAATAAATTAAAAAAAATAATAATAGATTATAAATTAAATTAATTATAAATTATAAATTAAATAAACACTGGTTGTACTGATTGCATTTATGATTTTAGAACTAGATATTCCCAGTCCCCATATAACTTTCTCAGCTATCAAATTACAGTTTTTCAACATTCTCATTAAGTTATGAAAATTAGATTTCTGGATGTTCTTTCGTTGTTCTGAACAGTAGTTACATTAAAAAAAAAAATACATGGCCATCCAACTAAAATATTTAAGGAAAAAAGTTCCATGAACAATGCATAAATAACATTTTTGTGCTGAAGTTTTGCGAACAATATTAAAGACCAGATAACTTTGTACATTCTGTTTCCACAGATTAAAGTCAGTCATATAGGTTGGAGAGACATGAGGGTGAGTAAATAATAGTACTGTTTATTTATTTGACTGAACTAAATGTAAAAAGTTCATGTTTAATTTCTGTGAAAACTTATTTTTTTTGATCAGTCAACTGAAGCTTACTTATTTCTGATAGAATTCACAGGGTCACATGACCCGTTTACATTGACAGGTCATGGTAGGTGCAGGTGTTTGTGAAGAGCTAACGCTTGTTATTTCACCAACTGTCTCCAACACACACACGCGCGCACACACACACACACACACACAGAGAAACACACCCAGAGACTCTCATTAAGTAAGCTTCAGCTGTATATCCGCTCATCAAAACACTGTCTGCACTAATTACTGCCTGTGACGAGACACACACTCCAGCATTTTCATAAGCACACACACATACAAACACCGGCTCCCCACAGTATAATTCATATGCATATAGGCTGTCTCTTTAACACACAAACGCACACACACCTACACATAATGTTTTTCTTTTCTTTTTCAGAGCTGTATGCAAATGCATTTAATTGGTCTGTCTGCTGATGCCACCCATACTGTCAATCACATCTATTCAAAGCTCTGTCAGGAAAACAGAGGTAGGATTGTCTCCAAGATCTCTGTGTGCTGCGTTGTATGCATGCGAAAATAATTGAAGAACCATCCAAAGAGACATGCAAATGCATTTTATTAATAATCTTAACTACTAACCAAGCATGGTTAAAAAAAAATTATAATCTGGCCACACCCAAAAGATGTTGAGATATATACACAAAAGTTTGTTGATCAAATAATGTTTATTATTATTATTAGTAGTAGTAGTATTATATTATGTTGAAAATAGTTTTGCTGCTTAATATTTTTTTTGGAAACTATGTGGTGATTTTTTATTTTTTTTGCAAGGATGCATTAAATAGATCAAAAGGTGACAGTAAAGACATTTATGCTACTATATATATACACACATGCATGTATATATTTAAGAAACATATGTTTATATATTAAATATATTTATAAATAATATGCATTATATGAATATACATATATGCATGTAAATATATGTAAATATTTTCAAAATATATACATGCATGTGTGTGTATTTATATATACATAATAAATATACACAGTACACATACATATATTATGTAAACAAAAACTTTTATTTTGGATGCGATTAATCGCCGTTAATCATTTGACAGCACTAATACATATATATATATATATATATATATATATGTGTGTGTGTGTGTGTGTGTGTGTGTGGGTGTGTATGTATGTATATACATATATATACACAACCCGAATTCTGGAAATGTTGGGACATTCTTTTAAATTTGAATAAAATTAAAACTAAAATAATTTCAAATCACATGAGCCAATTTTTTATTCACAATAGAACATAGATAACATAACAAAGGTTTAAACTGAGAAATTTTACTATTTTTATGCACAAAATTTTATGCCTGCTACAGGTCTCAAAATAGTTGGGACGGGGGCATGTTTACCATGGTGTAGCATCTCCTCTTCTTTTCAAAACAGTTTGAAGACTATGTTATGCACTGTAGATGATGAGATTTGCAAAGCCTTTGCAATTTGACGTTGAGGAACATTGTTTTTAAAGTATCTTTTTACGCACTCTTTCACAGATTGGAGAGCCTCTGCCCATCTTTACTTCTGAGAGACTCTACCTCTCTAAGACATCCCTTTTATAGCTAATCATGTTACAGACCTGATGTCAATTAACTTAATTAGTTGCTAGATGTTCTCCCAGCTGAATCTTTTCAAAATGTCTTGCTTTTTCAGCCCTTTGTTGCCCCGTGCCAACTTTTTTGAGACCTGTAGCAGGCATCAAATTTGAAATGAGGTAATTTAGTGGATAAAAGTGTAAAATGTATCTGTTTAAACATTTGTTATGTTCTCTCTGTTCTATTGGCTCATGTGATTTGAAAGTGTTTTAGTTTTCAACTTTGAACTTGGAACTTCATTCCATTTTAGATTTATTTGAATTCAAACTGGAATTTTATTTCCTAACTTCCATCTCAACTTAAATTCAGTTAGAATTAAATTGTAATTTAAACATCACTCTTAATTTAAACCAAAGCCTCACTTTCAGTCACTTGCACATGTGTTGCATTGCTAATGAAAGCCTAGTTAGAATTTTTGTCAGAGCAACACAAAACGAGTTGTATGAAGTGTCGGTAAACTAAGCATGAAATGGTGGTGATGCAAGATTTCCTCAAGAGAGTGTGTGTGTGTTTGTGTGTATAGTCTTGATGAGAATGTGTTTTATGTGTGGGAGGGACCTTCTGGATTGGATTGAACTCTCTCTCTCTCTCTCTCTCTTTTTTCTCTCTCTCTCTGTCTCTCTCTCTCTGTCTTTTTCTTTCCTCTCTTCACAAATTCAGTGTGAATCTCGCCTCCTCCGGTTCTCTCACACCTCCCACTCACACACACACACACACACACACACACACACGTTATTTTCCGGTCTTCCTTGTTCTCCTTTCACATCATCAGCGTTGTTCAGCTGCTTTGCCTGTTTCTTCTTTCCTGCATGTCTGTTAGCACCCGCACATCTCTTTTTCGCATCATTTTTTCTTCATGTTTTCATTTAGTTCTCGCTCCATTCTTTCTATAGTATTTCATGCATGCCTATATTTGGCCTGTACTATTTATATTATTTATAGTTTTTTTATTTTATTTGTATTATTATATTATTTTTAATCATTTATATTTTACTATTGTTTACATACCCACATTGTGGGACATTTTTATTTTGGTGGCTACCACACATTTTGGCAAATTTAGAACAGGTTGGAACATTTGCATATTGTATTCAGTGCATACATTATATACTGTAGAGATAAGAAATAAGAAGAGTATTGTGCCCAACGTAGCCTCTAAGTAATAACTGCCATGTTTTTTTTTGCATCTCTTTGTTGACAGATTATTTGATCTGCCTGCCAAATTCTTCAAAATCATGCTGCAGTAGTTTGTTTCTCTGTTGTAATGCACAAAATCAAATCCTGCTATATTTCCATGTGTAATACACATATGTTTGTATATGTGTGTGAATGTGTGTGTGCATGCAGCTATGTGAACGCAGCGTGAGGTTAAATAGCCGAGAGCAGAAAAACCTTTACAGAAGCGTGTTCATGAACCTATAACTATTAACACAGCAAGCAGAAAATCACTTGCATTGGTGCTTATGTTTCACAGTGTATATGTGTGTGTGTGTGTGTGTGTGTGTGTGTGATTTTAAATAAATGCTGTTCTTCTGAACTTTCTTTTCATCAAAGAGTTCTCAAAAATATGTATGTATCAAGAAATGGCTTACAAGAATTAGCTTTGCCATCACATTAATAAATTACATTTTATAAGACACCAAAATAAAAATCAGTTATTTAAATTATAATAATATTTGAAGGAAGCCTTGGTGAAAATGAATGAATTAATGAATTAATAAATAAATAAATGAAACAAAATGGGAAATATATTATTTTATTTTATTTTTCACTGATCCGAAATCCTGTCTGTTTATTAATCAGGATTAATTCATTCATTCATTCATTTTCCCATTTCATTTAATTTCTAAAATGCTTACTTTTTCATTTTCCTTTCAGGATTTAGTATTCTTATAATTAACATAATATAAAACTGGAAGAAGTCTGTTATGGTATGTTCTTAGTTAGATAGTGTCATTGTGTGTGTGTGTGTGTGTGGACTATCCTGTCCTCTTTTATAATCCTCTTTAAGACTTTGCTTCAAAAGCCTCACTTAGTTAGTTATGAAAAAATAACTAACTCTATAAACGGTGTATTTTAATTTCTGATCTCCAGACACATCACAGAGGTCACATATTCCCAGTCCACTGTGTGTATGAGTGAATGTTTGAAAATAAATCCATGTTACCGATTAAACAACTTCACCTGCTAACCCTGCTCTCCATCTCCCCGTGTGTGTGTGTGAGGCAGTGGTGTGTAACGTATGTGCAGCACGCTGTCAGTTTGATAGGGGTTGTGGGATTGGCTGAGCACTGATCCGTAAGCCCACTTATTATACAGCCCAGATCAGCGCTGCAGCGACTCCAGCCCTTCTCTGAGCATCTCCATATATCTGTCCATTCGTCTTAATATACACTCTTTTCTTCATTCCAGTACTTTTTTTCTTTTTCTACTATTTTTCTTTTTTCTTAATTGACCGCTCAATGCACTTCCATTCCTGTACTGTTGTATTTCTTTACGGTCTAGCCTTTGAAGTGTGTGTGAGTATGTGTACGTGTAAATGTATATGTATATGTATGTATATATACATACAACTTTATATACTGTATGTTTCTTTTTATTCCCTTTCGTTTCATGTTCACTTCAAATGAGTGATGTATTGACCAAACAGAGATTGTTGCAAAATAGGTTAAAATGTTTAAAACAAGATGCAAATGATGTTGAAAACAAACAAACAAATCAAGACATGTTTTTGTACCATTCTTTTTTATTGTTTTATGCTTAATGTTTTGTTTTGTTTTGTTTTGCTTTGCTTTGCTTTATTTTGTTTTGGGACTTTTACAAACCTTTCAAAGGCTGCGTTTACACTTGGCATTAGCATGCGACCTGTATCTGGATGTTGTCCACATACACATTGAAAAGACAAGTGTAAACGCAATGTCCTGCGTGTCCTGCTCCAGAGGTGGTCGAGGATGCATTGTGATCGGATCTCAATGTAAATCCAGCCATCGTGTCTGCATTCGCAGGTTGACGTCACGCAAAACCTCTCTCCCGAACTGTCAGAAGAAAGACGGAGAACAACAGGCTTATGAGCTCTACTGAGACTCGTACACTTACTTTGATTTTTAAAATGTCCCGTGACTGAAAATAGTTTTCAAAAGAAAACCCATCACTTCAGGTCGACTTTGCACTGGGCCATTCTCTGCAGACTTACTTAAATATTGCGCAGGAAAGAGAGATCCGTTTGGTTATCCAGATAGAGAGGTCAGTTGATGTTGACTGATGATTTGATCTGCTTGATCGGATCGCAGTGATTGCATGTTAATGCCAAGTGAGTGATGCAAGCAAATTTAAAAGATTTGTTGATATGGACTGATTCATTCAAGCGGCCTTTATCGGCCTTTTAACACTGCCATATTCACAATTCACGTTTATATTCACAATCTGTGGGAATGCTAATGGTCACAAAAAAAGCTCAATCAATCAATCAATAAACAAACACCAACAAAAAAAATAAGTACAGTGTTGAACAGCTTAGTAATATAATATAATATAATAATAATAACAATCATCATTTTGTTCACATTTACTTCCATTTTTTTACACATTTTTCTCCACTCCTCCTCATCCAGGTTCACGCTTTCTTTCACGTGTACAGTTCACTGTGCTCCTCACTGAAAATCTCTCCTTCTCGAATTCATTTCAATTCTCTCCTCTGATTCAAGTTCCCTTCATTCTCCGCATCACCCGCCACGTCTTGCCACTTTATTGCCCATTTCTCTATCACTCCTCCTCTCTCAGTTCTTCCATTTTTCCTGTCACTCACACAGGGGTTGGTGGCATCTGACTGTGTCTGCAACACTTTGGCAATGGTGGGCACACCACAGGACATGGCAAAGTTCAAATATTCTGGTTTAAAATGACAGGTTGCATTGATATAGCAAAATCTTGCCAAGCAAAATCACAAACATATTTTGGCACTTGCTATCTGCTGTAGGATAGACACCCCTTATTATGAAGCAATACACTTTTTGCTGCAACCTGACCATCAAAAATGAAAGGAAATCTCCTAAAAAAAAACAGGGTTTTCTTTGGTTTTCATTCTTTCTGTTTTCATTGTTTGTTTGTTTGTTCGTTCATGAATGAATGAATGAATGTGGTCTGACAGTAGATCCTAATACTACCCCTGAAGCATTTTTATTAAATATTATTTATTTCTGTAAATTTACATACGATTTTAAAATTTAATTAAATGCTGCTATTCATAAACAGTTAATTCAGATGATTGCGTCACAAGTGTACACTCGTTAACATAAGACAACCCACTTTTCCATATCCACACCCATTCTGTATTAAACAACTTCTCCCACTCTGAACAAAATTGTGAACTGTATGTCATTGCACAGAGTTTAGCTCATCATAACAGAGGTCATTTGCATTAAGAGGTCTTAAAGGTGCAGTAGCAAAATAGCCTGTTTAATTTTATGGATCAGGTTTTTCAAGGAAAAATACAATTCTATGGAAGTTGTAAAATGCATCTTTATTAATACATCATTAAGAATTGCATCTCTGTTCTGTAATGGATTTACGTAATATAACAAACACCACATTAGAAATTTAAACTGTACAGTTATTAAAAATAATTTATGTAATTTTGTATATGGTTTCTTGATTGAACAAATGTAATGATTAGCACACGCTCAGGTTGGTGATTATTATGTGTTCTGTAGGTGGTTTAAGATGCTTAATAAAGAAATGTGTATTACAATCTAAATTAATGAATTAAATAGCATATATTAAGGCTAATTATACAATTTTTAATCTACTTGGTTCAGTACTTCTGGTCTTACTATACATTATTAGTCTGCTTCTAAACAGCTGGTCTAAGAATAATGATAAGCATAAAAATAAATAGTTGAATAAAATAAAAAAATAAAGTAGATAAAAAATAGACATTAATTCGGACACAAGAAATAATACAACACATTTTTGGTCTTTTACTAAAGATGTGATTTTTAACTAATGTGATTTTGATTTGATTGATTGATTGATTGATTGATTGATTGATTGATTGATTGATTGAATACAAAGGCAACCAATTTTCACTTTTCAACACCATTGATGCAATAACAAGTAAAACCATAAAAAAATAAAAAAATAAATAACTTACTGTATGTCGCGTTTCAAATAATTTTTGTTTTTGATATTGTTGTTTTTCTTTAAAAGTAAAAGATCTGACACAAATGGAATTGTAATAACATCTGTCTACAAACACTTCTGCATCTGCCATTGGTTGGGCAAACAGATTGCCCCTCCTCAAAATAACACCATTGGTTGAGTGAATGTTGCTGTGTTGGGCTGGTTGGATTGCTCAAACGAAAAAAAAAAAAAAATGTTTTGAAAACACCACTTTTTGGGGAAATTGACCAAATTGAATTAAATAGTTGCTAAATATATGCATATTAAGATACAAGAAACTATTTTAGCATTAAAATCAGTCAATCAATCACACTTCCCCTTTGAGATTGAAGTTTGAAAATCTCCCTAATCTTACATTAAAAATGTTTAAAGTTTTTGAAACTGAAATGTGATTGGTCTCTCAATCACTCATTTGCGTGCTGAATTGTGATTGGTCTTTCTTGTATTTGTACGTCAGACATGGATATTTTTTAACGGGTGATGCCGAACATTTCATCAGTACAGCAGTTAGCATGCACTTTGGGCTTTCTTCCACATTGCTTTAATTTAATCCTCCTTCCATTCTTTTTATTAAATTCTATATTTCTCTCTGTTTCTGTGATGGTGTGGGATTAGTCAAGGGGATTTGGGGTTCTTGGGCTGTCATCTCTCTTGTGTATGTGTGTGCGAGTGCAATAGTTTCCTTGTGGCATGAAAGTGTTGCATCATTCGCCTGTGTGTCAATGGCAGTTCTGTGGGATATGTTCTAACCAGCTCTGCAGTATGATGCTGCCTGTGCTTGCATTTAAAATCTGCTTAGCTATCACTCTGTGTCATCAATACTCCAGGGTTACGTTGCAATGCACACTGTCATTTAGAAAAATATGACACATGGAGTGGCCATTTTGGTGTAAGGGTGGAAGTTTTGGTCATGTTTTTGTACTCGAATAGGTTGTGACGTTCTATCTGTGATTTCTATCTATCTATCTATCTATATATCTGTATGACTTTCACCATTCACTTGCTATTCACTTGCCCACATGTTCCACAGAAGAAAGAAAATCAAATAGGTTTGAAACAATATAAGAATGAGTAAACGATACACAAATAAAATATGCTATTTAACATGTAAAAAAAAAAAAAAAATCAATACAGTTAAGTTTAGTATTAGTATTGGTATAAATTAAACTAATATACAATTAAAAAAAAAATCTAAAAGTTTTCAAATAAACAAAGATTTAAAATGTAAATAATAATAATAATAATAAAATAAACAAATAAACAAAAACAACAAAAAATCGGAGATTGTGTAAAAATATATATAACGCGTTAATGCAAATTCATTTTAACGGCACTAATTTTTTTTAACGCGCGATTAACGCAGCGCATATTTTCTGTTTGACCCGTGGCCCAACCCGTAGTTGGAGAAATGGAGATGCACAGTGTTGCCAACTTAGCAACATTGCAGACCCCTTTAGCGAAGAGGTCTTTTTTCCCTTCAAAAAAGCGCCCAAACCTAGTTTCTGAGAATCGCCGGTACTGCCGCGCGAGCGCAAGGTCTTGCTCTCCCAGCACGCGCACACACCTCTCTCTCTCTCTCTGCGTCTGCTCATTTTCTCTTCAGCGATCGGCAGAGAAGAGCAGCGCTTTAATTCAGTTAAACACAGATATTATGTTGCTTCTCTAATTTTACATGCAAGTATAGCCGAAATTACAGCACAGCTATTGTCTTTATCTTATGTGTATTTGATTTCATCAGACGACGGTGCGATTATCATGATTTTTTTGTGCAGATTAACATCTTGGAATGGAGAGCTGGTTATGTAGTCTTAATGGGTCGCGTTTCAGTCACTATTTCATTTTCATTCTGTTGTCTGACAACAGAAACAGTAAAATATACCAGTTTTATTGAGAATTTAGCTTCATCAAAATACAGTATGTGGGCAAAGATAGGGAAACAAATGTAATAATAAATAATAAATGCACATTTTGCATTTTCAGAAGACGAGCTGCCCTGTGTGCAAAAATGTAAACAGGTTTGTAAGTAAATTGCTCAGTGAAAAGAAAGAGAAGTAATGGGAACCTAGAATTTCATTTTTCATGTCTAATAGACATGAACAAGTTCTTTGAAAAACATCTATGACCTTTGAAACATGTCTACTCTTCATGCTTTATGTTGACTATGGTTTCAATAATAATAAACATACATTTTCATAAAGCATCCATATTTGTCCATGCCCATGTTGATTAGAGTATTACAAATTTGAAAAGTATTGATTTAAGGTACATTTAGAACAAATAAAAATGTGTGATTAATTGTGATTAATCGCGAGTTAACTCATGACAATCATGTGATTAATCGTGATTAATTTTTTTAATCGATTGACAGCCCTAGTAAAAATATATTTGTATGATTTCAGATTTTAAGTATAAGGTTGCAATTAATTCCAGCCATTTGTGATTCATTATTGTTGTTGTTATTGTTGTTTTGAATAATAATAATTATTATTTTAGCAATTGACAGCCCTAATATGGAAATGTATACTAATAGTAGTACACTTTAACTTTGTGTACAAAAAATAAAGCGAATGCACAGAGAAAAAAAAAACTTGAAGTAACTTGTCATTCAGAATGTGTAACTCGTTGTGAATATGCCTTTATATATAATACAATACCCTGAATAATCTATCATGCATGGGAAATTAATGTCTAAAGTATGTTAAAATTTATGGTTAAACAGAGCTTAGGACAGTTTTCATATTTTATGTTGATAAGTCTTTTATTTGATTCTTACATTTTATGTTTAAAAGTTTGATCTGACATTTTCATAATTTTGTGCATGTACAGGTGCATCTCAATAAATTAGAATGTCATGGAAAAGTTCATTTATTTCAGTAATTCAACTCAAATTGTGAAACTCGTGTATTAAATAAATTAAATGCACACAGACTGAAGTAGTTTAAGTCTTTGGTTCTTTTAATTGTGATGATTTAGGCTCACATTTAACAAAAACCCACCAATTCACTATCTCAACAAATTAGAATACTTCATAAGACCAATAAAAAAAAACATTTTTAGTGAATTGTTGGCCTTCTGGAAAGTATGTTAATTTACTGTATATGTACTCAATACTTGGTAGGGGCTCCTTTTGCTTTAATTACTGCCTCAATTTGGCGTGGCATGGAGGTGATCAGTTTGTGGCACTGCTGAGGTGGTATGGAAGCCCAGGTTTCTTTGACGGTGGCCTTCAGCTCATCTGCATTTTTTGGTCTCTTGTTTCTCATCTTCCTCTTGACAATACCTTCTCGATTCTCTATGGGGTTCAGGTCTGGTGAGTTTGCTGGCCAGTCAAGCACACCAACACCATGGTCATTTAACCAACTTTTGGTGCTTTTGGCAGTGTGGGCAGGTGCCAAATCCGGCTGGAAAATGAAATCAGCATCTTTAAAAAGCTGGTCAGCAGAAGGAAGCATGAAGTGCTCCAAAATTTCTTGGTAAACGGGTGCAGTGATGTTGGTTTTCAAAAAACACAATGGACCAACACCAGCAGATGACATTGCACCCCAAATCATCACCGACTGTGGAAACTTAACACTGGACTTCATGCAACTTGGGCTATGAGCTTCTCCACCCTTCCTCCAGACTCTAGGACCTTGGTTTCCAAATGAAATACAAAACTTGCTCTCATCTGAAAAGAGGACTTTGGACCACTGGGCAACAGTCCAGTTCTTCTTCTCCTTAGCCCAGGTAAGACGCCTCTGACGTTGTCTGTGGTTCAGGAGTGGCTTAACAAGAGGAATACGACAACTGTAGCCAAATTCCTTGACACGTCTGTGTGTGGTGGCTCTTGATGCCTTGACCCCAGCCTCAGTCCATTCCTTGTGAAGTTCACCCAAATTCTTGAATCAATTTTGCTTGACAATCCTCATAAGGTTGCGGTTCTCTCGGTTGGTTGTGCATCTTTTTCTTCCACACTTTTTCCTTCCACTCAACTTTCTGTTAACATGCTTGGATAAAGCACTCTGTGAACAGCCAGCTTCTTTGGCAATGAATGTTTGTGGCTTACCCTCCTTGTGAAGGGTGTCAATGATTGTCTTCTGGACAACTGTCAGATCAGCAGTCTTCCCCATGATTGTGTAGCCTAGTGAACCAAACTGAGAGACCATTTTGAAGGCTCAGGAAACCTTTGCAGGTGTTTTGAGTTGATTAGCTGATTGGCATGTCACCATATTCTAATTTGTTGAGATAGTGAATTTTGTTAAATGTGAGCCTAAATCATCACAATTAAAAGAACCAAAGACTTAAACTACTTCAGTCTGTGTGCATTGAATTTATTTAATACATGAGTTTCACAATTTGAGTTGAATTACTGAAATAAATTTACTTTTCCACGACATTCTAATTTATTGAGATGCACCTGTATAATCTGAATACTGAATATAATATCTAAAGAACAGTTTCATCAAAAGACAAAAAAAACTATAACTAGAATAATTTTTATTTTTATAAAAAAATAAAAAATAATAATCTTTGAAGTAATTGAGTACAGTGTTGCATAATTCAAACAATTATAAATGAAGTTCCTCTTTATAGCCCAGATGACCCACCATACAGCTATAGGTGCATCTGCCTTTTTGGCACATATCCATATAGTTATTACTGGATTTCAATTTGTGTAAAATGGTTTGATTTCAAATGTTAGAATTTCATAAAAGGTCAAGTAACACAGATACTGTTGAAGATCAATCATTGTTGTCATTTCAAAGTACTCAGGTACTCATGTGCCTCCAGCATATACAGTAGGCATCTATATTGCTTTCTATTTCAATCTCTTTCTCTCCGGTTTGATCGGCTGATACAGATCTGTATTGTTTAGTTTGAAGTAAAACAGGCATTTTAGTGGGACATCTAAGCACTTCTAAGCCCCCCGCCAGCCAGAGGATGCTTGTATCGACCACAGACAGAGAGATGACATACCACTGTTCAATAAGTGCACGCACATACATAGAAACAGGCAGACAAAAAAAAAATGACATGTTCCACTGAGAAGTGACCAGAATTCAGGACACTGACCTGTTTTCCATGCTAAACACATCCATCACACATACACAAATGAATTGATAGGCTGGCACTCTGTGTTAAATATGATCCTGTTTCTTAAATATATTGAGTGTGGGATTAGTGTGTGTGTGTGTGTGTGTGTGTGTGTGTGTGTGTCTATCAGCTCATCAGATCCAGTCCTGGTGTGTGGCGGCTATTTTTCGCCTGATCGCTTCTCACATATCCATTTCGGTGCTTGGTAGATACACACACACACACACACACACATCAAATTGAGGAGGTTGATGAGAAGATGCTGTTTGATAGAAGTACAGAGCAAAGGATGAAGTTTGGACTTCACTTAAAGTGTCACAGTTTCTATATGTACACTTGCAAACATATGCAAAATGTACTTGAAATGTGAGAAATTATTTTACCAGTAATGTATGTCTGCTGAATAAACATTGTTCTCTTATCAATGTCTAATAAATCCTTAACCTATAGACTGTTTAACCTCAATTTAACTTGACATAAATGAAAATGAGGTGTAAGGGATGGATGTTCTGTCAGTTCGGGTTGGCTTTTGAACATTCAGATAGCACACTTTCGATAAATAAATACATACATACATACATACATAAATATGTGCTCTGAGATCTTGAGGCAATACAGCTTATTCAACAAATCATTCTTCTATCACTTACAGCCTCATTTTCATTCACATAAAGTTCAATATCACGTCTATGACTAAACCTTGACTGAACATGAACATTTATACTAAAAGTATAATAAAAACATGCAGCCTTTAAAGTCAAGCAGCAATTGGTGTGTTTTGCAGAGACAAATTTAATAATAATATTATTATTATTATTGTTGTTGTTGCATTAATTCATTTAAAAGTATTTAAATAATACAATTTATTATTTTAAATATTTTTTTTAATTAATATTTTTTTTAAACCATGAATTAATTTGTTAGAACAAGTGTTGCATTTTAATCGATTTAAAGTTATTTTAAATAATAACATTTATTATTTTAAATCTATTTATTTTATTAAACCATTAATTAATTTATTAGATAATACATCAATATATATGTCACTCACATTTGATGCTGTTTACACAAATTAATTTCAGTGTACTAATGAATAATAATGTATAACATAATTTATGGGTTGTCAGGGTATGTCTGTTGTTGCTAAGGTGTTTAATGTGTTACTGTGCAATTTCTGTGGTTTTCTGGGTGGTTCTTGTAATTGTGAATTTTATATCACTATAAGTGTATATAGCAATAGAGGCTATTTACACTAAGTAAAAGTAGCATATTTTCTTAGTGATAGATGCTATTTACACTAATTGTAAATAGTGATGCATTCTATTTTTTTTCTGTTTTTTTTTCTTTCTCAGAATTGTGAAATATAAACTCAATATTGCGAGATACAAAGTCAGAATTGCAGGATATAAACTTGCAATTGCTAAAAAAAAAAAAAAAAAAAAAAAAAATCAGGATTGTGAGATTTAAACTCATGGAAAATCATGTAAATGAATAAAATCTTTAAACTGCATTAACATTTGTAAAATGATTATAGATTTTCTAGTTATGCCAAGTGCTAAAATATATGTAGAGAAAATAATTGCTATTAGTAGTAGTAGTAAAATTGTTATTCTTTTTATCAATCCTTATCATTTTCCAGTAAATAATGAATGACTGGAGGAGTCTTGGGGCTTTTGAATATTGTTGTGGACATTAGGGGGTCTTGCAGTCAAAAAGGTTAAGAAAGTTGAGAACCCCTGATCTTTAAAGATGAGGCTTGGGCTCCTCCTTCAGTGTAATCTACAGGATATTTCCATCCAGTTTATTGTCCACCAGATGAAAATCATCAGTCTTATCACTTAGAAAAGTAATAGCACACTCTCTTCAGTCAACCACTTTTGAGGTTTCATTCACGTCTGTAGCACAGATGATGCTGGATGCATTAAACGCTGAAGTTAAATAGTGAAGGTTAAGGGTTTTGAAAAGCCTTTGCAAAACAACTTGTTATAATAATTTTACAAAGATTGCCACTTTCAAAGCTGTCCCACATTGAGGTAATTGAGTTTATTCTCTTATACACGGCATTACTTTGCATATGAAAACAAAACACATTAGCGTTATCAGAAGCACTGACGAGAGCAGAAGGTCTGAAAGAGCGGCTATTAGCTTATTAGCCCTTTTGTGTGAAAATCGTTTCCTTTGAAGTGATCATGGCCTAGTACACGTTGCTTTGTAATGCTGTTGTTGCAGTGCAGTGCTAGCATTACAGCTAAAACACAGTACTGTTCTTTATGACTACACAAAAGCCTTCACAAGCTCCCTCCCACAGGCCGCAGATTCTGTTGGTGTTTAAGACAGTTGTAAGCAAAGCATTTTATTGATTTGTCATTTAGAAAACCTTACCCGCCTTCATTTGTCTCATGAGCAACACACTGAGAGAAGCAATTATAGCAGCACCCTCTCAGTGGAGACAGAGGAGCTGAGAAAGAATCAGGAAATCTATCTACAGTAGCAATCAACCAAATATAACCATTCTATCCATCTATCCGTCTGTGTTGTCTTTCTGCATGTCTTGTTAACTGTCTTTCTGTCTTGTTAAATGTCTGTCTGTCTGTCTGTCCGTCCATCCATCCGTCCGTCCGTTTCCATGTCTTGTTAATTGTCTGTCTTATTAAATATCTGTATGCCTGTCTATCTGTCTGTCTGTCTGTCCATCCGTCTGTCTCCAGGTTTTCTTAATTGTCTGTCTTATTAAATATCTATCTGTCTGTCTGTCTATCTGTCTGTCTGTCTGTCCATCCATCCATCCGTCCATCCGTCTCTGTCTTGTTAATTGTCTGTCTTATGAAATATCTGTCTGTCTATCATCTATCTATCTATCTGTCTGTCTGTCTTTCTGACTGTCTGTCCGTCTGTCCGTCTCCATGTCTTGTCAATTGTCTGTCATGTTAAATATCTGTCTGTCTGTCTGTCCTACTGTCTTCCTCCATGTCTTGTTAATTGTCTGCCTTGTTAAATATCTATCTATCTGTCTGTTTGTCTGTCCGGCCATCCGTCTCCATGTCTTGTTAATTGTCTTCTATATCTGTCTGTCTGTCTGTCTGTCCGTCCGTCCATCCGTCCGTCTCCATGTCTTGTTAATGTTTTTAACATGTCTTATTAAATATTTGTGTCTATATATCTATCTAACTGTCTGTATGTCCGTCTGTCCGTTCGTCCATCTCCATGTCTTGTTAATTGTCTGTCATGTTAAATATCTGTCTGTCTGTCCTACTGTCTTCCTCCATGTCTTGTTAATTGTCTGTCATGTTAAATATCTGTCTGTCTGTCCTACTGTCTTCCTCCATGTCTTGTTAATTGTCTGTCATGTTAAATATCTGTATGTCTGTCTGTCTGTATGTCCGTCCGTCCTACTGTCTTCCTCCATGTCTTGTTAATTTTCTGTCTTGTTAAATACCTATCTATGTCCGTCCGTCTCCATGTCTTGTTAATTATCTGTCTTATTAAATATATATTTGTCTATATATGTATCTATCTGTATATCTGTCTGTCTGTCTGTCCGTCTTACTTTCTTCCTCCATGTCTTGTTATTTGTCTCTCTTGTTAAATATCTATCTATCTGTCCGTCTGTCTGTATGTCTATCTTTTTATCTAGGCCTGATATACTTTGAAAACCTGAGATGTTTAAAAAGTTTTTGGAAGATATTGTCATGATTACAACTCCATCTTTGCGCTTGTAAGTTGTTGCCATTGCAATTGCTGTGGTACTGATTGCCAGAGTGTTTGGGGTAGATCTTATGGCAGAGAGAGAGACGGATGAACATATAATTAGAAAAAGAGGTGAGAAGACCAATAGAGAGATAAAGCTTTAATGGATAGTTACAACCTTGGAAAGTGAGACAGACAAATGCCTACATATGTTTACTCTGATGACATGGGAATCAAGATACAAAGCATTGCCCCCCTACTGTGCAGTGATCTAGTTCCTTTAAGGATCACACACACCTACACACATGCGTATACGCTACCGGGTGAGTCGAGTATTGGTGGGTGTTATCTGAGACGGCCTTAAAGGAAGAGAGAACGGAAGAAATCAATAAACAACACAAATACATACTTATCTCCCAGCACCACCTCCAGCCCACAAACACACCCACACACTGCCATGTGGGCGCTAGCAGCCTTTATTTCTGCACAAATTTTGTTGATATATGTGTTCACTAACAAGGCTTAGACAGCTTGGCCAAAACTGGACACAGAAACACACACATACAGTCATGACTGGTAACTCATGTGATAGACACACACAGGTGCTCTGTCTCTTGGCGTGCAGTTTGATGTCTGATTCAGTTGACAGGAGGTTGTAATTAATTGCCCACGCACTCTCTGCTCAGCCGTGATTGGCCATTTTCCTAAAATGGTGCAAGAGCCGCCACCCACAAGTGCACTCGGCTGTCACCGTGGTTACTTGTCCTCCATGCCTTGTCAGCTACCTCTCACCTGAGATATAACTAATTACAGTCACACACACACATTGACGCCCAGAGTGAGAAAGGCTCAAGACACCTGTCAAGGCCTTTCTCACTTTATTTTGCTTTTTCTTTTGTGTTTTTTTACACCATTTCTCTCCTTCTGTCACTTTTCCTTGTTCTATTTGTTACTCGGTAAGGACAACAAATAAGAGACAGCCATCGCCCCCCCTTCCCTCTTCCTCGTTTATAGTCTCGCCTTGTCTGTTTCTTTCTCTCTCTGATGTGTTTTGACAGTGAGGGACGCAACACAGATATGTATTGTCAGAACAAACTCAAGAAAACAGTATGGTAGTTAAAGTCAACGAGAAATGCAATTCGCAAGCCATTTACTTCCAAAACGTAAAGCATTTTCGAATTAAAAAGGGTGGGAATTACAAGCTCTGGGGAAGTATATTCACAAAAAGACCAAAACAAGCATTATACATGTACAGTAAGTCGTTTGAATTATGACTTCATATACAGGTCAAACGCAAGTAGAAGCCATACAAATGAGTGATGCTCTCTACAACAGTTTGTGGCGTGACGAGTCAAGTAGCCGGCGTTAAACTGATGCCTCGTTCAATTTTTTATTTACCAAATTTTTGGGGGGGGTCAGTTAAGTTGCATCACTGAATAGCATCACTGTGTCGCATCAGATGATGCTATCTCTGGAACAACATATAAAAGGACTAAATTGTGCTTAATTGCAACGTTTAATCGCAATCGCTAAATTTAATTGCAACCATATAATCATTGCAGTTAAAAGTGTTCACCATCTGTTTGATTGCATGTAATTTGTAACTAACTGCTTGATTTTTACTGTACATTTCTGCCATAGTCACCACTAATAATATACTCCCTAAATATAATGTAGAAACTTAAAATTTTCTGTAAAGCTGCTTTGCAATGATTTGTATTGTGAAAAGTGCTATAAAAATAAACTTGAATTTAATTGACATTGTATTACTACTTTCAGAAATAATGTAAAATACTGGTAAACAAAAGAAAAAAGTTTACAAACATTTTATACACTGTAAACATGTATTTTCCCCCACTCCACATCAAATACACATACAGTACAAGAACAGGAATGAAAAATATGAGTTTAAAACAAACAAATTGTAACAGCATTAATTATAAACAACATTTATTATAAATGGCAAGCTTAAACAAGTGTATTTAAAGCAAAATTTGATTTGATTATTTTATTATATTATTGCATTATATAAGTAGTTCTGGAACATCAGTTGCAGCATGTTTCAGATGATAAAAAAAAAAAAAAACACAAATTTTATTCTGGAACAAAATGGTACTTACACACTTGTGCTACTACCGACAACAGGACAAATGGATTTGTAATGTTCACTTTGACATATCCTGAAGCTGTTGCACAGCGACAATGGTCAAATCTAGTGTAGACACTAAGATCATACTCTGTAAGCATGTAAACACAAATTCTTCTAGCTATATCAGCTTGATTTTGAACTGTTTACATTGCATTTTGAAATATTTCAGAATGCTACTTGCAAGTATACTTTGTGTTTAGCGAAAATTTCCAGTAGTGGTCTCCTTCTTTCTTTCAGGTCAGTTATTGTCTTGGTGGAACAACAGTTTTCAGAGAATCTTGCTAAACAAGTTAGTTAAAATGTTAACATATTTATTGGTAGCTACCTGAATAATAAAACATCTGGTTTAATATCATTTGAAAATGCCTTTATTGCTCCCTTAAATACTGGGGTTTGTTAGTGCCATATGAAATCATGGTTACACTTTTTTTTTAAGTGTCCTTGTTACAGTGTAATTTTACATTTAAGTACTTAGTAATATTAAACATGTGCTTACTATATGGTTAGGGTTAGGATTACGGTTTGGTTTAGGGTTACTTGCATGTAATTATGCATAATTTATTGTTATTATAATAGTAAGTACATGTAACGTGTAACAAGGACACCTTAAAATAAAGTGTTACCAAAATCTCTAATGTACAACAGGACTATACACTTGCAATACATTGACCTGAGCATTATAGTTTTTGTCAGCTTAATAGCACAGAATATGTTTCTAGCCTGACACACACAAACACAGAGCTATCGAGTTTTAAAACACATTAAACGAACATTAAAAATATTTTCTGCCTCTAGTTAAAAGAAATTTACAAAGATTGAGGAAAATGAAAAAGGAAATTGAGTTAGTGTGCAGTCATAGATGGTGACGCTAGCTTTAAAAAGAGTCATTGAGCTCTTGGTGTGCCTTTAAAGAATAAAGGTTTCTCTGTCTGCTCTATTAGTCATTTAAAATTCATTAACATTCTGACGCCCTCCTTCAGGGGACAAATGTGCAGAGACAGAACGGAAGAGCAGGGAAATAAAGCAAGGAAGAAAGTGGAACAGACAGCGGAGTATATTTGTTGGTCCAAATGTGGGTCTAAATGCCTTCAAAGTGTGTGTATGTGTGTGAGAGAGAGAGATCTGTGCAATTGCATTTGAAATCTCCGGATGTGTGTGAAGGATGGATGTCGCGGTGTGAAATAGACTGTGATCTTACAGACAGAGGTGAGTGTAGTTTGCTGTCAGCAGCTGACAGGCCTTTGTGTTGTGTGTGAATCCACACAATCATGCCGATTGTCTACACTGAAAGCAACTGGCAATGTATTGCATCGTGCCACGACATTTTAATAGTCGCTGTCTGTGAGTTGCCAAGGTGTCCGAAGCAATTAATTTTCCACGAGAGTTGGCGTTAGCAACAAGCAACCATTAGCAACATGATGCAGGTGCATTTAGCTACACAACAAAATTGAGAAAATTCTATTTTTATAATTTTTACCATTAACAAAACTGCTTTTATTGTCAAAAAGTTATTTTAATGTTATTTTAACAGCAGTACATCAGCAGTTTACTGACATGCAATTTTGATTTAAGTTAAAAAGAAAGGGACCAGAATCATCACAAGCTGGTCTTGATGTAATGGCATGATGGATTTAATTTAGAGTTAAATTGATGGCTTAAGGTAAAAGGTAATTATTTAATAGTATGTTAATTGCATTGTCTTTATATTTTAACAAATAGTGGGTCTCATTCACTAATAATTGCATGGATTTTTTGTATATGTATGCACAGGAAAACTCACAAAAATACTGTCTAATTCACAACACGAATTTGTTCTTAACCTCATTATAATGTCAATGAATTTGGAGTTTTCTAAATAAGCGACAGTGTGCCCAAGCTTAGTAATTTGCATAACATTCCCAACCTTCTCCATATAAGGGCTTTCCATACATCCTGTTTTTTACAACCTTTCATCACTCTCAGCCAACAATATGACGTTCTGTAGACAGTCTCTTGCTTGAGAAGCAAGTGCAGCAAGATACTTGAGCAATAGCAAGTCATTAGCATTCATTAGCCAGCTCTAGATATGCACATCTTGCGTTTTTATGCAGAGGAACCTCACAACACAAGCCATAATGCAAGTGGCTTCAGTTTTTCCTCCATTTTTTATAAATTTACAATATAGTTTTGTATGAAAGTTTGATAAATCATGTTTCATACATAAATACATTGTACGCAGATTTCAAGGACAAATTTATGAAATCGAATACTCTGTAGTAGGTACTACATTTGGTTTGGAACTTGCTTCGCAACCATTAAAAAAGTTTATGATATGAATGTGGGAAGTATGAAAGAAGTTCGTACCACATCCACCATGTTGTCACTATCATGTGACATACAGTACTGCATCAGTTGGATTGCTTCACTACCATTTGCAAATCCTCTTCCTTCCGTGCCCTCAAAGTGTCCACTGGTTGCGCACTTTAGAATTATGCCGGAAGTGGATAGTTCTTTACTGTTTCTCGAATACCATGAATTTGGACATACTACTCAGCTCACATTCTGTTTTTCGCCTGCTGTATGGAAGTAGGCATATTCAGATGCAGAGCCTCTGTTTTTTTGTTTTATATTTGCTTCAGAGAAAACTGTAAAATGAGTTTGGAATGTTATGAGGGATGAGTAAATAATGGCATCATTTTCTTTTTCCTAGTTTTCCCTTGAAAAATCCACTTCACTTAATCCATGGTGTAAGTATCAGTACATTCTACTTTTTTCATATTTTTGTCTAATTGTTTCCTGTTGTACTATCTTTCCTCAATCCTTTTTCTGTTTTGTTTGTTTCGTGCCACTTTTTTCTCACTATCGTTCTTTCACCTTGTTTCATTCAGGTCCTCTCAGGAACTCTTGGATTAGTAGCTAAAGCTAATGAAATGTAATTACTGGGTTTGTCGATAAGAATTGATCCTACGTGTATGTGTGTGTGAGCGCGTTTGTGTGTGTCTCAGATAGGCCTTATTTTCTGCTGGCTGTCCGCTGAGATGCCTGATAACATTGACCTGGCGGCTGAGGTCTCAGGTAGGCCTGACTGACTCTTATCAAATCAGTCAGATTACACACACAAACTTGCCAGCACACACACATACAAAAAGAGCTCCATCAGGGCTACTGATAGCGTGATAGATTTTCCTGTATATCTGTGTGTGGGTCAGTGTCAGCTCAAGGCTCATATACTGTATTTTAATGGTTATGTATCGCTTTATGTTTCAGGGAAATATTGCTTTGTGTCTTGCTGACAATTTCAAATGAAGTTTGTGAGTTTTGCTTTTAATCCCTTCTGTTCCTGCCAGTGCCTCCATGTGACTCTTGTC
Source organism: Schizothorax lantsangensis (assembly GCA_027422415.1). Classification (NCBI taxonomy): domain Eukaryota; kingdom Metazoa; phylum Chordata; class Actinopteri; order Cypriniformes; family Cyprinidae; genus Schizothorax; species Schizothorax lantsangensis. The sequence goes on from CM049849.1 coordinate 11,398,342, forward strand.
TTAGAAAACTTGGCTTGTGTCTGCTTGTTTTTGACAGATTCTATTCGACAGCTCTCACATTGTTCGATATGCCAGTCTGTTCCAAAAAATCTTGAATGCACTGCTCTTGCATCTTCCTCTCCATTACTGTTCATCCAGATGGTATTGGCTCGGAGTTTGCGTGATTACAATTATGGACTTCAAACCTATAAATATTAAACTGCATTAACATTAATCAGTTGATTAAAAAAAGTTAACACTGAATTTATGTAATTATTAAAATGATTGATTAAAACTGCCTTTTATGTGCTATCGGAAATGTCCTATTTCCCACTTATGAAGTTGTGATTACGAGCGTGTCGCATTTAAGTGCTTTGTTGTTGGAAAGAATAAAATGTAGCATCCCATTGGTTGACAATCACATAAATATTCACTGCGCTAGATATTCAGTTTGAATGACAATTCTCACAATTCTGTAATGTCGGTCAAATACATGCTTATTTCACTGTTTATAAACATTCAATATGCTTCAAATGATCATTCATATATAGCCTATAAATACACTCCTTTAGCGACAAGACAAAGTGATGTAGTTGTGTTGAAAATAGCATTGACAGCAGCAATTGTTGTCCCCTCCACCATGTTTAAAGTCTATGGCCCGCCCAACTCTGGTATCAAAATTATTTCCGAGTTCCCCAGTAGTAAATATGACTTGAGAGGCGTTCTTCCAATAGCATGTGAAGGCAGCATTATTGATGCACCACCCACTTTAACTGCCCAGCCTATTCACCGTCAACTCACCATTGCTCCACGCATTCACTTATGCTTTGCTCCACATTCTTACCAGTGTTCTCACCCATGCACTGGCCTTGTGCTCCTCTGTCTCACCAGTATTTCGCCCTTTCATCATTGCTCCTCCCACTCAGTGCTGTGCTCCACCCTCTCACTAATTCCCCCACCTACTTCTCTATTATATAGTACCTGAAAAACAGTATATTAATTGAGTAGAATGTCCGAATTCAGAATTTCCATCTCCGAAGCAGCAGGTAATAATTACCTGGATGACCAACGATGTTAGCAGAGATTCCAAATTGTGCATCTGATGGACACATGAGGCCACGGGAGTTGTCAATCGCAATGAAGCAATGCAAATGTCACTGTAAGTCACATGACAGTGCCAATGAGGAGGGTGCAGTACAGCAAGATTTAATTCACACTACACATATTCATACACTATAGAACATGTGTTTTTAACGGCTGTTAAGTTTGTTGCTCACCAAATGTGGTACCCACTCAGACAGTGCATGATTTTGGATACACTTAGGATATATTTTACTCAACTCTCTCACCAGTGTCCCACTCATTAGTATGTGCTCCTTTAGTAGTTTCTGTTACACTGTTTGCCATGCCATGATTAATCCCTTCTTATTGGTACTGGCTTGCTAAATACACTCTCAATGATTATCTCACTGAAACCAGAATTCAGAATCGTTTGGTCTTTGCAAGTATATTTTCTCAATCAATCTGACTTTCAGTTGTAAGAGGCACAAAAAAAAACATTCTCTTTTTAAACGCCTTTGGTTTGACAACTCACCATGAAACATCTCTGTCCATCCATTTACTCTCTGACCACCTGACCATAATTCTCAGAGCTCTGCTCAAATGCCATCTCACCGCTGCGTTCTAGTTTTCTACAAAATGTTATCTCCCATGAGAAATCACAGTAAATTTCTGCCCTTCTGCATCAACCTCTTTTGCTCCCTTATATTTTATTTTTAGGACAAACTGACCTCACCTCTCCGTTTTTGTGTCAATTTATTCCGCAGACTGTGCTGCTTCCTCTTACTCTGAAGAATTAAAACCCTGGTTCCTCTCAATACCTAATGTCTAATACCTAATGAGTGGTTTATGCCAAGCAGTGGGTCATGACCCAAGAAGCCAAATGCAAAAATAAGTATATAAATATGTATATATAAAATGTTGTTGTTAAAACTTTGACGCACTAAGCAAAATTAAGCCACATACATAATCTGTTGACTAATACTCTTTCATGGGTTGTGCCCATTGCATCTCTATTATCCTTTGCTAATTCTGAAATTGTATTCCCAAGTTACACAGTGGCACCAAGCTGTTCCTTTATACACTCAGGCCTTCTTCTCAGAGCAGACACCCATGACAGTTGGAAGACAGTCCCCATTGATGAACTGCTCCAGGCCCTTTCTTTCTGAGGGTAACGCTGTTCCTGTACAGACAGCAATGGACCAATTCGGGAAGCTCAGTGACACACCTGTAGAAGTTGGAGAGGATGGGGGTTTGGAGACCAGCTCTCACCTTAGGAAGAAGTTAATAAGGAGAAGTTCAGTGCCCATGAGAGGTTGTCACTGTCAGTGAATATATACTCAATGAATATAAAAGTTGTGTGTCGTATACTGTTCGCAAGCAGATCATCTAGACGATTCCATAGCCGTCCACCAAAATAGAGAGCAATTGAGTGGGGAGAGGTCTTACCTTGGGGGAAGGTTCAAATTTAGTTAATGAGTAGACGTGTCAAGCGAGCCAACATGTCAGATAGGAAAGTTGAGATCTTTTCTGTGATTGGTGAGGCGGAAACTTCCAAGACTCTTTAACTAGAACTCTGCAGACCAAATTGTCAGCATGGGTTTGCATGAAATCTACTATCTTTCCATATATGTGATTCTATGATTCATTACCTTGAATAACTATATATATATATATATATATATATATATATACATACAAATTATTCATACCAATTCAGGTAGAGACCAGACTTCCAGAAACTGTTGATATCTCCCCCAGCAAGCACCACTGATACATTGATCTCTATATTATGAACTTTGTTTTGAAAAACAACAGTGATATTCGAATATCCAGCTTCATGTTTGATGTACAAGACTGCATTTTGGCTTCATCCAACACATATATACATTAAAGGGATAGTTCACCCAAAAATGAAAATTTTGCCATCATTTACTTACCTTAATGTCGTTCCAAACCTGTATATGTCTCTTTCTTATGTTGAACGCAAAATAAGATATTTTGAAGAATTTTAAAGAACCAAACAGTTGTTGGTCCCCACTGACTTCCATAGTAGGGAAAGAAATACTATGGAAGTCAATGGGGACCATCAACTGTCTGATTACCAGCATCCTTTAAAATATCTTCTTTTATGTTCAACATAAGAAAGAAACTCATACAGGTTTGGAACGACATGAGGGTGAGTAATGAGTTTATATGTGCTGGACGAAGCCAAAATGCATTCATCTACATCCATTAGTCTGACTCAAAAATTGGCATTGCTTTAGTCAAACTAAAGCACTTATTTTACATTTTTAAAAGACAAATTATTGTTTTAGTTCAACTAAAATGTAACTTTTTAAGTGCATGTTAGTGAACCAATGTTTCGATTGATCTTAAGAATCTTTTTTGTAGACTGGAGGTTACCTTATAGACACAACCTTTTGAAACTAAATGACCTTCGAACAATCGACATGCGCTACTGTGAAACTTCAGCTCACCAAATTAAATTTGACAGGATCCTCAATATTAACAGCGATTTTGTTGATATGCATGTGCCTTTTCTTTAAGGTGCATGTAAATGATTAGCATATAGTAGGGGTGTCCTCGACTAAGGATTTTCATATTCGAATCGGAATTTTCGAATCTTGCCGATATTCGACTGATAGTCAAATCATATGTTTGGGGGCATGGCAAAATACATTACCAAGAGTCAAGTTAGACAATCGACAGTAATTAAAAAATGTGTAACGGACGCCTCACAGATACAAACGGGGTAAATAATGTTTTATGTTTTGATTAAAAGATAGTTAACATTAAACGTCAGCGAAACCCTAAGAATTCACAACATTTTTTTTCTCAATAGTGCTCTTATTATAACGTCATGTAGGCTATATAGTTATTAATGTTCTGCATTTCTGTTTTGAGCTGCGCGCGCTGAAGATGACCAGTAAAATTAAGCATATTATAGCTCTTTTTTTAAGGAATGGGATTTAACTCATTTCTCTCATACAGAATACGCTTCGTTATTTATGTTACGACTTTACAGGCTATCTGCACAAAATGCCCCGAGTGCACAAGTGAACGTGTCTGCGCGGCTCTGAATGAACTCCTTTCAGAAACACGGCAGTTAAACTCAAAATTAACAGCGTTTTATTATAATAGTGTTCTCATTATAATGTTATGTATATGACAGTCCAAGTCATAGTCATTAATATTATTGTTGTTTGTCCTGCTCGCGCTGCGTGCTGAAGAGATAATCACCGTACTACTACAATTAAGCGCTTTTACTGCAGCGCAACTCAACCAAATGCATCTCATACGAGATAAATAATAGTAGGCCTATATACACGATATATAAAGCGGCCAAAATGTTTTGAAATAACTTCAAAAGGAAAAAAAGGGAAAAAAAATCCTGCCTTTCACTCTGCCTGTGTCAATTTGAGTCTTTTTAAAGATTTAAATCCCTGCCGCCATGCTCCTCTGCAGGTCACTGATTATGAAAAGTGAAACTTAAAAACTATAGGGGTGGTTGGATTTATTCATGCATGTTAAAATATTTATTTATAGCTTCTTTCTTTTCAGATTCTTATTTACAGCATTATCATAATAGGCTGTATTAACTTGTTAGGAGAAAACCGGTAGTTCTCTGTGAAATCAGACATTTGAGCACCCCCATATAGCCAAAAATGGCATGATCATAACACCCCGCGGATATTCGACTGTGAGATTGGGAGTCGAATCAGGCTCCTCCTATCGAAGCATCGAATCGTCGACTATTCGGGGTCACCCCTAGCATATAGTATGTTATAAAGAAGGAGGTATCTAAGAATGTATATACATTTCTATCATTTTATTTTGGATAAAGGTTCTAAGACTTGTCTCACTTTCTCTAGCCAGTCTCACATTGCCCTCATAATCTCAGTAGTCCACTAGTAAAATAGTAAGTCCAAGGTCATTGGAGCTTGTGTGTATTCATTTATCCAGTTCTTATCTGGCTTTCTTCCAAAACAGCTTCCACTTTCTGCCATCCTTCCCCCGTTCTCTGGTTTTCCCCTCGCACTCGGAGTGTTTTGAGACGTGCGTGTTTCTGCCTCAATGCCATGCTAAACTCTCCACTTCACAGATAACGTTTTCCCAACATTGTCCTATAAATTCCCCGCTGGGATGGCAACGTTCTATCAATATATCAGTAATAGACTCACACAGAGCGGATAACGTTCACACAACGTTGCCATCAGCACCTCCCACGGTGCTGTTTCTCTTTGCTGAACCTGTTTCAGAGGTCTACGGTTTACCTTTTGTGCCCACAGAGATGTGCAGACACACTGCTGGGTTTAGGCATTTGAGTGCATTTGTGGTGTTTCTGTCGTGAACGGCTCAGTTTTTGAACGAATCTTTTGAGCAAACAAATCATTTTTGTGATAGCCAATCAGTGCTGTTTCTCTTTGATGATGAGAGATTTAGTTTACGGCTCAGGTGATTGGCTAAAAAACAATTGTGTACAGATCTGATTGCCTAAGAACAAATATGGTGGATTTAAAATCACATACGTACAGAGAGTAGCTATAGGGGCTTTTGCACCGTGTAGTTCTAGGAACTAGCCAGCATGGTGGTTCCTAGAGAACCAATTTCCCCCTTGGGCTGTTTTCCTTGTTGTATTCGCACCAGCAGCAGAAACTCTGAAGCAGCCAACAGCGACGTCTTTATTTGCTGCATTTACAAACGTTAACATTCAGTGAATAGAGGATGCTGTGATCAGAGCTGTTTTTGTTGTGTTTTGTGGGTTTCGTGATAATGGAGATGGAATGCAAACGTACACTTTACGCAATTGAAAGTGCATGGACATTTGACTAAATCGCCTATGATAACTTGCAGTGTTACATATCATCAAGGCTGTAAAGAACCCAACACTGCAGACAACTGGTAGCTAAATGCCGTTATTGCTGTTTTCTGCGTTCGTGGATTAAATGGCTTTTTAAAAATGCCGGGTTGCCTGTGTTTCATATGCGTTTGGCCAACCAGCATACACTTACATCACTGATATAGTTCCTATAAAAACTGTTTTAGCCCCTTCTCTGAACTAATTTAGTTCCTCCAAACAGAGTTCCTAGAACTAAATACGTTCCTAGTTCCTGCGATGCAATCACGCCAAAAACCGGGAACTTCCACCAATAGTTCTAGGAACTATGAATTAGTTCCTCTGGTGTGAAAGCAACTTATGATTAAAATGCATACTAACAGAGAACTTTCTCCAGGTATTATAGACATGCAAATTTTAATAAATGATAGTAATATTGCTGATGAAAAGACAATAACCTACAGGTGTAATGATGTAACTTACATTGAATTAGTGAATGAATCTTTATTGGTGAACTGATTCAGAAGATTTGAGTTACTGGTATGAATCAAATCCATCTATGTTTGATTCTTTGTCATTATGGCAATCAGTGTGTCTTGTTTTCAGTTGGCTATGCAATAATGCAATCTATGCAATCATGACTTTTTTTGTGGTATGCGCAGTATAGTGTTTTGCATTGCCATAAATGAAAAGTTTTAAATTCAAAAATGTAATTTAGATGTTAATAACTCTAGCTATAGGTAATATAACTTAAAGAGAAACTAAAATAAGCAAACAAAAATATATGACTGAAAGGAACTAAAACTAAGCTGAAAGAAACACCAAAACACTGAAAATTCAGAGTGATGATAACCTTGTTGTGGGTGTTTTTTTCTTCTTCTTTTTTTCCAAACCTAAAGATCTTTCAGAATTGCTGCATACAGTAAACAAACCTGTAGAGATGTAGATTGACTAAAAACAAACTATTTTCTCATACAAATTATCTAGTTCTAAATGAATGCGGCACTGAGCCAGGCTGTTCACTTGTTGCTTGGTACACACAGATCAAAGAGTGGCTATTACTGCTGTGAAAAACAGACATGGAAATACGTGTCCTGTTTACCCTGTTACAAACCAGCTAAACTAACAAACACTTTCAAAACTATTAATAAACATGCACATATGCAACCCTGAATCTTTAATAACTGATGAAAGGGATTGAATCTTGTAGAGCAACTTTATGTGTGTACAAAACAAATATGGGGTGAAAATTGGGCAAATACAGGTTTAGAAAAATTAAAGGTGAGTAAATGATGACCAAATTTTCACTTTTCTGTGAACTGTTAGTTTGACAGCAATTACTGGATTATTACTTTTTATTAGAAAAAAAATATTATTTTTTTTTCTCCTCAAATCAAGCACAAAACTTGCAGCACATTTAGAATGTCTAATGCCCACATTCTCTCTGTCCAGTTCATTTAACCTCATTTTGATATTAGTGCTCATATATATTCTAAAGCAGCATATGTATGTATGTGAGGATATAGGAGAATGTGCAGGATACAGACGATGTGTGTGTTTGTGTGTTAGAGAGCCAAGGCTAAAAGCCTTCCAATTAAGAGACGCTCCACGGGCCTGGCGTCTGGCCCATCTTCACCTATGTTGCCATGGCAACTGTCAGGTGGATTTCCTGGTGGCTCTTGGTTGAAGTTAGTGTCTCTTGTTTCGTCTCTTTATCTCTGTTCATTGGTTTCTTTTTTGCTTTTAACTTCATGTATTAACCCTTCTTTACACTTCCTCCATTTTCTAATAATTCCCTGCTGTTCTGTTCTTTTTGAGAGGAAAAAAATAACGTAAAAAAGAGAGTACTGTAGTGTGTATTAGGACAGACTGAGCTTCAGATTCATTGTTTCAGAGTGCTCAAATTAATAGCTGTAATAACTGTCTTTTATTAGTGTTATTGTTCTGAAGTCATGCTCCACTGATCTATATTTAATGTGGAGATACAGAGAGCATGCCACACGCACTGCAACCGTTTTGTCAGTTAATGACATTTTGATCTTTGTACAGTATATTTCAAGAAGAGTCTTCCCAGTGGAAAATTGGATGGTTCATAGGTTGCTTTTTCATAGATTAGTAGACCTTTTTTGTCTGAAACTGTCTCTAATGTCCTAAAATTACCCACCATGGACAGAAACGAGTCAATTGTTGATGTTTAAAGATAATAGAAAGCTTTAACATTTATATTACATGGTTTAGTTCAAAATTAGTCCAAAATGAACCCTCCCCATGTGTCAAATGCATGTGAAAATTTGGCTTGGGCAAGTACATAAAGCAAACTTACTGATCAGATGGCCTGTAATTTAATAAAAACTTAAATAACATTTATAAAAATGTTAGTTAAATGCTTCTTTAAAAGCTTTTTTTTTTATGAGCGAATCTAAATTAAAGAGATTCAAACTTCTAAAGAAATACTCTTCTGAAACTTCTAGTCTAAACACTTTCCTGGTGTTGTTCTGACTAAACAAAAATTGATGAACAAAGAATGAGTTCCCTGACAAGTATAACCACTTTGGAAAAACATTGCTCTGTTTATTTGAAAATACCAACCAATCCGACAAAGCAACACTGGCTTAACCAGTAGTGTGTGTTTGGGGTGTTTCTATCTGTTTAACTGACCAATGGCAGGGAATTTTTGAGAAAACTAGTTGGTGATGCTACTGGCACAGAAATGTATCCTGCATTAAGATGGTTCTCTGAAAAGAATAGGAACTTGTTTGTAAAAGTTTCACTTCTGAAACTCTTAAAGAATGAAGGCTATAACCCTTCGGAGGGATCTTGATTGACAGGCGATCAGGACCAAATTGACTTTAACTGAAAATTGAGTTTTTGCTGTTGTCCTTTTGCATTATTACACACTATTTTCGTATTTAATACTGTAAAGCTGCTTTGACACAATCTGTATTGTTAAAAGCGCTATATAAATAAAGGTGACTTGACTTAACTTGACAATCATAATGGCAAATCTGCCATTTTGTCCAACAAACAAATCAGACAGAAGAGTAAATGTGCCACTTGAACTGAGGCGCTACAGTGATCTGTCATGAGTCCCGGCACATTAAAGATCCAAAAACAGTATTTGTTTGAATTTCTTAAAAAATGTGACCTGTGCTGGCAAAAAGGCTTTGTTTCATACCAGAGGTAACCTGCTCTGTCTTGTCTGTCGGCGCGTTGTCAGTGTCCTCTTTACTCGGCGATGTATTTTTCACTGCGTGAGAACATGTGTGGTGTGAGAGTGCCATGTCTTTTGCGAAGGGTCAATTGCAACCTTTACGTTTCTTGGTTTTTAGCTATAAAACTTTTTTCTTCTATATAGTCTGTATAGCTTTTTTTTCAAAGCATAGTTTCTTCTGAATTAAAATGTCATTTTCCATACATATTCTGTTTTAATGAACGTTAATCTCTCTCACTTTCAATCTTTCTCTTTCTCGCTTGACCACATGTACATGTCTTGAGTCCTGCTCCCTGTGGTGCTGGCAGCTCTGCTCTGAAGACACATCCTGTCCCTTCATTCCATCTGCCACACACACACACACATACACACAACACCCCCAGAAGGGTCGTCCGTCACCACCTGTCAGATCCAGAGTCCCTTGCAGTCTTTCTCTCTGTCTGTCTCATGCCCTTTCTCTTTCTCTCTCTCACACACACTCACTTGCACACACGGTCTCCCTCTCTGGCTTGTCCCTCTTGACAATGTAATTCCACTTTGTCAGTAAATGTCCACCTTTCTGCTCTCTTTTGTTGGAACTGTCCTTAAGTGTGTTGGATGCACTCTTTGGAGGCACTATGCGTGTTTTGTGCTTCTTCGCAGCATGTCTTTGTGAAGTCAACATTTACAACCTTAATGCATTTTTATGATTTTATGTGCACTATTTCAGTGCAAATTATTACAAAGAAAACTTTAAATTTGTATTATTATTTTTTTATTATTAAAATGTGACAACTTGTTGCACTTTTTTGGCTGAAGTCATCGAGACTTCATCTATTTCAACCCATCCCCTCCAGCCATGTAAAAACACATCCCTTTTTACAATATAATCAATTCCTAAAAAAAAACAAGGCACAAAGCTGTCACCGAGGCAGTATCTCGGCTATAAAAAGGTACAAAAGCTAAAAACCAGGGTACAAATGCTACCGGGTTGTTACCTCTAAATAGTACATATTAATACTTTTAAATTATGCAATAGCAACTAAAGTGTATGTAATACCTTTTGTATTACTGACTTTTAATTTAATTTAATTTAATGTATAAAATCAAGTCACTTTATATCCTTTAGATTTCTTGTTTAATACAGGCTACAGTTTCACCTGAAAATGTGTCACGTTGCAAAAGGTAAATTGGGTTGTGAATCGGTTTCATGTTCTCATTATATGTGACAATGATATTGTACATTTAATTTATATATAGCCATATTATACAGTATGCAATTTTCTAGGGTTAGTAATTAAAATTACACAAACTATTTTAATAGATGTTTTTAATTTAATGGTGTTTTATTTAACTTCAACTGATTCTTAAAGCATTTTAAGATTCAAGTGTAATTGAGAACTTTGTTAAAATTATAATACTGGGAACAAATTGATAAATTGATTATAATAATAATATTCTTAACAGTCAAATTGGAATGATAATTAAAATGTTTGAAGCACTTAACAATTAAAACTTAACAATGAAAACTCTAATAACCAACTGTTACTACAAAAAATGTTACTACAAAAAAAAAAAAATCAGATATCATTAAAATTCCAGAAATCAGTTCCTATCTAAAAATATATAAATGTTGGCTTTGATCTATATTTAATAAACCATGTCATATCTTCATGCTGTAATGCAGTCAGCTTCATAATTCAGTCACTTGGGCTGTCTTGATGCATCGTGGGTCGTCTTGGCATTAGGTAACTTCCTTTTATAGCTTTATTTTCATTTCCTTATGATTTCAGTGCTTTCTCTCTGATTTATCTGGTAGGGTCATAAACAAACAGAAAAATACATAAATATTTGCTTATGTAACATAACATTTTTCAACTGTTTTGATTTTTTTTTTCTCCAGCTTCTGTTTCTTGACTATTATTATTATTATTATATGAGTAAATAAAAAATTGCGGTTGCACTTTATTTTACAGTACATGCACTTACATGTATTACAGTGCACTTACAGTGTACCTTCCTAAGAAAGTACCTAAGAAAGGTAACTACATGGGATAGGGTTAAGTTTAGGGGTAGGTTCAGAGTTAGTACCTAGTTATTACCTAGTTACTGTAATTACTATAATAAGTACATAGTATTTACTTGAGTAACATGACTGTAAAATAAAGTGCTACCAAAATTGTATAAAGGACACCGTGTTTTGGCAAAAGGTTATACGTAATCTGTGAATGAAATAGTTTTAAACTTATAATACACATTCCTGGTTTCCTTCTTCACACTTGTACGGACAGCATGATGCCTCCCCCGTTGCGGTACGGTTGCCTAGCGACCTCAGAGCACATGAAGTATATGTTATATACTATTTTAAGGCACTGTACAAAAGTTCACTTTGGTAAGTGTTCAGCCTCTCTCTACACTCACCTCAGATTATTATGTGCTGTCAGACTGTAATTAGATTGAAGATCAATTACCGCAGATGAATTACTTTTGATAATTCTATGGGAGTGTGTGAGAGAGTGTGAGAGATGTGTGTGGGCAGGTGATGAATAGGACATTTTCAGGTCATCTTGTTTGGTATATTATTACCGTGACCCCATTGGTGCATTTAGATTTGCATTTTGATTGTCACTATATAATAACCCTGAAATATTCCAGAGCAGATGCTGAGAGTTCAGTTTTAAGTCGTCCAAAGGGAGTTAGATGTGGCAACATGCACAACAATCAACACACTTCAGTTATTCAGGAGAGACCTGCAAAATAAAACAGCACAGTTGTTAAAAGGCTACTAAAGAAAGAAGCAATTATATGTTTGAAATAAATAAATAAAGACTGGCAACCTGCAATTGTTATTTTAAAGTCTGTATTCAATTAAAAATAGTCTTGCAGTAAGCAATTAATCCATGAAATTGAATCCACAGAAAAAAAAACATGTTTTTCTTCATAATCTTCAGTCAAAATCTGAATTTTTTTTTTTTTTTTTACACTCACGATACACTCACTTTTGGTACTAAAATGTACCTTTAAGGTCATAATATGTATCGTTTAAGGATATTTCTGGTACAAATGTATACCTTTTGAGAAGGTACCACCCAGTTACAGTTTTGGTACTTTTTTTATTTTTTCTAGAGTGTATTGAAGTTGGTCACAACTTCTGGTTCATATGCTGTGGATCTGTTTCAGTTTAATATATACTGTGTATAGATTAAAATGTAAACTGTATATATGCTGTTACTAGAACTTAATGTATTCAGATTGATTCGGTCATATTTTAAAAACATATTTTGACTTCGATCAAATCACTTCTGTGAGGCACATTTTAGGTTATTTACCTCATAATAAAAGAAAACATTACATGGCTTTTTCCCTTCTTTTTTTGGCTATTCCAAGTACACTTGATTAAATAGCCCAAAACACTTTGTCATTCCAGATCTGTGCTATTTTATTCCATAAAACACAAAAAGAAAATTTCTGTTCTTCTGTTTTGCATAAAAAGAAAGTGGATGCTGACGTGTTTTGTTAGCTTTAGCATGTTTAGCATCTCCCCTTCCACTATCTAGGGTGCATCATCCCGGTACTCGTAGTGCACTACACATCGCTGCGTTTTTCAGTGTAAACACACTACTTGCACTGCTTATGCTACAAAAAGACAGGGTAACACTTTAGTATAGGGACCAGTTCTCACTTTTCAACTAGTTGCTTATTAGCATAAGCTATAGCCTAATTATAAAGCTATAAGCTATATAATTGCAGTTTATTGGCATTAACCATGGTTTTACTGTAGTAAAATTGTAGTAACCATATGCATATATTCTGCATGACCATATTCTATATTACTATTACCTAAACTTAACAACTACCTTCCTAACTATTATTAAGCAGCAAATTAGGAGTTTATTGAGATTATGGTTTGTTAATAGTGAGAATTAGATCTTAACATTAACTGTGACCAAACACAGAACATTGCAGTGTATAATAGATTTTTTTTTTTCGTGGTGGATGAATATCCTGTATGAGTGTGTTTGTTTGTTTATTTAGTATATTCCCTCAGTTACAAAACATAAATGGTCGTTTCAACATAATGTACTGATTTTTTTCATTGTCCTTCTGTGTTTGTTGACAGTTATCAAAGAAGGGTGATTCTCCTCTCATTACAGTTATAAATATATATGACAATTCAACAGGCATGGCCTTCGGTACAGCTCATTTTTGCCCCTTTTCAAATAACATGTTTGCGCATGTTTACCCCGTGTTTGAATAACATGTTTATTCTCTGAGTGGGCGGCTGTGCGTTCTGAGAGTAACAAGGTCAACAGAAGACTTCTCCATTGTTTCCCTTGCTGTTCAAATCATTTCCTAACTATGTTAACTGGAGAGCTAGCAACAATCTGTATTAAAATAGAAAATGTGTAATTGTAACTTCCTGATGTTGTTTTTTTGCTCTGTGATGATTGTGACGATTATGAAATGATCAATAAGTGATATTGTTGGCTGACCCAGTTGGGGACACACTGGCAGCAGATGGTGGCATTTTCATTTAAATGAAACATAACGAAGCAATGAGTAACACAGCCAATTATCTTAAGCACATAATAATAAGTAGTTGCATTAATACTCTACTGACTGATTTTTACAATGTCATCCTGTTGCACAGTATATAATAGTGTAATTATTATATAATAGCAGTATATGATAGTAATATAATTAGTATTTTCATAGTATATTGTGTCATATGTGTAGATGATTTATATGCTACAGGTATGGGTTATTAGTGATGGCATTATTAATATTTTAACAAAATTGATGGCAATACAACATTAAAGATACAATACAATACAACATTATTTCTGTCTTTCAGAAACATAGCTTTTCATATCACTGCTATGCTGATGACACTCAACTCTACCTCTCATTCCATCCTGATGATCTGACGATAGCTAATCGCATCTCAGCATGTCTAACAGACATTTCTTGCTGGATGAAGGACCATCACCTTCAACTCAACCTAGCTAAAACAGAACTACTTGTAGTTTCCGCAAACCCATCACTTCATCACAATTTCACCTTCCAGTTAGGCTCATCTACCATAACTTCTTCAAAAACAGCCAGAAACCTTGGAGTTGTGATTGATAATAAGGTGAATTTCTCAGACCACATTGCTAAAACTGCCCGGTTCTGCAGATTTGCTTTATACAATATTAGGAAGATCAGGCCCTTTCTTTCGGAACATGCAACACAACTCCTTGTTCAAGCTCTTGTTCTGTCCAGACTTGACTATTGCAATGCTCTCTTGGCAGGTCTTCCAGCCAATTCCATCAAACCTCTACAATTAATCCAAAATGCCGCTGCAAAAGAACGCACATCACACCTCTGTTCATCAATTTGCACTGGCTACCAATAGTTGCTCGCATAAAATTCAAGGCATTAATGTTTGCCTACAAAACCACTTCTGGCTCTGCACCCCTTTACCTAAATTCAGTACTTTAGACCTATGTGCCCTCTAGAAGCTTGCATTTTGCAAGTGAACGACGCATTATTGTGCCATCCCAAAGAGGCACAAAATCACTTTCACAGACTTTTTCATTAACTGTTCCCATCTGGTGGAATGACCTGCTCAACTCAATCCGAGCAGCTGAATCCTTAGCCATCTTCAAGAAACGGCTAAAAACACATCTCTTCCATCTTTATTTGACCCTCTAACTCTAGCACTCTCTATTCTAATTCTATTTTATCTATCGGTCTTCTTTTTATAAAAAAAAAAAAAAAACACACACACTTGACCCTCTATCAATTGTATATTTATTCTGTAACTGCTAGCTTTTCTTGAAAAACTAACACTTTTTTCTAATCTATCTACTTGTTAAAAAAAAAAAAAAAAAAACTTGCTACGTGTACTGCGTTAGGCTAACCAAGACTTGTCATAGCACTTGCATGTTGTTGCTCTTTTGTTGGTTTGGATTGCTTCTATTGTCCTCATTTGTAAGTCGCTTTGGATAAAAGTGTCTGCTAAATGACTAAATGTAAATGTAAAGAAGGGTCAAGGTACGCACATCCAAAAATGTCTTGGCCAGGCACAAGATCAAAGGGTATCATCAAAAAATAGAAAAAAAGATCTGCACACTGTAAATCTCCCTTTATTCAAAAACAATTGTGGCAACGTTTCGGTCCAAGACAACAATAATACAACATTAAGCAACATCATCAGTAGACTGTTCCCACAATGCCTCCTTGTTTTGCGATTTAAATGTATCTCTGTTTTTAAATTCAGTGGCAAATATTGTTGTTGGTAAAAACGATTCATTTCTGTGAATTGAAAAAAAAAAGATGTTATGATTTAACAGTTTTTGGGCATCATCAGTAAGGGTGGGTGGTATGACCAAAATCTTAACCCTTTAGGCGCCAGGGTTTTTTGGAAAAAATGCTGGATTTTGACATCAAGATTTCAAAAGCTTGTGGCTTGAAAAGGCTTAAAGATAGAGATCTACTGTAAATTAGAAAAATGTTGGGCATGAACGAAAGTTTATGTGGGGTGTAAATATACTCATCTAATTTGCATAGTATGACGTCATCAGGGGGCGGCCCTCTTGAATTTGATAATATTCAGGAAATAGTAGATATTGAATTGATGTTTGAAGTTATTTGCATGTTTTTTTGTTGTTTTTTTTGTCTTTTTATCCTCATTCCAAATTATCAGAAAAGAGGAAACCAACAATAAACAGGAGAAAGTACTAAATTATTACTATATTACTATACTATATAATAGTAAAATGCATGTGAACAGTAGCCTACTTTTTGATCAATTCATCAGTCATATTCAGGAAATAATAGATATTGAATGGATGTTTGAACTTATTTGCATGTTTTTTTTTTTTTGTCTTTTTATCCTCATTCCAAATGATAAGGAAAAGAGGAAATCCACAGTAAAACAGGAGAAAGTAGGAAATTATTGAGCAATAATTCAATTATTGAATTAACAATTGAGCGTGCGCGATCAGAACAAACGACGTAATCTGGCCGATCATCAGAGAGCAACAGCTCTCGTATGGACACTACGACCACGTCCACCCCTGCCACCCCCATCCCTGTCGGGCAAAGGGTCCAAATGATCACTTGTTTGTGCTTTGTGAACACTCTCGCCTTGCGCATGCAAAGATGTACCGGGAGAAGCGCAATCATTAGACGACCGATCGTCATTTCCAAAAGGCAAACATTCCCCTTCAGAGTCAGAATCGGTGAATAACACTTGCAACACATCCTCACGGTAAAACTTTTTATTAGCCATTTGCCGATTTTCTCTCACAAATCTCACAATTTACTCACACGCCATGAACTGAACTGCTTCCGCATCAATAGCTCACTTGCTCTGCTATTTCCTCGAACACTTTTGGTCTAGAATCGAAGTACTACATGTCTGCCATCTAGTGGTAGGGAATACAAATGAGATATTACACCAGATTAGGAACTACAGTCTATTTTATGAAGTATGACGTCTTGTCGCAATTTTGCGACTTTGGCGCTTAGAGGGTTAAATCATGATATGAGTAATTTTTATTTCACAGTAACGATATCTATTACAATTGTCATGAATCCTGTCCGTGGTCTTCCGTCTGCTCGCCACCAGAGGTCACCTTCCGATTACATTGACTCTCACACTACACAAACTGTTACACGTCACCCTGGACTACATTTCCCATGCTACATTGCACTGATTGCAGTCTCACCTGCAGGCAATCACACACACTTTAAATACGAGGCCCTAACCACTATTCAGGGCCGAGTATTGTTTGCGTTTATCACTCTCCTAGTGGTAGCACTTTACGGAGCCAGTTTTCTATTTTGTCTAGTTCCTAGTTCCTTGCTCTAGTCCAGTTTAGTCATGTCAAGTTTTGCCTGATTGTCTGTTTCCTGATTTGTCTGTTTCCTCGCCTGCCTGTCTTGGATTTCTCTCTCTTCTTGTCATTTGGACTCTGTTTGTACCTCGCCTGGATTATTGTCTGTCTGTGGATTATCCGCTTGCCTTGTCCTTTGGATTATGTTCACCATCGATCAATCCTACGCCTGTTTACTGGAGTACTCTTCTGTCTTGTCCTCTAAATACCTGTTTGCCATTGTCCGACCCTTGCCTGTTTTGACCATGTTTAAGAATAAAACTTTGCAGATGGATCCGCACGCCTCTCAAATCTGTCACTCTGTAACAACAATATAGTTATTTTTACTTTAAATGAGGTCTTTATTATATCAAATATTTTGATAAGATAGAAATGTCATAATTCTTGTCACCAGTGTCAATATAACCAAAACTAATACTAGTAAATTAAAAAAAAGAAAGAATTGATAAAATAATTAACATGTTAATAAATTAACATGAATGACAGACAGCAGGGATATTAGACTGATTTCACTTTAAGAGCTGCCCATATCCAATATACTTTTAAACATTTGTTTTCATTCTCAGCTGTTTACTTTCACTCAAGACCTAAATTACTTTGTTTGCAAGGATCCTTGCAAAGATGTACATTTTGACACATAAGTGTGTGTATTTAACCGTTCAAGGCCTATAAAGCAGCAAAACTAACTCGGTTCAATTCTCCAACGCTTCTTCAATTCTTCAGACAGCGCGTGCATAGTGAAATGAGTTATCTTTCCCTGCTGATTGCATTTAAACAGCTTAAAATCAACCAAAACGCTTAACAACACGTTTATTTATTTTTAAAAAAGTATCATGGATTTTAACTAAGCATTGACATTGATAACCTTTTTTTTGGGCTACTGAAAATTTAAAGGAATAAATTAGAATTAAAAATATTATTTTGAATTGTAAAAATATTTCACAATATTATTGATTACTGTTTTACTGATAGATAGATCTGTCTTGATTTCTCCTGCTCATGACCATTTCATTTTTCTACCCTTCAGTTCCTGTCTCTTTCTCCCAGCATCCTTTGTTGGCACCCAAATCCCTGTGCGGGTGGTACTGGCATTTTCTCTGCAGATCCAGTCGGCTTACCTTCCATTCGCACGGAAGGACCGCGGAAACGAATCGCATCATATCTCAAAGCCCCCGAGGTGGAAACAGACTCTCTTCTCATGCTTGTGCCGCATTCACCACCTATTTACCATACTAAAACCTGTCCACACATGCCAACACACCACTCACCGGCTCCAATGTCCCCAAACGCTGCCTGGGAGGGAAAGTCATTTATTATTATTGATGTCAAAATGTGTGTGCGTCTCATTTCAGAGGAAGCCGTAAGACACTGGGCAAAACGGGTCTGGGCCACAGGGATTAAGGCAAAGTAGATTAAGCAAACCCTGCCATATTCCAACTCAGCCATGAGCAAAAGGTCTATTCACGGAGCAAGCAACATCTGCAGAGGCTTAGGGATGCATGGAAACCGGCGGAAACAGAAAGAGAGAGAGACAGCGTTGTTGTGGGAAGTCTATCAGAGAGAGCCGCTGAATGAGAGGCAGAGAAAGAGGCCGATAGATTCACAAATGGGTTACGGGAAAGTGTGGCTGCCGGGATTAAGGAGCGTATTTAGTAAGCAGTCGCTCTGGGTTCCGATGTTCAGTTGTTAATCCTGTTATGCTTCCTTCTTTTCCTTCGATGACGTCGTTTCAGTCAATACCAGTCCTGATGAACTTGCCAATGATGTTTGATTTCTAGTTAAGCAAGCCAGCCCATTATTGTCAGGCCTAAATTGGATCTCGGCTGATCCAACAGGCTATTTAATTTGAAGTCGCTCTCTCTCTCTACTGCTTTTGAAAAACAAAATGGATGTAGAGCATGTTTGGGAGGGATGATCCCAATTTAGTATTCTGTAATTTTGATAGGTCTGTTTAACTCGTACTGACGTAATTAGGCCGTGTGTTACAGATGGAGAGGAAATTAGATTTACGCTGCAAAGCTGGGAGATTTCTCACAAAAACAGCTAGTACAACCTATTATGTTAAACTGTTTTTTACGTAACTTTTAATCAGCCTTTATGGACTTGAACACACCATAAAAATGTTACTTATATCAAGTAAATGATGTATTTTTCCTCCTTGATTCCCAAAATAATGCACCTGAACCTCAAGTCTTGATGTCTGTATGTGGCATTTTAAGGTAATTTATGAGCGAGGTATTTTTTATTTGTCAAATGAGTGTTCTTTTGATGGAATCTTCTTAGAGTTACTTAGTCTAAATTGCTAAATGGGGTAGATTTAAAGTCATGGCAAGCTGACATTTCTAACTCAGTCAATACACTTACTTAAACTAATTTAGTAAGTGCATGTCAAAAAGCAATGCAAAATTGTTGCCTTTAAGTTCGATGGAACCTTACTGTGTAAATCTCACTCAAGTGTGCTTAATTGTTTGTTACTTCCTGTCAGTGGTGTAACACAAAGCATCATGAACAAGGGGGATGGAGGATGATTGAGGCAACTATTTTTGAGTTTAACAAAAATCCAGTGTACTTGTAACAAATGCATTAATGTATAGGCTATATGCACACAAAAAGACCCAATGAAGTAGCTTGTTGA
The DNA here is from genome assembly GCA_027422415.1 of Schizothorax lantsangensis. Classification (NCBI taxonomy): domain Eukaryota; kingdom Metazoa; phylum Chordata; class Actinopteri; order Cypriniformes; family Cyprinidae; genus Schizothorax; species Schizothorax lantsangensis. The sequence goes on from CM049849.1 coordinate 11,417,931, forward strand.
GTTTTTGTTGTATGAGTAATGTATGAGTAATTGTTGTGGGAGGAAGTTGGAATTGGACATATCAAAAGTGTTTTATGGCATTAGTCACCGATTGTCCTCCTATACCTTCATACTGTTTGTAAAATCTACCATACTGACTCTAAATAGCAAGTCTAGAGAGTTTAACATAGGATCTAGGAGACGTATTGTCATTGTAAAAGGTATGGCTTAAATCAGTAATACCATTCGTAATGCTTGCCAAAATAGCAGTTGCACAAATTCAGTCAAGACTTTAGTTGAGTGAGGAAAAGTCATATTGGTGAACACATTGACAGATGCCTGTAACGTTTCCTGTTTGATATCTTTTTCCACTTTAATTGGCTAGAATGTATGAAAGTGTTGCAGAGACATTGGGGCATGGTCTTTTGTTCCACTTTTACCTACAAAAAGCATTTTTCCATTTTTTATTTGGATATTTTGGTAACACTTTATTTTAAGGTGTCCATAATACAGAGTAATTACCGTGTTAAGTACTTAGTAGTAGCCGTTGTACTTACATGAAACAAAATGTACTTACCATGTAACTAAGTTATGGAACAGCCTGTACTTACAGTTTGTAACTATGTACATGTAATAGGCAGCTACTGTTACACATATGTAACAGGCCGAGTCTGTTACACAGCTACTTATGTAACCAAAAGATTGTTACATATGTGTTGCAGACTTTATACACCGTAATCATAAATGTAAGTACACAGACACAAGCTACTTAAAATAAAGTGTATCAAGATTGTACTTAGGTGTACTTCATGTGTATCTATACTGTACACCTTATCCAGTTGCACCTTAGTTTGATTTAACCCACCAGCAGCTAAAATACATGTAATACATTTCTAATTACATTACAATAACATAGTATTACACAAACATAAGCTACTTAAAATAAAGTGTATCAAGATTGTACTTAAGTGCACTTCATGTGTATCTATACTGTACACCTTATCCAGCTGCACCTTAGTTTGATTTAACCCACCAGCACACAGCTTAAATACATGCAATACCTTTCTAATTACATTAAAATTACAGCATATTACACAGGCATAAGCTACTTAAAATAAAGTGTATCAAGATTGTACTTAAGTCTGTTACATATATGTAACAGTAGCTGCCTATTACATCTACATAATTACAAACTGTAATTACAGGCTGTTCCATAACTTAGTTGCATGGTAAGTACATTATATTTAATGTAAGTACAATGGCTACTACTAAGTTCTTAATTAGGTAATTACTCTGTATTATGACACCTTAAAATAAAGTGTTACCGGTATTTTTTACAGTGCACATCCCTCCAGCTGCTTGGGCCCTCCTGTAGTGCTTACCCTACGGGCCTCTGGAAATCCTCTGGTTCTTGTTCAAATATTTTGTATGTTTTAAACTTTTACTATAGGTGTTTGAGAGATAAAACAACCACAGGAAAAAAGGACATGTGTCTTTTAACATGTTTTTTAAATGCAGTTGGATGTTGATGAAATCTAAAGAATTGCTTTAAAGGCCTTCATAGAAGTACTTCTTCACTCTGCGCTCAGGGGTAAACTCGAAAAAGCTAAGCAACAGTATACTGTTTGCCAACAATTTAACGTCGCCCAAGCTTCTATAGATGAGTATGTAAATATGTGCTGCACACAACAAATACACAACAAATAATTTGTTTCAAAATGACTAAATGTTTGTTCTTCAATTTCACTTGATGTATATAGAAACCTTAATGTACAGTGTGTCTTGCTGACTGTTTATGTTCATTGATTTTGCATCATAGCTGTTCTTCATCTCTGGACCAGTTCCAACAATCTTCCTTCATGATGTTGCCTTATTCAGGGATCCAAAGCAGAATGCATTTAAACAGGTTTCATGGTTTTTGTTGGAAATTTACCTGAGTTTGAACTGAGAAAATTATAAGGTCCTTATAAGGCCCACAAGGTCACATGAAAAATTGCAAACTCTGGGTTTTTCTTGTGTCAGTTAACCAACCACTTCCTGTCTAAGTGGGCAGTGCTAAGCTCTAATGTGGACCAGACTTCACGGTGATAGTCAAAACTTTGTCCCCTCCATCATTGTTTTATTGTAGATGTTCTTTGGAATCGTCTTGGTTCTTACAATCACAAGAACATATGCATCTTTTACATGGACTTGAGGAAGGTTTGACTCTACCTGACACAGCAGGCTCATCTTCTTGTGTTTAATTGCCATTTATCTTTCAGAAACATTGAATGTAATCTGAATGCTTCACGAAACTAATTAATCTCAGAAGTTAACTGTCCTGATCATTTCCCATTATTTGGCATTATGGAGTAATTTGAATTAATTTGCATTTTTATTACATTCATTAAAAAGAATTAAAAAAAATACAAGGAGATCAGACATTGATTAATGATTTAATGCAGAATAAACCATAAATATAATCCTAATAAACAGCTGAGCTATGTAACCCAAATGCCATAAATTACATACAGAAAGATGAATGAAGTACAGGTATGCATATAGGAACAGTTTTGACACTTATTGAAAATGTCCAGGTTAAAATGTACAAAGAAAGTGTATTTAAAAGGTTAAAACTGATATATTTTATACCATTTTAAATCTTAAACAAGAATTTCAGTTTTATAATAATCAAATTATTGCATAATTAAAAAATAGTGTTACACTGAAGGGCACCACAAACCATTTGTATTGAATTAAAAGTGACAGTTTACCCAAGAATGCCTTTACGAACGATTACACTGAAATTCGTTCCGCTTTTGTTTCATAAATGAGGCCCAATATGAGTGTCTCAATGGCTTTCACTGATTAATGTTTAAAGCATATAGAGTAATTTAGTAACCATTGTCTGGTGATTACATTACACGGACATTGTAGTTGTCCAGCGGGAAGATACGGACACAAAACAGATGTACTATATTAAGAGGCTCTTATGGCTTTATCAATCCTAACGTGTCTAATTCCCCGTGCCATTAAAATCACACTCATCATCTGCCAAATCTAGAGACAAATGTTCTGTCCTCTATCTCTCTTTCATTAGGATTATCCGGCTCCTTTTTCCTAGATATCAGGCAGGCCCCCAACCCCCTTCTGTGCTCTTAAGTGTGATGGCATTTGGGAGATGACAAACCGACACACAGGCGGTTAATTCCTCTGCAATGCCAGGTCATTCCCAAAGCGCCGCGCCGTCACAGTGTTTATATGAGAAGAATTCCTCACCCCCTCCCAGCGACCATATCATAACCACAGGGAGCGCAAAGCATCAGCCGGTTGTTAAAGTGAGTGATGTGAGCTCTTAAGACGATAGCTTTGTCTGCGAGACATCCGCGTCTGATGCTGTTCGAGTTATGGAGGTGTTAGAGGCTGGTGGATGAATTATGACAGCCTATCAGACGTGCATAAAGACACAATCTGTTCCTATGCCAGCCTTTTACACGCTGAAGTAGAGCAGTGAGTCTGGTGATTTATATAAGCATTTATTCACAATTAGAAAATATGATCGTATCAGCACAAAGCTGATCGGTCTTCATTCGCTCTGGGACTTGTCTGTGCGTGTTTGAGAAAGCATATTTCTCTGAATATGAACACAGTGGCTGTGTTCGCAGTGGCATCCTAACATACTCTTCTTACAACATATTCTAACTAGGCCTGATGTGACAAGCAATTTCTCTGTCCACAATGAAAGCAAAACTACTGCGCAACATGACACGATCGCAAGCAATCAGGAAATACTTGATGTTTAATATACAGCTATGTGGAGAGAGACTGAACCAATGGTATTTCACAGTGGGTGGGGCAACCTCTGTGTTAACATGTAAAAACCTTTAATTGGACATTTGATTAGTGTATAGGCTAAGCTAGCCGCTAAGTGCTAAAAGTTTACTAACAAACAGAATGGTTTGGTTGTATACTATTTATGTAAAATATATTAATGATGATAACATTAGAAATTGACAGCAGGCAGTCGGCTAAGTATCACGTACACTACTTTCGTCAAAATCTAGCGATTAGTGATTATAGCTTTATTGCAAATGCTTGGTTAGGACATCGTTTTTCTTGAGTATTTTGTTGGTTAACCGGTGTTACCAATGTATTTCTGCTTTTCAAAGAGCACCATCTACTGTCAGAGAGTGAATTTGCATTTTTATTCAGCCCGGCTGCTGTTTTTGTTCAGAACAATTATATGTGACATAAATCATTAATTAGGCTGAAATGTGTTTTGTAAAACTGATAAAAATGTTTTGTCAAAACATTTATTTTAACTATGTAGTTGTTTACACATTTTTTTTCTGTCATTTTACAGTATAGAATGTTACCATAAGCCCTATTCGGACAGTAATTGTTTCTCAAGGGGACATAAGGGATTTTCATTATTTATAGGGGGTAGTTGGTGATTGGTCCGAATCCAGGATGTCGGTGTTTATCTCTCACCACCCACGTAAAAATCTCTGGCTGAATTGCCTACTATTTTTTGACAAACACGAAGGTCGGGTGGTAATTTAATTGCTGTCCGAATCCACATCTCTGAGTTTGCAAGAAGAAATCGATTCAAAATGCATTGTTTAATCCCTTTTTGAGCACTCCCGAACACCGTACGGTAACTGTTGTAATTTGCATGCATATTTATTTATGAAATGATGGAAAGTATTTACAGGAACAATATTTTAGAGCAGCTCCACCACAACGAGTGGGAGCAGAAAGAGAAGAAAAGCATTCTAAATGGGTCTTTATTATGGCAGCAGCAGGTATGCAGTACAATTTTAAAATGTGCATTATATACAGTTATATACATAACTATATCGCGTATAATTATATACAACTATAGCGCATCTATTTTCCTATTTTTAAACAGGAGATTTAAATAATCAAATAATAAATAGGATTATATATTATAAAGTATGCTTGGAATAATAAGAATACATTTTACATAAGTATTTTTAAATGCATTTTACACAATAATAAGAATAAATTTGTAAATAAAATTAATTTTATTTACAGCAGACAATCATGTGACTGGCAACGTGAGTAGAGTCCATATGAGAAACAATTACCATCCAATTACCATATATCTCCAAGATGACCGTTTGAAGCAGCTCCTAATTACACATGCAATGTATTGAGGTCATGTGACGTGACAACGTAGCACACTGCTGCATACTGCTTATTGTTTCACTTATTAACAAAAACTATGTATACTGATCAGTTTTCAGTAAGTAGTACGCTAGAATTTTGTGAACATAGCCAACGCACCTTCATTAATGTGCAAGTGTGACGTGTACTCTGATTGTGTGATTCATCATTGGTTCAAATCAGCAGTTAAGTGTCACACGCTGAACCTCAGAGAACAGATCTCTAACATATGATCATTACAGAGAATCACCTCCAATAATCTAGACAGACGGAGATCATTAAAGCCTGATTACACTGCTAACACCTGAGAGAGAGAAGGAAAGAGAAGAGTACGTGGGGTGGAAATCGTAAGAATGAGAATGATTTTGGTTTAGATTCAGATTTCACTTCATAGTTTTGGTTGCATAATGATTCCATTGATGATTCTTTAGGTATTTTGAGAATAATTGCTTGTAACTATTTATTTATTTAATTATATAAAATGTATTTATTTATTTATTTGTTTTTGCTCTAATCAAAACATAGGAATCTTGTAAAATAGTAGCATTTTCTCATTCAGTCGGGCTGGTTTGTTAAAAGATTAGATTCAAAGGTTCGATTTAGAATAAACCTTATCATAGATCTCACTTTTTTTGTTGCTTAAAACAAGGAAAGAAAAAAACTTTATTTAGAATATATTATATAAACACACTTTCATCACAGTTTTGCTTCTCAAGTAAATTTCTCAGAAAACTAGTCAAAATATATTGATTATGAAAGTTTTTGCAGCATGGTTCATAATTCCCATTCCAAGAGGAAATGTATTTTAATGGAGACAAATGAGTGAATTGGTGGATTGGTTAAGACACAGAGAAGAAAGGAAGATGACGATGAAGAATGAGGAAGAGGAACAGGACGAACCCAGAATGAAAGATAGAAAGTGAACAGAGTGTGAAAGAGTGAGGGGGAACAGAGAGAGATACTCCAGGGGAAGAGCCAGTTTTATTGTGTAGCTGTAATGTGATCAGAATCTTCACAGCTGACAAACTCTCACCTCTCAGAAAGATAATCAATGATAGAAACCTGAGGGTCAAAAAATCATTAAAGTCAACAAGAAATCAAAATCAACTGTATTTACTTGCTTAATACAAATTCCTGTCCTAAGATGCCCCCTTTGGTCAAATTCTGAGGCAATCCCACAATGTGCTGCGATAAACGATAATAAATAAATAGCTAAATAAATCAAGATAGCAGATGAAACCATTGATTTGACTTATTTCACTCATTAAAAACCTGTTCAGACACTGTATTCATTCGGTAGGTCCAATCGATGAAATGATTGTTCGAAAGCTGATTTTTTTTCGAAATACTATTTGCTCATACTATAGTAAATTTTTGAAGGCAGGAGAAACCAAACACTGATTCATTCACAAAAGAAACTCCGGTATTAACCGTTATACTACTGATTTAAACACGTGTTATGTTAATATGAACATGTTTAAATGTTACGCTGTTGTACTGGTTAATTGCTCAAGATCAAATGATAAAACTTAAACCTGAATATTGGTCATTCTGTTATGCATGCTAAACAATTTTTCTAGAATATCATGCTAGTCTGGCTTATGACTGTTTGTGTGAGTGTATGAAGAGACTAAAATTATTTGATACGGTTTTGTTTGATGGTTCACGCCGTTAGTTCTGCTTCTCACTAGACCTGAGATCAAATTAGTTGGAGAGGCCAAAAACAACACACCTTTAACCTTCTGCAGCTGCAACCATACGGACACATACACATGGTCTACGTGCTATGCTCTAGATAAAGTCAATTTCAAGTTTATTTATATTGCACTTTTCCCACTACACATGGTTTTAAATCACCTTTACAGAAAATTGTGACGTTATTGTTAATCATTCTGTAGCATCTTCATGCCTTACAGACACATTTAGCAGATTAGAGCTGGACAGTTATACAGTTTACATTTTGCTATGATATAAACAATTTAGCAGATGAGATTTGCTATATATAATATATAGTATTCTGTATGAATGAATGTAAAGCTTGATGTATTGTACTGTATCTCCAACTTTAAATATAGGCAATGATATAGTTTACATTTTCTGACAATATAAGCAATCAAACAGTTGACATTTTCTATATAATACAATGCTTTATGTAAAGTAAATATGCTGTATGTTCATGGATAAAGTTGCATATACTTATACAACAGTTCTTTTTGGTTCTCGAATGTGATTGACTGAGAGCCTTTTCCAGAGGTGCAATATTCTAGTGATAACAGAACTCCAACCGTTTCACTGTTTTTATCACTCTATTTCTCACAGCGATTGTTATGGTGGACACCCAAATCCACTATAATTAAATAATACTATTGTGTTTCATGGAATGTTTTTTTTTTTTTTTTAAAGAATTTATTTGTTTATACTTCAAATATGCAGTTTGTTAATAAAGATAATGTCTATTTAAAAATTTGCTTTGATGTTTTCAGAGATGTGAGCTCCAGGGCGTCAGTTGGCGTTCAGCGCTCATGAACCCGCTGAGAGCAGCCTTCCCTCGGCCAGACCTTCTGGAATTTGCTGCTGGCTCTGATGTCTCTATAGTGGTTAAACATAATATATAATTATTTTAGGTAAATCTCACGGGTAGTCTTTGCTCTCATATTTGTTCCAGAGCAAATAATTTTGGCAGAGGGCAAAATCTCATGACATATTTTATATAACTTTAATGCTGTATATCAGAGCTCTGCCTTTGTACTTTTGACAGAATCGCATAACAACTTTTGAGAATGAGAATGAGCTTTATTGGCCAGGTATGTTTACACATACGAGGAATTTGTTATAGTGACAGAAGCTCCACAGTGTCAGGATTCTGGACTCTTGTTTCCTTGTTTTTCCCCTGTTCTTCCTGAGTTTCCTTATATGGTTATTTTCCTATTCCAGTTAAGTTGATTTAATGATTGCCTGCACCTGTTCTAGTTCTTTTTGATTAACTCCCATGTGTTTGTAAGTCCTGAGTTCTCCCTTAGTCTTTGTCCGTCCACTCGTCTTTTATGTTGTGTTTCCCTGGATGTCTGTTTGATTTATTAAAACGAAAATAACTTTCCTTACCTCAAGTCTCCGTTGTCCTTCCCGCACCACAACCGTGACAGATGGACGGACCAAAAAGGAGGCTGATGTTAGTTCCCCGCAGGGATGGCCCGCGTTCGCTATAAAACCTAGCGAACGTGTTGGGAGTCGCCCAACCCGCAGCTCTAAAGATGTCTGCTAGCGAGGCACCACAAGCCAGCGCCCAGGACGATGCGACACCCCTAGTGGAGTGAGCACGCAGCCTGAGTGGGCAGGGCACACCTTGTGCTTCATAAGCCAAGGTGATGGCGTCCACTATCCAGTGGGCCATCCTCTGCTTGGAGACAGCATTCCCTTCTGCTGCCTTCCGTAACAAACAAAGAGCTGTTCTGAGGTCCTGAAGCTCCGAGTTCTATCCACGTACTGTCGCAATGCACGTACAGGACAGCGCAAAGCTATGAATGAATGAATGAATGAATGAATGAAGCATTTATATAGCGCTTTATTGTGTATTGATGTACACCCAAAGCGCTTTACAATCATATGGGGGGTCTCTTCTCAACCACCACCAGTGTGCAGCATCCACTTGGATGATGCGACGGCAGCCACAGGACAACGGCGCCAGTGCGCTCACCACACACCAGCTACAGGTGGAGAGGAGAGAGAGTCATAGAGCCAATCAAGTGGATGGGGATTATTAGGAGGCCATGATTGACAAGGGCCAGTGGAGGGAATTTGGCCAGGACACCGGGGTTACACCCCTACTCTTTACGATGAGTGTAATGGGATTTTTAATGACCACAGAGAGTCAGGACCTCGGTTTAACGTCTCATCCGAAAGACGGTGCTTTTTGACAGTATAGTGTCCCCGTCACTATACTGGGGCGTTAGGACCCACACAGACCACAGGGTGAGCACCCCCTGCTGGCCTCACTAACACCTCTTCCAACAGCAACCTAGTTTTCCCAGGAGGTCTCCCATCCAGGTACTGACCAGGCTCAGCCCTGCTTAGCTTCGTGGGCAACTGGTCTTGGGCTGCAGGGTGATATGGCTGTGGCTAGGGCTGGGTCTGCCTCCTCCAGGGGCAGCGCTTGCAGGTTCACCACCTGGTCCCTGAAGGGAGTGGTAGGAACCTTGGGCACATAGCCGGGCCGGGGTCTCAGTGTTGCACTGGAGTCAGCCGGCCCAAACTCAAGGCACGATTCGTCGACCGAAAATGCCTGCAGGTCCCCCACCCTCTTGATCGAGGCCGACACAGTCAGGAGTAGGGTTTTCATAGAGAGAAACTTCAACTCGACTGACTGCAAAGGCTCAAAGGGGGCAATTTGTAGGGCTCTTAGCACCAATGCCAAATCCCAAGAGGGTAAGGAGGGAGGCCTAGGAGGATTTAACCTCCTAGCCCCCCTAAGAAACCTGACGACCAGATCGTGTTTCCCCACCGATCTCCCCTCTATGGGGTCGTGGTGGGCTGAAATAGCAGTAACGTAAACTTTAAGGGTGGAGGGGGACAGCCTACGCTCCAACCCTTGCTGCAGGAAGGACAGCACGGCTCTGATCGAACATCTCTGGGGGTCCTCACGGTGAGAGGAACACCATTCGACGAACAGGTTCCACTTCAGCGCATAGGCCCGTCTTGTGGACGGTGCTCGTGCTGAAGCAATAGTGAGAGCTACCTCCTGGGGCAGGTCACCTAGAACCTCCGCGTCCTGTCCAGGGACCACACATGGAGTTTCCACAAGTCTGGACGCGGGTGCCATAGGGTGCCCCGTCTCTGAGAATGCAGATCCTTCCTCAGAGGAATCGGCCAGGGAGGGGCTGTCGCGAGGAGCATGAGTTCCGGGAACCAGGTCCTGTTGGGCCAATATGGAGCCACTAACAAGACCTGCTCCTCGTCCTCCCTGATCTTGCACAGTGTCTGTGCTAGTAGGCTCACTGGGGGGAACGCATACTTGCGCAGGCCCCGGGGCCAGCTGTGTGCCAGTGCATCTGTGCCGAGAGTTGCCTCGGTTAGGGAGTAGAACCACTGGCAGTGGGTGGTTTCTGGAGATGCAAACAGGTCTACCTGAGCAGCTCCGAACCAACTCCAATCAGCTGGACTGCCTGGGGATGGAGTCTCCACTCCCCAGAAAGTGCTGCTCGAGACAGCTCGTCGGCCGCCTGGTTGAACACTCCTGGAATGTGGATGGCACGAAGGGACCTCAGATGCTTCTGACTCCAGAGGAGGAGGTGGCGGGCGAGTTGCAACATGCGACGGGAGTGTAAACCGCGTTGCCGGTTGATATACGCAACGGTCGCCGCGTTGTCCGTACGGACCAGAACGTCCTTGCCCCGAAGGCGCCCTCTGAGGCGGTTCAAGGCAAGGCGTACTGCCAGCAACTCGAGGCAATTGATATGCCCCTGACACTGCGTGCCCGTTGTACGTGGCTCCCCAGCCGGTGGCCGAGGCATCCGTGAATACCACAGCATGCCTGGAGACCTGTTCCAGGGGCAATCCTGCCCGAAGGAATGAAGGATCTGTCGACGGGCTGAAGGTTTTTGCAGCAGGCCGGTGTAATCTGAACCCGGTGAGTACCGCGTTTCCACGCCCACCTCGGGACTCGGCCATGGAGCCAGTGCTGAAGCAGTCTCATATGAAGCAGACCGGGCGGAACTTCGCCGCAGCTGCAGCCATATGCCCCAGGAGCCTCTGAAAGAGTTTCAGTGGGACTGCCGTCCTGCCTGATAAAGTCTTGAGGCAGTTCAGCACCGACTGAGCACGTACCTGGTCGAGGCGTGCTGTCTGGTTGACCGAATCCAACTCCATGCCGAGAAAAGAGATCCTCTGCATTGGCACGAGTTTGCTCTTTCCCCAGTTGACCTGAAAACCCAACTGGCTGAGGTGCCCGAAAGGCATGATCTTGTACTGACATGCACGACCCTCGAACGCGAATTGCAGGAATGCCCTGTGTCGCGGTAGGATTGAGTCATGAACGCACACGTCCTTCAGGTCGATCGCTGCAAACCAATCTAGGGGACGGACGCACCCGAAAATGTGTTTCCGCGTCATCATCTTGAACGGCAGCTTGTGAAGTGCACGGTTCAAAACTCGCAGATCCAAGATCGGTCGTAACCCACCGCTTTTCTTGGGCACAATGAAGTAAGGGCTGTAAAACCCCGACCTCATATCGGCTGGAGGGACCGGTTCTATCGCATCCTTCGCCAGCAGGACTGCGATTTCCGCACACAGGACAGGGGTATCGACAGCTTTCACTGAAGTGAAGTGGACACCCCTGAACTTGGGGGGACGCCGGGCGAACTGAATCGCGTAGCCGAGTCTGATGGTCCGCAGAAGCCACCGAGACGGACCGGGGAGCGCTAACCAGGCTCCGAGACCCCGTGCCAGCGCAACCAACGGGCCACAGACGTGCCCGCGGTGGGGCAGCGTGGTGGAACACAGGGACCCGGCCCGGGGCCTGTGACGGCAGGGGGAGGGGTCTGGGTGTGTAGTGTAACACTCACCTGATTCCTCCTCGTGTGGAAGGAAACACAGGAACCCGGCTTGAGGCTTGTGACAGCCCGGCGTGTGACGACTTGAAGCGGGGACTGGAGTGCTACCGCCCTTACCTGGTTCCACGAATGGGCAGGAGGGGTGCTCTTGGGCAACCACCTGCTGCCTGGCGAGAGAGGAGGAGGGAAGCGATCCCGTGATGCACAGCTCGCAACTCTCCCCCTCTCGGGACCCAGAGACTGAGGAAACCGCTCTTAAGTGAAGTTTTGGGTACCGCTGGCTTCCGGGCCAAAAACAAGAACAAAAACAAAATACTCCACCCGGCCCTCCTCCGGGGGAGGGAGAGGTGCAGTCACCATCTCCCAATGAGCAGTCTCCTCCCTCTCTGGGTCGCCCGTCTCAGGGCCTCTTGCACTTGCGCTTGCCGCCAGGTTTGGCGGGGGCCTGGACGGGCTGGGTGTCCTGCCTGCGACCGGCTCTACGACGCTGCCTGGGGAAAGGCTGCTGCAGCAGCGTGGGAGCAAAGGCGGCCGCACGGGGCGCCCACGGCGACGAGCAAGCTGAGGGGCTGCAGCCGGGGTGGAAGCAGCAGGTTTCCTCCGGCGCTTGATGTGTTTGAACGCCTCAGTCTGCTTCTGTGCTGCCGAGAACTGCTGGGCAAAGCTCTCAACAGCGTCGCCGAAGAGGCCGGTCTGTGACACGGGAGCATTCAGGAACTGTACCTTCTCCTGCTCCTTCATGTCAGCGAGACACAGCCAGAGATGGCGCTCCTGGACCACTAGCGTGGACATCGCACGACCCAGAGACTGTGCGGTCACCTTCGTCGCTCGAAGCGTGAGGTCCGTCGCAGCACGCAGCTCATGTAGAACCGCCAGGTCGTGACCACCCTCGTGCAGGTCTCTCAGGGCTTTGGCCTGGTGGACCTGCAGTAATGCCATGGCGTGGAGGGCAGAAGCCGCCTCCCCACAGGCTCTATAAGCACTGCCAGTTAGACCTGACTAATACCTACAGGCCCGTGAGGGGAGACATGGGTCACCCCGCAGGGTGGTAGCAGCTGTTGGACACAGTTGCATGGCCACAGACCGCTCCACCAAGGGGATGCCCGCCTACCCCAAAGCGGCTCCACCGTCGAGGGTGGTGAGGGGAGAGGAGCTACAAGATTTGTTTCGGGCAGTGAAAGGTGCCTTCCACGATCTTGTGAGCTCCTCATGCACTTCCGGGAAGAATGGCACCAGAGGGGGGCACTGAGAACCAGCGCGACCCCCACCGAGAAACCATTCGTCATTCGTCATCGACATCTGGTCGTCAGGGGAAGCACCGAAGGAAACGGGCGGTGTACCCCGTTCTGCAGAGGTCCCAGCCCGCTCCAACGGCAACCCCACCGGCTGCGGAGCGCTTGAGGGGTGAGGAACTCCTCTTGGGAAGCCCTCACCGTGACCCTCAATCACCTCTGACTCCACCGGAAGCAGCGCCGCCCCGGGAGCCAGGACGAACGCTGAATCGCGGCAGAGGCAGAGGGACTCCGCCATGTTTGACACAGCGGAGTCTAGTTTATACGCAACTCCGAGATGGTCATGTCCCCCTTTCTTTTTTTTTTCTCTTTTGAAGAAGAACATGAACCATCCACGAAAGCTTCCTCAGCGTGCTGAATGCCCAGACACGTGAGGCAGCGATCGTGACCGTCCTGAGCGCCAGGAAACGACCACACCCAGAAACGCACGGGTGATAAGACATCTTTAAAAAGACGCGATCACCCGTGATACTCTTTTAGAGAAATTGCTCTTTCAGAGAAATGCTCTTTTAGTGCTGAAGCACGCAGGGGAGCTGGCCACCGCACACTCCTGGTGTGACTGTCAGCAGGAAGATGATCTCCCGCACGACGTGACCACCGCTGCTGTGCCGTAATGCCCGCACTCGTTCGCCGAACACTCTCTGTGGAAGGGGAGAGCAGTAGCTTCAACCACTACCGCTCGGCTCCGAAGCGAAAGGATGAATTAATGCGGTGCACCTGCTGCCTCTTATACTCACGCGGTGATCAGCGGCAGCTGGATGCAATGATCGCATGCCAATGTCCATTGGCTCGTTTAGTTACACTCGAAGTGGATAGGTCTCTCTGGCGAGATCCCAATTTCGTCGGTCATCCGACGTGACTCGGAGTGACCGACTGAAAGGGAACCATGGTTTGTCGTTGTTGTAGGTTAAATGAGTCCTGGTAGGAATACACATATCTTCACAGAAACTGATATATGATGTTACAGTCTCTGTGAGCTCGTCCAAATCGGTGGCAGCAGCTTCAAAAACACTCCAATCAGTGAGGTCAAAACAAGCTTTTAAATCTTGCTCTGCTTCATTAGTCCATCTTTTAACAGTTCTTAATACAGGTTTTTCAGATTTGAGTTTCTGCCTGTAGGTTGGTATAAGATGAACTAAACATTGATCATAGAGTCCTAAAGCTACCTGTGGGACAGAGTGATATGCATCCTTTATTGTTGTGTAACAGTGATCTAGTATATTACTGTCTCTGGTGGGACATGTAACATGTTGTCTGTATTTTGGCAGTTCACGGGAGAGATTTGCTTTATTAAATTCTCCAAGAATGATTAAAACAGAGTCTGGGTGTTGTTCTGTGTCTGTGATCAGATCAGCGAGTTTCTGTAAAGCTGAGCTCACGTGCGCTTGCGGTGGAGTGTAGACACTCACGAGAATGAATGAACAAAACTCCCATGGCGAATAGAACGGCTTGCAGTTAATGAAGAGCATTTCTAGATCAGAACAGCACATCTTCTTTAACACAGTTACATCTGTACACCACCTCTCATTGATGTAGAAGCACGTCCCGCCGCCGCGCGATTTCCCCGTTGATTCTGCCTCGCGATCTGATCTGATCAGCTGAAAGTTAGGAAGATGAAGCACGCTGTCCGGTATGGTATCGTTCAGCCTGGTTTCCGTGAAACACAGAGCAGCAGAGTTTGAAAAATCCCTGTTTGTCCGGGAGAGCAGAAGGAGTTCGTCCGTTTTGTTGGGTAGAGAGCGGAGATTCACAAGATGTATGCTAGGCAACGGCGTTCTTAATCCGCGCGCTTCCCCCGTCTGCCCGTCCTCCAGCGTCTAAACAACACTGCTGCTACTCCGACTACAATGTCCAGCAAAACACCCGAATGATCAAAATCCGGTAAAAGATTTAGTGGTGTGTTCTGCCGAATGTTCAGCAGTTCTTCCCTGGTAAAACTGAGAAACAAAAAACAGGAAAAACCAGCAAAAACAGTACAAACACTGAAGAGCAAAGCACTGTAGCTGCCATGTGCGGCGCCATCTTAGATTGTTCTAAAGGTTGTTGTTGTTTATTAATTATTATTATTCAATAAGTAATAATTTATATAAATAATAGTAGTATTTAATAATAGTATTTAGTATTGAGTAATGGTGTGTGTGTGTGTGTGTGTGTGTGTGTGTGTGTGTGTTTGTGTTTGTGTTTTCGTGATGGTGATTTTAGTTACATTATTGCGCCATTAGATGGCGACAAAAGACTGTTTTTATGAGTGCGTCAGCAGTAAAGACTTTTATGTTGAAAGAGACTGAAACAGGGTTGTAAACAAGGAAGTTATTTTGACTTTTAACAACACCTTGCAAGACGCAGCCAACAAATGCACTGAGCAGCGCTGTCATCAGGAATCACAAGATGAATAGATAGTACGACAAATATATTGCTTTCCTCAGCGGACATTCAAACTAAGGTTTTATTGTGAATATGAGATTGAGCTGAAGAATGAATGCTGAATCAGATGCAGGTAATCACACTCACTCAGTCAATCTCTCTCATAATACTCTCCTCTACATAATACAATTAACTTTTAATACAGTAATACAACAAGCTATTAATAAAACAACTCAATATTCCTTTAATACTAGTTCTGAAGTGACATTTTCGGATTAGTAACAGAGACTTGGGCCTTTTGTCCTTGTGCCTATGGCCGAATCACAGACGTGCTGATATACAGCCATATAGCACTGCTCATTTACCTAACTTCATATATAAAGCTGTGCTATAATATATCCTACATTTTGTAACAATTCAAACAATCAAGTAGAAAGAAATTGTTGTATATATTGCTGTATGTATGTATATGGACAAAGTATACAAATAAAAACGTGTGTAAAAATATATGACTATAGTATACATCCAACTTAATACATATGTGCATATGTATAGTTTACATTTTGCAACAATATAAACAATCAAGCAGTTGAGATTTGCTATATAGTATGTACAACTTTACATGAGTATACGGAATATTTGAGAATAAATTTGGGTGTCAATTTTAAATATACTGTACACTAGAGCTTTCCGAAAATACAGTTTATGTTTTACAATAAATAATGCATACAAAACCCTGTGCAAGCCTTTTACATCACACGTTTACACTCACACACCAAAACCATGTAGATTGACTACTAATTCTCATGACATGTAGCTAGCATGGTGCAAGTTGTTTGTCTGTGTAAGTGTATGTGTGTGTTAATTAAAGTGTTGCAGAGGTTGACAGGATGTGTCCCCAACTCTCCCAGCACCTGTGGCTCCTCGCCCCCTGCCCAGTACATACTAATTAGTCCTTCCAAAGCCCCACGCACAAATCTTTGCCCACCTGGTGTGCGCCAGCGAAATGCTTCCCCCCCGCCGAGTCCACAGAGCTACAGTTGTGCAAGACCCTGTGCTATAATTGACGCTCCTACTTCATGGCATTTATATGGGTGTAAAAACAGCATAAAGCCCTTTTTCTGCATCACAAGTGTCAAATTTGAGCCCCAACACGATGTGCAAGTGCAAGGGCAAAGTGGGTTAGATTGACTCACATAAGTGAATCTAAAGGGGCTGCAACGTAATCAGTTAGAAACGTGGAATTGATTGCGTTACGGTCGCTTTTCTGCTTTTTATAGATGAAATCGGTACATATATAAGCGCAGTCATTGGGGGGTTTAACGGCTCAATGCAGGGGATTTTTATTTTTTCCAAAGCGATGCTGAATAGCTGAGATGATCACACTCACGGTGAGTTACCTTTTCAGCATGGAACATGGAGCAGAAAATGTCAGATTGTCACATTGTATTGATGGGATACACAAAAAGACGCAGATGCTCATTCGCACTCACACATACTGTATTTTTTTAGCACAAGAATGAGATGTTGGTGTGACCGGGGGGGTCGACAAGGTGAGAGTTTGATGTGAAGATGATAAAGGCCATTAAATTAATTTGCTAGCCGAGAGCGGTGTACCTGACACTGGAGGAAAACAACCCAGATCTGAACGTGTCTCCGCAGAACGCTTATGTTGGGAAAATGCCCTTGTGAACCCAGATAAATAGCGGTTTAAGGGAGTAGATTTGTGTTTCTGGCTGATAAATCTGATTTGCGTTGTCATCAAGTGTAGCGGCTGTATCGGTTTCAAAGGCGTGATCTCATGTGTGTGCATTTGCATACATTTATAAAGGTGACTGACTGATTTAACAGGTCGTTTCATGGGTAAAATATCTCTACCCTGTGACATTTACTCTTCTTTAACAGGACAAGATGTGCTAAATATAACCTGCTGACATAATTAGTGCAATAAACCACTGTTAGATGGGTCAAAAATTGCAAACCTATAGCAAAGAAACAACAAAATTGAGGTATCCTAGACAGCAATAAGATTAAATGGAGACTTCTGTTGAAGTTTCCTGTTTCTCAGATTTTTCTCCTTGTTAATTAAGCACTGTGAGGGAAAAAGTGAGTGTCTAAAATGCTGTGAGCAGAAATGAACCATTCATTGGTCTACTGTATATTTGGTCAGTCCAATTGAGTCACAGACTGCTCAGATCATTTGCTTGAAAGGAATATTGTAGTTCAACCAATAGCGAACCGTGACTCTTGAACCTAGACCCTCTCCCCCTACCCTCGTTGGGGGACAAACAAAATACTTCATGACACTTCATGACAAACAATCAGTGTTTATAATATATAATAATATTATTGGCACAGCGGCCTTGTAAATGTCCTCACTTGTGTTATTTGTGGCTTCCATCATGATGTGAATAATAGTTAGTTTATCATAGTATTTTTATTATTTTTTTTTCGATAGAGATTCCACAGCGGGTGGAACTTGTCATAAATCAAAGTCAAAGTCAAAGTCTGCTTTATTGTCAATTCTGCCACATGTACCGTACATACATACAGAGAATTGAAATTGCGTTACTCTCTTACTCCCTGGTGCATACAGATAACACTAAACACTAACAGTAGAATGCAAAAATACAGATAAGTACAAATCAAATATATATATACACATATGCGCATATACATATACACACACATATATATACACACATACACATACATACATGCATACATATGCATACGTACACAAAATGCAACTATTACAAATATACAAATAAGGACATGTAGAAAAAAATAAATAAATAATAATAATCAAAAAAATAGATAAAGTGGCATAAGGCACATGGTAGATAGAGTGCAAACCAGTGAAATAAACAAACAGTGTTTATCAGAGTTCAGTGGTGCGTGGGGTAAGAGAGGGGAGGGGGGGCAAGGACGGGAGGGAGTTCAGCTTCCTGACAGCCTGATGGATGAAGCTGTCTTTCAGTCTGTTGGTCCTGGCTTGGAGACTCCGCAGTCTCCTCCCTGATGGTAGCAGACTGAAGAAGTTGTGTGTCGGGTGGGTGGGATCACCTGCAATGCAAAGGGGCTTTGCGGGTGAGACGGGTGCTGTAGATGTCCTGGAGGGAGGGGAGAGAGACACCAACGATCTTCTCAGCTGCTCTCACTATCCGTTGAAGGGACTTGCGGCAGGACGCGTTGCAGGCGCCATACCACACAGTGATGCAGCTAGTCAGAGTGCTCTCGATGGTGCCTCTGTAGAAGGTGCTCATGATGGGGGCCGGGGCTCTGGCTCTTCTGAGTTTGCAGAGGAAGTAGAGACGCTGTTGTGCTTTCTTGGCCAGTGCTGCAGTGTTGTTGGTCCAGGAGAGATCCTCTGTGATGTGTACACCCAGGAACTTGGTGCTGCTCACTCTCTCCACGGTCGCACCATTGATGGTCAGAGGAGCATGCAGAGAGTGCACTCTCCTGAATTCAACAACAATCTCCTTCGTCTTCTCCACATTCAGAGAGAGATTGTTGTCACTGCACCACCCGGTCAGGCGGCTCACCTCGCTCCTGTAGTTTGTCTCATCTCTGTTGCTGATGAGACCCACCACAGTCGTGTCATCCGCAAATTTAATGAAAAGGTTGGAGTTGTGTGACGGTGTGCAGTCGTGGGTCAGCAGAGTGAAGAGGAGGGGGCTCAGCACACGTCCTTGGGGGGGCCCCTGTGTTCAGTGTGATGGTGCTGGATGTGTTACTGCCGACCCGTACTGCCTGAGGTCTCCCGGTCAGAAAGTCCAACAGCCAGTTGCACAGCGACGTGTTGAGCCCCAGCTGGACCAATTTATGAATGAGCTGTTGAGGGATGATTGTGTTGAATGCTGAACTGAAGTCTATGAACAGCAATCTGACATACGTGTCTACACTGTCAAAGTCCAGGAGGGCTGTGGTACAGAGGCGGTCACAGGGGGAGGGAAGGAGGGCCAAGACCGTGGAGAGGCACGGAAGACAGAGGCGGAACAGAGGGTGAAGGCCACGGATGAGTCTGCTGAGCAGAGGGTTGAGACCAGGCCAGTACCAGAGATGAAGCTGACAGAATTAAAGGCAGTGGCCATGGAGGAATCAGTGGATCAGAGGGCAGGGACCAGAGTGAAGACAGAGGTGGAGCTGATTGAACTGAAGGCGGTGGCCACGGTGGAGTCAGCGAAGCAGAGAGTAAAGACCAGAGTGAAGCCAGAGGTGGAGCTGATTGAACTGAAGGTGGTGGCCATGGAGTCAGTGAAGCAGAAGGCAGAGACCAAATTGAGGCCAAAGGTAGAGCTGATGGAGTTGCTTGACCAGAAGGTGGCGCAGATGACACAGATGGTGGTCTGGGCGGAGCACATGGTGGCTTAAGTGGATCCAGCTGGATCTGTGGCCAGAGTGAAACTGGGTCTGGATTGGGTTCAGCGACCGGACTTGGTTCTGAAACAGAGTCTTTGACTGGACTTGGCTCAGGATCAGAAACTTGAACTGAACTTGGTTCTGGAATGGATTCTCGGACTGGACTTGACTTAGGACCAGAGACTTGAACTGAACTTGGTTCTGGAATGGATTCTCGGATTGGACTTGGCTCAGGATCAGAAACTTGAACTGAACTTGGTTCTGGAATGGATTCTCGGACTGGACTTGACTTAGGACCAGAGACTTGAACTGAACTTGGTTCTGGAATGGATTCTCGGACTGGACTTGGCTCAGGATCAGAAACTTGAACTGAACTTGGCTTCAGAACGGATTCTTGGACTGGACTTGGCTTAGGACCAGAGACTTGAACTGAACTTGGTTCTGGAATGGATTCTCGGACTGGACTTGGCTCAGGATCAGAAACTTGAACTGGACTTGGCTCCAGAACGAATTCTTGGACTGGACTTAGCTTAGGACCAGAGACTTGAACTGGACTTGGCTCCGAAGTGAGAGTACAGTGTACTGCCCAGACACACAACATAGCCACTGCCATGACTGGAAGCACTGCAGACAGAGGAACCACCTCTATAATCTCCACTGCTGAAGGCATTTGGATGCCAGCTGCTCTCACCGACCTCAATGGTGGGTCAGCCAAACTGGAAGCTGGCCTCAAACGCCCAGAGAGAGCCTTATTGTCTCCAAATACAACACTGCTGACGACAGGGAGCTCTGGTTTGATGTCCATGACGACTGGAAACTCTGGAGTGTCGTCCATGGCGGCTGAAGATTTTGGTGTGGCTTTCATAATGGCTGGAGGCTCTGGCGTGGCGAACCAGACAGGTGAAGTGGCATCTCTGGCTGATGAGGTGGCAGGTGAAGAAGCAGCTCTGGCAGGTGGTGGCTCCGGCTGTGGCCTGGCAGCTATCTTGGGTGCTGACTCTGGCTGTGACATGGCGGCCATCTTTGGAGCTGACCTTGATATGGCGGCCATTTTGAATGTTGACTCTGGCTGTGACATTGTGGCCATCTTGAGTGCTGACTCTCACTGGAGCATGGCAGCCATCTTGGGAACTGGCTCTGGCTGTGACATGGCGGCCATCTTTGGAGCTGACCTTGATATGGCGGCCGTTTTTAATGTTGACTCTGGCTGTGACATTGCAGCCATCTTGAGTGCTGACTCTGACTGGAACATGGCCGCCATCTTGGGAATTGGCTCTGGCTGTGGCATGGGAGTGGTGACAAACACTGGACTTGCAATCGTTAGTGTGTGGCATGGTGGCAATCCTGGTCGGCCGGACTCCGTGGCCACTGGAGCCCACGGCCTACTGCCCCCCCCCCAAAAAAAAAAAAGTTTTAGGGGAGACTTCCTCTTCCACTTCCCCACAGTGAACACTGATCCACAAAACAGTAAAACAAAGTCAATATATTGTGCCAGGGTCCAACCTGGATCCTCGTCAGGCAAGTTAAGGCTGATATCCAGGTCAAGCCCACTCCAAAACAGTCCCTCAGCAACACATCGTCGCCAGGTACAAGGTGGCAATACGAAAGAAACTCCTCCACATAAGCCTCAATATTACATCCCCTTTGATAAATGGAACAAAGTTTCTATAAAGGCTCACAACGAATACCTTGACGTGGGCGCATGATGAAAACTGCTGGATTCCTTGTTGTGGTGAGTTGTTCTGTTACGGTTGAGCACAAGTAGGCAACAGACAGCGGGTCCAAATGCAGTTTAAGATCCTTTAATGATAATCCACAGAGATATAAGTCCAAAATACACGATGGAACCAAGAAAGGGTAACCAGAAACACAAGAGGTAACACTTATCAACAACTAACACAGACAATAGCAAACCGGGGCTTAATATACACAAACACAGGACCAAACAGGAAATGGAGCACAGCTGAACCAGGTAGACACTAATGAAAACACAGCATGATGGGAAATGGAGTCCATGACCAGAACAACAGGCAGGAACACAAATCACTGGAACGCCCTCTAATGCCTCACAGTGGTGCAGGCAACTGGACGTGACAGTCATGCACAATTCATTTTTAATTGTTTTGCTGTGCTGTGCTGGAACACTAAGGCTGTTGTTATTTCTGTTGTCATAGATGTAACAGAGACAGACTGCTCTCTCATCAGATTGGACATATGGGCCAGATGTGGTGAAAAGTGAAGGGAGACTAAGAAGTTAATGGCAGGTGAGGAGTTTCTTCATAATAGCAAATGTAAACCCATTTTGGGGGACAGTACCTCAAAGGACCCCTCTGCCAGAATCTTTTATTATTATCTTGTTGTCAGTCCCCTGACGGACCTCTTACAGTCTATTCAGGGAATGCTTATTGCACAAAAATCTGGATAGCACTTTCTTCAATATGGAGAAAATGACACAAGTCATAATTTTGGTTTTTATCCTCACTCTTGGTTTATATTGTATGGAGCTCACATGGGAGGGAAAATTATATTTCACTGTAAGATTGTTTTATTTATTTATTTATTTATTTTAAAGATTGGGCCTGGGACGAGTGTAAAATAATGATGTATATACAGTACAATACATAAATAGATAAATAATTTAATAAAGGCAATCTTACTAATCGCCTTATTAATCGCCATCCGAATCCATGAGTTTTATCACTAAGATATGTAAATTTAGGTGATATGTAATTTTTTTTAACAGACGTCCATATGAGAAACAATTATGATCCAAATAGGGCTATAGACATAGGTGGGGTTGTAATTATATTATCAGAATTTTACAAAACAATTTCAACTGGTGATTCCCACAAACAAACAAACAAACAAGCAAGCAAGCAAACAAACAAGCAAACAAGCAAACAAATAAATAAATAAATAAATAAAATGTAAGTTTATTTCCCAGTCTTAAAGATCTTTCCTGGTTTCCTGGTCATTTTGCTGCCTAAATAAACACAAATAGATAGATAGATAGATAGATGGATAGATAGATAGATAGATAGATACAGTGGTGTGAAAAAGTTTTTGCGCCCTTACAGTTTTTTATTTTTTTGCATATTTGTCACACTTGAATGATTCAGATCATCAAACAAATTTTAATATTACAAAGATAACCCGAGTAAATACAAAATGCAGTTTTGAAATATGATTTCATTTATTAAGGGAAAAAAAGCTGTCCAAACATGCCTGGCCCTATGTGAAAAAGTAATTGCCCCCTAAATCTAAACTGGTTGTGCCACCCTTTGCAGCAACAACTGCAATCAAGCGTTTGCAATAACTGGCAATGAGTCTTTCACATCGCTGTGGAGGAATTTTGGCTTACTCTTCTTTGCGGAACTGTTTTAATTCAGCCACATTGGAGGGTTTTCAAGCATGAAAGGTCATGCCACAGCATCTCAATCGGATTTAAGTCTGGACTTTGACTTGGCCACTCCAAAACCTTAATTTTGTTTTTCTTGAGCCATTCAGAGGTGGACTTGCTGGTGTGTTTGGGATCATTGTCCTGCTGCATAACCCAAGTACGCTTGAGCTTGAGGTCACAAACTGATGGCCGAACATTCTCCTTCAGGATTGTTTTGATAGAGTGCAGAATTCATGGTTCCATCAATTATGGCAAGTTGTCCAGGTCCTGATGCTGCAAAGCAGCCCCAGACATCACACTACCACCACCATGTTTGACTGTTGGTATGATGTTCTTTTAATGAAATGCTGTGTTGGTTTTACGCCAGATGTAATGGGACACGCACCTTCCAAAAAGTTAAACTTTTGTCTCATCAGTCCACAGAATATTTGGCCAAAAGTCTTGGGGATAATCAAGATATTTTTTTGGCAAATGTGAGACGAGCCTTTGTGTTCTTTTTGGTCAACAGTGGCTTTTTTCTTGGAACACTTCCATGGATGCCATTTTTGCCCAGTCTCTTTCTTATTGTTGAATCATGAACACTGACCTTAATTGAGGCAAGTGAGGCCTGCAGTTCTTTAGATTTTGTTCTGGGTTCTTTTATGACCTCCTGGATGAGTCGTCATTGTACTCTTGGAGTAAATTTGGTAGGCCGGCCACTCCTGGGAAGGTTCACCACTGTTCCAAGTTTTCTCCATTTGTGGATAATGGATCTGACCATGGTTCGTTGGAGTCCCAAAGCCTTAGAAATGGCTTTATAAACCTATCCAGACTGATACATGTCAACTATTTTGTTTCTCATCTGTTCTTGAATTGCGTTAGATCGCCACATGATGTGTTGCTCTTTAAGCATGCTTCATTTTGTCAGACAGGTTCTATTTAATTGATTTCTTGATTCAACAGGTCTGGCCGTAATCATGCTTGGGTCTGGCTAGTGAAATTTAACTCAGCTTTCTAAAATAATGTGGTTAATCACAGTTCTTTCATGATTTAATAGGAGGGGGCAATTCATTTTTCACATAGGGCCAGGTAGGTTTGGACAGCTTTTTTTCCATTTGCATTTTGTATTTACTTGCATTATCTTTGTGTAATATTAATATTTGTTTGATGATCTGAATCTTTTAAGTGTGACAAATATGCAAATAAATAAATAAAAAAAACAGGAAGGGGGCAAAAACCTTTTCACAGCACTGTAGATTTGTGTTGTTTCATTTTGGTGATATGGATTATTTTCTCATTCAATTTTTTGAGGAGGCACTGCCCCAATTGCATTTTTTTGGTGGAAACACTGCTGATATATATATAACTCTATGTGAAATCAGACATTGAACACCACCATATAGCCAAAATCATAACACCTCTGTGAATATTCAACTGTGAGATTGGTAGTCGAATCAGGCTCCTCCTGAAGATTCCTATTGAAGCATTGAATCTTCGACTATTCGGGGTCACCCCTAATATATATACATATATATACTGTATATACAGTATATATTGGTGTTAAAATTATGATCTCTCGCAAAACTCTTGTGTTTGACTTAAAAATCGACATAAGAGTTCCTAAGGTTAAAGAAACACATTTACAAGGTGCCAGGTTGATACTCTGAATGTTTCTTAAGGATGAATTAGTCAGTATATTTGCCAAAATCCAATCCCACACCTAAATTTCAAATAAATCAAAGTGAACTGTGATTGGTCACCTTACATGCCAATCAGACAGTCTCTTGATATCTAGGTGGGTGTTCCTGGCCTAAATAAGCTGTGCTGTGGACCAGACTTTAGCCTCGTTAATCCTGTTTTTCTACAGAACATGAGGTAGAGAAAGAGAGAGAACAGGGGGAGGAGGTGGTGCGGGTGGAAACGGCGAGGATTGAACACGGAGTGGGAGTCGGCAACTTTGTTTAGAGCGGGAATGATGAAAGGTTAAAGTCTGATAGATCTTGCACCGTGTGTATTTGTGTGCGTGTACGTGTGTTCCAGTGCTAATAACACGATTCTCTTTTGAAGAGGCACAAAGCGTTCATTCTTCCTACGAGTTCCCAGAACAGAGCCGAGCTGCCTGTGTCAGCTGCAAAACACAGGAGGAAGAACTTCCAAAACGAGAGAGACAGATATTGAAACATCTGACTTGTCTGGATTCCCGTTTTACAAGTTTGCACTTGTTATTTATTTCCTCTTTAAATGATCATTATATAGCAGGCTATTTCAAACCAAGTCCTCCTTTGACTTGTAAAAGGTGGTTTCTAATTGAACACATTTAGTTTTTTTCTCAATTCATTTTCTTTTTTTTTCTTTTTCGTTGTATCACTGCATATTTTATCTACTGCATTAAAGGGGTGGTTGATTTGGCATTTCACTTTTTTAACGTTAGTTAGTCTGTAATGTTGCTGTTTGAGCATAAACAATATCTGCAAAGTTGCAGCGCTGAAATTTCAATGCAAACAGTCTTTTAAAATTCTGTCAGTTTAATGCCAACAAAAACGGCTCGTAGGGACTACAATGAGCTACTTCCCGGGTCCGTTACGTCACAAACCCAGATAAACCCCGCCCCTGGGAGCATGTAACGAAGGGGGCAAGGCCATGTTGTGCTGCTTTAGAGAAGAGGAAGAGAAAACTAGGTGTGCAATCTATTATCAATCAATCATATATGAATAAATCAATCATATATCAATGAATCATATATGAATAAAAATCTATTCATATATGAATCGTGATTCTGTCTTCTAACGATTCTAATGGATTCACAAGTTTCAAAATCAATGTTCTAAAGCAGCGGTTCTTAATCATGTTCCTCGCGTCCCACGCTCTGCATCTCTCTCTCTCTCTCTCTCTCTCTCATTCAGATCGTCAGATCAGCTCCAACAAACTGTTCCAATTATACACTTATTTTCACATAGCAATGAGAAGCATTATACATGAACGCGCATGCAGTTGCTGTGCTGTATTAAAGCTTTAATGAGGATAAAACCGTATATTAAAAGCTAACAGAAGCAGTAGCACTTACAAATAACAGCGTATCTAAAAGTATGAGACAACAACAAACAAAAAAACATACCATTAAGAGCCGTGCTTGCACAGGTTCTGCGCGATCCTCTTCACTAATATCCTCTGCATCTCAATCGGGGCTCAAATTGATAAGCAATATTGATGACGTCATTGTTTACAATACAACCGGAGCACATGCTGCTGAGCTGAGGGGCGGGACGTTTAAGCGCACTAGAGGCGGTTTAGCCAATCACAACACACTGGACCAGCTAACCAATCTGAGCCCATTGTGTATTTGTGAGGGAGGGGCTTATTAAAACCAGGAAATAATCGGGGCGATTATCAGAGAAGGGACAGCGCAGTGTAGAATAAAGGTAAATTATGTGAAAAATAATGCGTTTTTTAAAAAACGAAGCATGAACAAATGTTTAACTGCACCCCATAAACACAATCAAGCCTAGAAAAAAAAGTCAACCAACCCTTTAATATGCATGAAGGCACCTTATGTCACGCATTTGCAGTGAGAATTTCTCAGATCCCATCCTAATAATCATTGAATAAATGAATATATTAAGTGTGTGTGTATGTTTATATATTGTTTGCCCAAGTTGTTGTTGTTGTTTTTATCTATACTAAACAGATGTCTGACAAGGTGACCGTACACAAGATGATTCCAATTTAATTTGCTGTCTTTATGCAATTTTTAGTAATTTATTAAGAATCCACTGGGAAACAAATTCATATTTAGTTTTGAAATTTGTCCAAATTTAGATTTTCACACCTATAGCTTAAAGTGGTAGTTCACCCCAAAATGAAAATGTGCTGTTAATTTACTCATCCTCAGGCTATCCAAGATATAGGTGACTTTTTTCTTCAGTAGAACAGTAAAGAACACTTTTAGCTGAAACCTTGGTCCTTGGTAATTCATAAAATGCAAGTCAACAACTAGCACCACTGGGAGTAAAAAAAAAAAAAAGAAGCATATCAGGCAGTGCAAAATTAATACCCTTGGCTTCTGATGACATATTGAGGTCTTATGAAATAAAACAATCTGACTTAATGGTCAGTCTGTGCAAGAAACCACAATGTATGTCACTGAGAAAAAACAAACAAACAAAAAAAAAAACACTAACAGTAACAGTAATTTCAAGGTTGTTCAATCACACCTTAAAGGTTATGTGCATAATATTTAAAAAAGGGTGACACTAAATGAAAAATAATGATTCCAGTGTTCCTGAAAAGGTTTCCAAAACACTCTAACCTCCCCTTCTTCCACCCATCAAGTCATTAATCAGACACAAATAAAGCCCCACCCCCAAACTCTCACCATTGGTTGCAGTAATGCTTAATTAAGGGGCGGTCACACTGCACCTTTCGTTCCATTGACTTCCATTCATATGCGAATGCATCAGACCTGAAATGCAAAAACGTCATATCACGACCGTTGCAGCATCCGTGGGAATTTCACATGCTCAAAGTCAAGTGTGACCGCAGCTTTTAACGAATGACAAACTACAAATGTTGCCGGGACATTAAATGTCATTACGCCGAACATGTAAACTCATCCGACTGAAAGAGTTGAAGTAAGCTTAACTGTGGTGAAATTAAAGTCATGTGACCATGGTGTATTTCATTAATACCTTACGTTTGGCTTTTTACCTCTGGTGATTATATTTAGACTTCTTTTGTTGGTTACAGAATTTATTGTCTGGACTAATCCATGAAAAAACAATGGAAAATCATATTGTGTTTTTGTTGAGGGAACCAGGGTGATGCTAACTTCTGAGATGTCCTAAAAACAAAATGTCATCACAGCGGCACATTTTTACTAGGAAAAAAACAAAAATGATGCACTTCTCCTTTAAGAATTGTATTTGGGTATTATTTATACTTTGGTTTTCATTATAGTTCCAGGCGAGAGCGGTGGTATTATCAGTATGTGAGTGTATGTTCTGCCAGTGTGTGCATGCCCCAGGCCTGCTGAAATCTTGTCACATGCTGTCTTCCTCTTCCTTTCCGAAGTCTGTTACACCTCTCTCCTTCCATTCGCCCCCTCTCTCCCTCTCTCTCTATCTCTCCATCCTATCTCTCTGCCGCTGTGGCAGGACCGATTGTTGCTCAGTGACAAGCACAGCTTTAACATTTCAGCAGAGAAGAATCAGGTGGCAGTTTCATATACCCCTCTCTCTCTCTTCCTCTCTCTCTGGGATGTGACACTGCTGTTATTCTTTATCCCTCTTTTTCTCCATCTCTCCATCTCATTCTTGTCTATCTCTCTGTTTCTCAGCCCTGTCTCACATTTCCTGCCTTAATTGGAAGGAGAAAGTTTTACAGAGTCTGAAGACTTGTATGACGAAGGTAGAGTGAGAACTTATAGATACTGTTTTTGGCCTTGTTTTCCATTTGAGAAGCAAATTTGTGAGAAAATTATATTGATTTCAGAGAATATATTATTAATTACATTTTTTCTAACCTCTTTGTGAAACATTTTTGTTGTTGTTGTTTATACATAAATCTAACTCAACTTTTTTTCTTTCTTTTTTTTTAATCAAATGTAAATTCATGTCCCAGTCACATTTTCTTGGTTAAATATACATTACTTACACTATCAGGAAGAAAAAAAAAAAAAACTACATTAACAATGTAATCAATATTTTATTTATTAAAGCCAATTATTAATCTCATGAAGTTAGTGTTTTTAAGCATTTTACATTTATTCCAAAATAATAACTCAAGGCAGTAATAGTTTAAACAATATATTTCATTTGTGAACTTACATTAAGCTATTCTTTTTAATAGTTAACTCTTAACTATTTTTGATTTTTTTTAGGGTCATCAAAGTTTGGTTAATATTGGTAATATTGGAGATTTACTTTAAATTTCACCAAGCTGATTACTCACTAAAAACTCCTACAGATCATGTTTGCAGGCCATTTCAAGTCTTATTTTGACGTAACAAAGTGGTTATATTTCAGTGTGAGTTGTTTGTTTACTTCTTTTAATTAGTCTTCCCATTAACATCATTATAGCCTATTGTTCATTCAGACTGATTCGCAACGCAGAATGTGCACAAAAGATGGGATTTATCGCATGAACCAATCACAGCCGAACATAACCAGTCATATCCAATCATATCGCGATGGAGACATCGCTTCCTCTCACGTGACTTTCCCCCATTCATTCTCAATTATCCCCCACCAAACTCACTTTTTTTTCTTAAATAAAAACTTGACCTGAAAATGATTACAAAACTGCTGATTTAGTATTTAATCCAAAACATTTAGACACATACACATGCATAAGCTTGCATAATATTGCAGTTTCCCTGAGGCTGAGTGTTGGGTTTATTCTCAAAGGCCGGATCAAACGTAGTTTGCCTTAAGGCAGGGTAAGAGTTGTTCTCACATTTTCACTGGTCAGCAATATTCCTGTCATGGACCTCAAGCGAAGCAAAACAAAGACTAGTGAGCGCAAGACCTTTAATGACCTAAAATGTCTAGCTTACAGCTAGTTTATAACTAGCTACCTGAAAAATAACAAATCCAACATTGTTATTATACCCTCTTTAGGTTTGTTACTTGACTGTTTGCATGCAGTGCATCTGCACACCGTATAAAATGTTTCTAGCCAATTGCAATCCCAGAATGCACTGCAACAGCTTACCATTTTAGCCAATATTAAAAATTTACTATTTCATCCAATATTTGTGTGTATTTTAATGGATTTAAATTTTAAAGGCTTAGGAACCGTGTTAGCTTACCAACATGCTAACGTCAAACTCCATTAAAATCATTGAGTCTCCTTATGAAGAGCGTTTCAAATCAGTCACTTATGAGGTTTCTTTTTGGTTAATATGCCACCTTGAGGGATGTTCGGGCTGACAGTGATTTGCAGCGACAAGGAAACCAGATTAATTCATTTTCAATGAAAGCTGGTGATTTGATGCAATGTGAGAGACAGAGACTGTCCGTGATGCGATAAAGTTGAGGCGAGTTCAGCTACCAACTGTAGTCATATGCGTCACATGACACACTTGAATACAAGGACACCTATTAGCAAACAACTCTTTTGTAGCCTTTGTAGACAATAGCTCACTATTGAGAGCTATTGTGCTGTTTTGAATTTCTGATATTTGCCATTATTGCATGAATGAAATTCAGTTCTCATTCTGTCTCTCTCTTTCTCTCTTTTTGTCTCTCGTCCCCCATCACACAGAATGATTAATGGGGAGGTGTGTCAGAGGCATTTGATTAATGTCTAGCGTCTTCCTCCACATTGTGAGGGGTAGGTTATAGCGGGGTTTGTACAGATAAGGATTATGACTTGTTTAAAAGCTGATATCTCATTTTGAATGAAGATATTTGGTAATATATCAGCTCTATATTAACACTAGATTAAATCCTGAGATATTTATCAGATACACAAAGTAGATATGGAGCTGATTTTTCTTTCACACACTCAAGTATGAAAATGTAATAGCAGTTGAAATCTAGTACCATGCTCTCTTTGTGTGATTAGCTTTCTGGTTTTATATTTACATTGTACTGTACAATGCACAGTGTAGCCTGCAATGTCTCGTTGGTATTCACAGGAATTTATAAATTGTAGTTGAAGACAGTTATTGTAGTTGCAGTGCTCCAATCTGATTAGTCGAGCAGTGTTGTATCACATTTGTCTCTGTTTGTGTGTTCCAGACAGACTGGTGGTGTAGATTTGTCAAAACAGAAATAAAAAATGAATAAAACTAACTTTGTGGGGCAGTCGTGGCCTAATGGATAGAGATTCTGACTTGTAACCCGAAGGTTGTGGGTTCGAGTCTCAGGTCCGGCAGGAATTGTCGGTGGGGGGAGTGAATAACCAGCACTCTCTCCTCCTTCAATACCACGACTGAGGTGAGACCCTTGAGCAAGGCACTGAACCCCCAACTGCTCCCCGGGCGCCGCAGTATTGGCTGCCCACTGCTCCGTGTGTGTGTTCACAGTGTGTGTGTTCACTACTGTGTGTGTGCACTTGGATGGGTTAAATGCAGAGCACAAATTTCGAGTATGTGACACCATACTTGGCCACACGTCACTTTACTTTCACTTAATTCAAACTATTTATAAAAAATATAATATTTCCTATGTGAAATTCAGTGTAACTTCACAGTCACAGCCCTCCTTTATAGTAATTGCTGTCATCTCAATAAAATAAAGTAAGGTAAAAAGTTGTTTTAATACTATAACCAGGGTTTGAAATGAACACCCGCCAACTCGCCAAATGTGGGTAAAAAGCAGCTGTGGTCAGGGCCGGTTCTAGACATTAGGAGGCCCTAGGCAAAATCATGTTGGAGGCCCCCCCACCCCCAATAAAAAGCACTTGAAACAAATATGACTCCTAAACTTTTTTTTTATTTATACAACATTTAACTTTAAATGTATACTTATACTTAAACAGTACAAATATTTGGAAAATTACTATTTTAAATGTTTTTGAAAGAAGTCTCTTATGCTCATCAAGCCTGGATTTAGCCTATTTGAGCAAAAATACAGAAAAAAAATATAATATTGTGAAATATTATTACAATTTAAAATAATTATTTTCTATCTTACTATACTTTAAAATATATTTCTGTGATGCAAATAAATACATAAATCATTCTAATATGCTGATTTATTATCAATGTTAGAAACTTTTTTTCTACAATGAGATACTTTTTGTCAGGATTTTTTGATTATTAAAAATATAAATCTTTAGTCTTTTTATAGTAAGTCTTTACTATCACTTTTTATCTCCTTGCTGAATATTACTGTTTTTTTCTGTATTTTTGATCAAATAAATGCAGGCTTGATGAGCATAAGAAATTTCTTTCAAAAACATAAAAAATAGTAATTTTGACCAGTACTGTATGCACATATTCATCAATCTTTATCTAAGGTAATTTCTTTTTTGTTTGATGAAGATGATATTGTTGTTGTTGTTGTTGTTATTATGATTTTGCTGTTTTATTTAATTTAATCACAGTTCCAGAATACCACTTCAGTACGTGCTTTTATCATTTTTTTCCTAGCTGGGTATGGGCAGGATTTCCCCCTCCCATTTAATCAATATCGACTACAGATATTGTCGTATTATTAAATATCAATAATATGATAATGTATTGCATTGTTACCTTAAAAAATGATATATACACACAAATCAAGTGGAACAGAAAAACACGATCGCTATAAGCAGAAAAAAGTTTAGTTAGTTGAAACTGAAAAGTGTTATGTTAGAGCAGTAATCCAGCAGCCGAATTTAGAAGATACACCTTAGATCCTTTATTTGAACCATTAAAAAAAATTCTAGTGTGTTTGCTTTGAATTTGCGTTGAATAAAAACTTCTCTGCTTTTACTTTTGCAGCTATTTTGCTAGTCAGCTCCCGGCGCGATGTCATTCACTGTACGCGCAAATTCGCTCGCGCTCCAATAATAAAGCGGTAATATATTACTGGTAATAAAGCGGTCAATGATCGATTCCAGAAATTACGCTGATCGACAGAACAAGTTTATATTTAAAATATATTGCAATCACTCCAAAATAGATGACAACAACTCACACGCCTGCATTAAGAGCTATAGGATACTTCTTTGCGTGCCTTTTGCATCGCATAGTTCGCAGCACCTGAAAGATGTGTTCGTTACGCAAACATTCAGAAGGCAGGACCCGCTTTGAAACTGCAACATTAACTGGTTTAATTGCAGATGAGTGAAAATTCAACTATATCCAATGAAAAATGAGGCCTGAATTTGCTGCCCGTCTTGACTGGTAGATAGGGGATGTTACGGTTATGGAGCCCCCTCCTCAAAGCCCGAGGCCCTAGGCAATCGCCTGCTCTGCCTATAGCTAGCGCCGGCCTTGGCTGTGGTGGGTAACGCTGTCAAATCTCTAGCCAATTTGGCGGATTACTTTTCGTAAACTGTTCGCTCAATTTTTTGGGCAAGTTCATTTAAGCTAAATCTGCACAGATTTAGCGCAAATACTGAACTTGTGAGTCATCATCATCATGATATATTAAATACAGCGTAATTGTGCAGCATCTGTGCATATCTAACTTACTTGAACATACCTGACAAATAATGGCACCGCGGGCACGCTGGTTTCCTTTGCATTGAAGCAATAACAATGAGTCGAAAAATGACTGAAAGCTCAAACCGTGTCTACACCAGACGCGAGCAGCACGACAAAATACAATAGAATCCATTATGATCAGTGATGCTGTCTAGATGCGTGACACGACAAATCCCCAACGGTAAACGTTCTATTTATGACGTACTGACACAAAGTTCAAGTGATTTGCAATGGTCGCTTTAACTTAAAATTTAGTAGCCAAATTGGCTGGTGAGTGAAAAAGTTAAATTTAAACCCTGACTATATCCATAATAATGTTTGTAATAATTAAAATAAGAAAAACACACACATTCAATTGCATTTTTAAGTATTTAAATTTGAGTAGAGAAAAATTAAATTCAGTCAACAAACAGACAAACAATACATAAATAAATAAACTTAGTTCATGCTATAGTTGTATACATTTTGATGTAATAATTTTGCAGAATAATTGTTAAAATAAATAAATAAATGGTTGTGCTTGTCTTTCATAAATAAATGGCATTATCTAAATAATAAAATAATAATAATAAAAGCTTTAAGAATATTCTATTTGTTCAGTTGTGCAAACATAACTCTTTTTTTTCCCCTTATACTGTTTTCTGAATGATTTAATGAGAGGTTAGAGGAAGAGTTTGCAAGATGAGCGAGAAGGAATTCCTGGAAAGGTTCGGACACTGAAGTCTCACCTCTGTACAGCTGTCAGCGGTTGTTACGGTAACAGTAGGCCAGTGGACCGGAGTTAACTAGACTGAAGGAGCCATGGCGAGTGTGTGTGTGTGTGTGTCTCACATGTAATGCAAGAGCATCACCTTTCATATTATTGAATTTCACTACGTTTAACCCACCCATGAATGCATTTTAATGTGATTAACATCTATTATCCTGATGGTGTAAACCTTTAGTCGGCTCTCTATCTCTTCACGTGTTTTTTTTTGTCTCGCAGCAAGCGCTCTGAAGCAGGGGCGGGCTGGGTAATGAACTGTAGGCTGAATTGATTGAAAAATTGATTTTCTATTTTCATCCAGTTGAGAAGCAGCTTTAATTTATTTAAAAACGGCATGTAATTACACCTGTGTGGGGAGGACATGTTGCTGTGTGTGTGTGTGTTTTGTGTCCATGTGTATTTGTGTGTGTGTGTGTGTGTGTGTGTTGAAGGAGAAAGCGCAGACTGACCACAGACATGTAATTGTCATTTCCTGTTTTCAATTGCCTTTTCTCTATTATTCAAAAGCCGACACCACACAAGCACGCATAAAAAGCCGTTAATGGAAAGAACTCTCTGTCCTGTGACTTCTCTCGTACTGAATCTGTATTTCACTTTTTTGTAGTATCATTCCTGAATGGACAGTGTATTCCGAGCAAATGTGAAATCTCACATTCAATTTGAAAATGGTTTATCTGGTCGTATTAAACCCTGCAGAATACTGAATTAATATTAATAGTAATACTAAAAATAGAAATAATAATTAGTATTCAATATTAGTGTTATCTACTAGCCCATGACCAATATATATTGAACATAATAGCAAATTGCTGACAAAAAAGAACACTAATTTTAAAACATATTATAAATCTGAATATTATTGTATATATTTTATTTTTTATTTTTTTTCATGATTAGGGGTTGGTAATATTTTTAAGTGTTACTTAAAGGGGTGGTTGAATGTGTTGATTAATGTTAGTTAGTGTGTAATGTTGCTGTTTGAGCATAAACAATATCTGCAAAGTTGCAGGGCTGAAAGTTCAATGTAAACGGAGATATCGTCTTTTAAAATTCTGGCAGTTTAATGCCTACAAAAACGGCTCGTAGGGACTACAATGAGCTACTTCCCGGGTCCGTTACGTCATGAACCCAGATAAACCCCGCCCCCGGGAACATGTAACGAAGGGGGCGAGGCCATGTTGTGCTGCTTTAGAGAAGAGGAAGAGAAAACTAGGGGTGCACGTAAAAATCTATTCATATATGAATCGCAATTCTGTCTTCTAATGATTCTAATGGATTCACAAGTTTCAAAATCAATGTTCTAAAACAGCGGTTCTTAATCATGTTCCTCTTGTCCCCTGCTCTGCATCTCTCTCTCTCTCTCTATCTCTCGCTCTCTCATTCAGATCATCAGCTCAGTGAATCTGTATATTAAAAGCTAACAGAAGCATTAGCATTTACAAATAACAGCGTATCTAAAAGTATGAGACAACAACAAACTAAAAAACATACCATTAAGAGCCGTGCTTGCACAGGTTCTGCGCGATCCTCTTCACTAACATTCTCTGGGTCTCAATCGGGCTTAAATTGATAAGAAATATAGACAACACCATTGTTTACAATACAAGTGGAGCACATGCGCTTAGCTGAGGGGCGGGACGTTTAGCACTAGAGGCGGTTTAGCCAATCACAACACACTGGGGCACCTAACCAATCGCGTATTTCTGAGTATTTCTAATTCTGTATTTATTTGATCAAAAATACAGTGAGATATTAATATTCTGAAATACTGTTACAAATTAGAATAATTTGTTATATAAATATTAATAAATGTTAACTGTAATACATTTTAAAATGTAATTTATTCATGTGATAGTAAAGCTGAATTTTCAACAGTCATTACACCAGTCTTTAGAGTCACATGATACTTCAGAAACATTTCTCATTATTAGCAATGTTGAAAACAGTAGTTCTGTTCTGCCTAATTTTTTGTGGAAATCATGATACTTCCCAAGGTTTAAAAGAACAGCATTAATTTGAAATGGAAATCGTTTGTAACATTATTTTGTACATTATTACTTTACTCTCACTTTTAATCTATTGAATGTGTTCTTCAGCTGATTTTTTTTTATGGCAACACTTTATTTCAAGGTGTCCTTGTTACACGTTACATGTACTTATTATTATAATAACAATAAATTATGCATAATTACATGCAAGTAACCCTAACCCAAACCCTAATCATATAGTAAGTACATGTAGTTAATTAATATTACTCAGTACTTAAATGTATAATTACACTGTAACAAGGACACCATAAAATAAAGTGTAACCTAATTTATTTAATTATTATTATTATTATTTAAAATATATATTGTTCTAATTGCATTTTGGGGTGCTTTTGCTTAGCATAGCGCAATAGTTTGACTGACCTTTAATATACATTTTATTTTTATGATTTATAGTTTAAAGCCATTATTTATTGGCATAGTTTGTTTCTCCTTTCAGTTATTAGCAAATAATCTCAAATATTAGCCAATTAACTGCCACTACTTGACATTCCAACTTAAAACCTCACAAATGTAATCTTCAAAAAGTCCAGCAGTGGTTTGATATATTTCCTGATTTAGGCCTATTTTCTGCTATAAACCACTGCGTTCCAAAGTGTAGGAAGTCAATTTATATTGTGCATGGTATTGACTTGTCATTGACCCGTGTTAAGACCCCTCATTAAGCTGTAATTAAGCTTTTATTGACAAACTCTACGAGATTAAAGTACCACTGTGCTCTGTTGGTGATTGCAGTCATCTGAACAAACAACACTCTGATAGGCCAAACACACAGTTACACAAGTGTGTGTGTGTTTGTGTTAAGATAGGCCTGTCCTTACCAATCAATGGAATTTTCTTACACACACATGCTGCCATAATCAGCCTAATTAAAATCCAACATCTTTTACATGTAACATTCCCACAAATACTTCTCCAACCAGGCTCCAAATGAGCTGTTTTCCATTTCAACTTTTGCTTTAATCTCAAACATTAAACTGTCAAGGATTTAGAGTAATTATACATGCTAATTTCATTTGCTCGATTCCGTCGCGCATGCCGCAGACCCTCTTTAGACATCGTCGCCTGCCACAAATATTAACTCAAATCTTCCCAGCACTGCTCTAATTGGCGAATATTACCATTGTAAATGCTGTACTCTTTTTATACATTTAAATATTTATTAGATTAGTTAAACTCCTTGTTAGAAGGGAAGCAGGCTCTGTTTGTTAATGTAGATTTCTTCTGTGATTGTTTGACTGGTACGTTTAAGTGAATTACTTCCTGTGAGAGCTGTGTTTTAAGGTCAAATCTATATACAGTGCATTTCCTAATTTAATACAAATTATTTTGTATATTTTGTTTAAAATGTTACATAAGAATCAGGTATTTATACTTGAAATAAAGATAATAGTAGCACAAGTAGCACAACCGTTTCCAACATTGATAATAAATCAACATATTAGAATGATGTCTGAAGGATCATGGGACACTGAAGACTGGAGGCATTTAGCTTTGCAGGAATAAATTATATTTTAATGTATAAAAAAAAGAAAAAATATATTTTAAGTTGTAATAATGTAATTACACAGTATTACTGTTTTTTTAGATAGATAGATAGATAGATAGATAGATAAAAGAATGAAGGTAAAAATGGCATATAATATCACAATGTTCATCAGTAATTTGTAGCGTAAATTAAATTATCAACATAATAATTTTATTGGAAAGTTAAGTTCAAAATTCAAATTTAAAAACCACCTGATGTCATGACGAAAATGTAGTTGTGGGAACTTTTTCGCAAGACGGGAAATATGTACCTCCATGTATGTTTCTTGACATATTTGATGTGAAATGTCCGCTGAGTGGCGCTAAAATATATTTTTTTCCCTGGAACAGATGAACGTACATATGGTGCGTTTTATGTGACGTTGGTTTTGTACGTGTCACTGCAGTTCTGACTTGAATTGTCCGATGAGTGGCGCTATAACTCTAATGCTCTGTGACGTTTCACAATAACGTACCATCTGCACTACACCTAAACCTACCTGATATTATGAACAAAAGCGAATGTGATGCAAAAACGCAATCGCAAGGATGCCGTTTTAGCTTGTTTTTCGATCTCTGATATTTCAGCTCTTTCATCGCGAGTCATGTTTTGACAGAATTCATACCCAAGGAATCCGCATCCTAAGTCCAATTCCATTCCCGATCAAGCTTGTCCGGAAAAGCGAAACATATTGAGTTGTAATCATAACTGTGTACGAAAACGATTACAAGTGCGCAATGTTTTATCGCCTCTAGTGTTGATTTCTGTTGGAAACTGCAGTGATATGTACTTATGGTATGTATTTCATGTCTTGCGAAAAAGTTCCCACAGGTACGTTTTCGTCATGAGAACAGGAGGCATAAAAAAGTAGTAGTGGTGTCAAAATTTTGGACCACGCTGTATGTCAACCGCATACAGGCAGTACAGTATATTAATCTCTGAACTGGTCTCTACAGATAACTTTAGTTTCTGACTGCAAACCAGTGTGCAACCTGCGACCTCTGACCTTTGAATTTGTGTGTGTGTGTGTGTGTGTGTGTGTGTGTGTGTGTGTGTGTGTAGGTGTGTGTGCATGCATGCTCACGGGTCCCAAGTACCTCGCTCAATATTGATTCAAAGACGATTGGTTCAGCTAATGACTATTTACCCAGAGATATTAGTGTCCCTCTCCTCGGCCCACAGCTCTTGCTCACCCCTCTCACTGCCTCTTTTCACTTTCATTTGGAGGTGTGTAATTTTGTGAGTGTTATTAAATATTCATGTGTGCAGAAGGGACCTAGAAAGCAAGAGGAAGAGAGAGAAAGCAAGGTATGTTTAATAAGCAGAGAGTGTATCTGGCTGTGCAGTTGGGGAAAAAAGCAGCTGGGATTCAATCCACAGGATATACAGTATACTAATCCAACTTTTATTAGGGATGAGACAATATGAAAATTACAAGATTAAAATAAAAACAAGGAAGGGAAATGCATTAACCAAAGAAAATGCATTTATTTCCGAGATTAATTGGAAAGTATATTCTTCTGCAACCTTTAATTATTATTTGTAAATAAATAAATTCAGTGTCACATGATCCTTCTGAAATGCCTTCTAATGTGCTGATTTGGTGCTCAATTATACACAAATATAATTATTGTTCTTATTATTATAAGTGTTGAAAATAGTATAATAGATAGATAGATAGATTTTTTTTTTTTACAATATAAATGTATTTACTGTCACTTTTAATAAATGTAATGCTTCCATTGCTGAAAGTAAATATTTGTATTTGTAAATTATTAATTATATTTAATTACTTATTTATATAATTATTTAAACAATTCAGAAATTAAATGTAATTCATTTAAAAATAAGTATTACATTTGTAAATGAATAAATAATACTTTATATAATAATATACTAGCAAGAGTGACTGCAATTTCAATACATTATATATACACGAATAATCTTTCGAGATGTGTGTGTGTGTGTGTGTGTCATTTACTATTTTAAACGTAACTTTTTTTTTTGATGATTACTTTATATATACTGTAAATAAATAAATAAATAAGTTTATAAATAGATCACCTAGAATGTTTACCCTACTTTATCCCCCCATTTATTTAATAATACATTGTACAGTGCATCATCATCCAGCTTATGCTAAATCTGTAGTATAAATGAGTAAAGTGTATCATTAAATGCACATTGTTCTTAAGGGGTCCATCTTACCAAAATCGTCCCCATAATATATTTGCCAAAGGGACGCATGAAATGTTTTGAACTCAGAATCCCTGAGTGAATGTCTGTACATCCTCATGAATATGTTGCATGCTGATGATGTCATGTTCTCCTGACCCCTGCCACATAACACCCGTAGGAAACGTATTGTGTGTGTGTGTGTGTGTGTGTGTGTATTTGTATGAGGTCGGTGGCTCCCTTTAAGTCTGTCTGCATTGAGCTGCGGGCCCAGCGGCAAAGAGCCTTACCTTATTGAAACACAAATACGCTCTCACAATTCATTTCTCCTTGTTCTGCAGCAATGCATATTTGTTGAGTGTGTGCGGCCCGGTGTTTGTAAGAGTGAGGAGAAGTCGACTGGATAATGATTGATATGTGTGGAGAAAGAGAGTCATACATTATTGATGAGAGAGTTTATTGCGTCCCTCAGCATAAGTTTTATGGATTCAGACATTGTTATTGGAGGATGCAGGGGTCCTGTGAGCGTCGGAGTCTGGCTCCAAGGACGGGGGGTGGTTTTTACCTCGTGTTAGAGCGTCTCAGATGAGCCTGATCATTCCTAAGTGTTTGTGAATGTTGCTTGAATGCATTTGTTGGCATGGGATACACACAGAGAACCTCATTCCTCACAAATCCACCTGGTATTCAACTCAAATGGACCTTTTTTCAACATTTATGAGGTTCTCAGAAGCAGAAGACTTCATAATGTAGTTGGGTAAACTTCCATGATAGTGAACGGGAACTACAATACAAATATAAATAAAAAAATAAAATCATATTTATTTATTTGTATTTTTTGAATGTCTATTT
Organism: Schizothorax lantsangensis; assembly: GCA_027422415.1. Classification (NCBI taxonomy): domain Eukaryota; kingdom Metazoa; phylum Chordata; class Actinopteri; order Cypriniformes; family Cyprinidae; genus Schizothorax; species Schizothorax lantsangensis. The sequence goes on from CM049849.1 coordinate 11,458,525, forward strand.
GCTCCAGTAGCAGAAAAAAAATCCATAGAATCATTTTTTTTAATAACTTTACAAAAGGGAAAAACATTGAGGGACTGATAACATTGGCCAGAAAAGAGAAATATATCATATTTGCCATCACTCCTTCAGCGTTTACACTCACATCAGCAGCGTTAACTATTTTATGTAGGCTAATATAATGCCAAAGTAAGCACAAAGCATATTTTTATAAATATACATTATTTTACTTATTTGTTTATTTTTTAAATAAAAAATTTAATGATTTTTTCTAGATTTACGATACTAATAACTGTGGAAACGTTCAACAGCGCCCATCCACTTTTTCTGTGGCCTTGGTTCCAGTAGTATTTTTCTTATTATTTTTTTCCCATAGGGATTTTAAAAAAAGTCTTTATTTAAGAGTTATAAGCTCTAAACCAAACCAGCTGGCTATGAGGGGAATCACAACATTACACATTTAATGTAGTGTAATTTTAAGACTGTGTGCTAAACGACTTCAATGAAGAAAGACCTACAATCCAATGAAGTTTTGCGAATGTCAGTAATTAAAAATAATGGAGACATGTAAATCTATTGATTAAAAACTATATAAAACAACATATTTATGTACTTTGAGAGCATAGAGAAACTGACTTTACACCATTCACTGTGCTTCATAGGAGTGGATGCACAAAGAGATTTTGGCTCAATTAGCATGTCATTATTGTTTGATTGGTAACAATTTTGCTGCAGAATCATGTGTAATGTATGTTTCATCATAAATGTTGAAATGCTGTTAAACACAATTATTATTATTATTTTTTTTAAAGTTGGAATAATTCAAACGGTTGGCTTCAACAAAAGTGTATATTATTGAGAAACAACCTTGTAAGTAGTCCTTTTTTATCTTTGAAAATCATATCCCCTAAAAAGAAAATGAATGGGATTTTTACTTCCAGAGCCCAACTCTTGTGTTCTAATCACTCCATGAAGTCCATTCAACTAGTAATGTCAGAATTTCCAACTTCCTAATTAGGTACATGCGGGGAAAAAGTCAGAATTCCAACTTGCAACTGTGTGGAAATCCACATCCCAGTGTTAGCATGCATGTGCATACATGTCATACAAACGTGTGAAGACAAATGCAAATTTAGTTTTTTAATACATTATCTTCATCGGAAAACAGAATGCCTTTATGTTCAGAAATCAAAGATATCAAGTAGGAATATCCCACATCCGTCATGGCTGGAAAGCTGAGTTAGTGCTCCACTTTCAAAAAGCTACACTATTGATCAAACTGATATTTTTATTTCTCTCTTCTCTCTTGACGAGACCTGTCTTTGGGTGGGATTGGATTGACTTTTTCCGAGCATTAGATATTGTCGAGATTGCTGGGAGAAAAAAAAAAAAAATCACAGATGTGTACGTTTTTCACTGCCGAGCACATAAAGTGCATCACTTGCAGCAGAAATCATTACTTTTTCATAAATGGGATGTAATTTGTCTCATAGTAGCTCGGAGGCCTTAACAGAGTAGGTCATGTGACCACTGAAGGAGCAGTTGATTGGTTGATGGCGTTTATTGAATGAGGACGTATAGATCTGTATTGAAAAAGGGGTGGCGATTCGTCACTGTCTCTCCACACAGGAGAATATAAAGTTATAAATATCACACCCGCACACATAGAGATGATATTTTTTTTCCTTCTGTCTCAATGCGTCTTCATTGAAAGAGATGCATTGCTTGAATTTGAGAAATTAACAATGAAGTTCTTCTCTAGCAGTTTCTGTGTGGTTTATTCTACATTTCTGAGCTGTTCTTGCAGTATAGTCTTTATTTCACAGCTTTGTTGCCGAAAGTAAATTATTAATGATAAATTATGTTGGATAACTTTCAGTTGTTGCATAGTAGTTATTAATTACATAGTAATAACTATGGTATTACATTATGATAATCACTTAAAATCATGTAGAATCTACTTTAGACGCTACAGTTTTGCATGTCATTCACACAGGATGTATTCTTGCGTTCCTCTGTGATAATTTTGTTGTTTGACGTACAATAAAAAGTAGTTCAACTTTAAAACATGCATGATAATAACTGTTATTATTTGTAATTATAATGAATCTCTCTAAATTAACAACAATAATAATAATAATAATAATTATTATTATTATTATTGTTGTTGTTGTTGTTGTTGTTGTTAATGACACAGTCATTACTGACTGTTCTTAATTGGAATTGACAGGCCTTATTGTTATTACATATAAACAGAATTACATTACATTACATATAAACAGGGTTTTTGGCTTTTTTATTTTGATATTCTGTACATGGCTGCTAAGTATTGCTATGCCGTGGCTATGGTGGTGTTGTTGGTGGTTACTTTAAAAATGTTATCCTCATTTATTTACTTCTTTTCAAAAGAAGGAGATTTTGTCACATGGGTACTTTAGAGAAATTTTGTCACCAAAAGTGTGGCACAACATGTACCTAATATGGCAGGTTTTTCGTCATTATTGGCTTGCTCCAAAAGGTGTGTAGGTCTGACAGTCTGAAAACAAGTCATTCAAAGAAATTGTGAAGATTTCTAAGGGACCTTGACCATATGCTAGAAGTGGAACCCTTGGACCAGACATCTAGACACCAAAAGAACTGACAAAATTACTCGCTCCATGTCATTTGAACAGAGGTGGCCTGAGGGAAACAGGGAGTTGAGAGGGAACAGAAAAGCTGAAAAAAAGCAGGCACAAAACTTCCACAAGATGAAAAGATTAATTCTAGCTTCACACAGATCAGATGCAAAGCATCAAATGCTTTGCTCAGAGCATACAAATGATTTCTGTATGACTGATCAATGTAATGGATACGGATTCAGACTTTTGTGTGATAATAATATTGATAGCCAGATGCTTGTTATGTGAGATGGTGAGAAATCAGGTGTTGTGCCAGGTTTCTTAAGAAATCCATGAAATTTGAGTGTGTGGGTGACGTTGGTTAGGTCAGTGTACAAATATGAAATATTAATGGCAACTTTAAGGGAATAGTAAAGGAAATTTGGTAACACTTTATTTTAGGGTCTCTTAACTACTTGCTAATTAGCATGCATATTAATAGAATATTAGACATTTATTAGTAGTAATTAAGCACATATTAATGCCTTATTCTACATGACCTTATTCTACATCCCTAATCCTACACAATACCTAAACTTAACAACTACCTACTAACTATTAATAAGCAGCAAATTAGGAGTTTATTGGGGGAAAAGTCGTAGTTAATAGTTAATAAGTATAACACCTATTCTAAAGTGTTAGCGGAAATTCATTACAAAAACAATATTTTTTATCATCATTAATGTACCTTCATTGGTAGCAGGTCTTCTCTGGCCACCCAGGCTGAAGGAACCGGGCAGCACTGACATGATTGGAGGCGGTTGCTCCATGTCAAGGGATATCGAAAATGTAGACAAGCACAGCTTGAAGTCCACAGTCAGGCTTGAGCCAGAATAAGCCACAAGCTAAAAGGGCACCTGAACCCTGATAGAAGTAGAGTGGATTTGAAGAGTTTTTGAAGCCAGTGTCAGGATTCAAGTGGATTACTGTCAATGGAAGACAGTAGATCACTGGAGATTTGATTTTTGGTGGACATCTGTATGTGGTGTATAAACAGCAGGGCTGCAAGTAAACTGATAATCATGATTAATTTGCTCAAATTTAAAATCACAATTATTAATTGATTGTTTTCATTTGAGAAGTGTATTTTAATATTTCATAGGAATTATTGCATTAAATTATTTAATTATACCTTAAGTAAAAAGACCATTACATTTGTTTGTTCGGCAGTAGCAAATATTATAGTCAAGAATTATGTTTGTATTTATTACAGTTCATCACTGAGAAGGTTTTCTCAGATTTTGTTGCAGCAAATAGCAAAAGTGGCCACGTGAAGGAACACAGACTGACTGTATTACACTTTCATTTGAGCAGAATATCACAGTGGAGATTGCTAAACTCTAACATGCATGTGCTCAGTTGACAGGTTGGGATGAGTAATTAACACAACGGTTGGAAAATGTATCCTTTTAGAAGGTAAAAGGCTCTGATTAAATGATTTGAACTGTTGATATCTAGCAACATTGTTGCCAAACTTATCAATGTAAAAAGAAAAGTTTTCAGGATAGATAACCATCAGAGCAATATCACAGACAATTATTCTTAATTAATCAGTATGCAGATATTGTAATCACAATTTAAGTATGATTGATAGTGCAGCCCTAATAAATAGTTTTCTTTGCATTGTTAAGCATGTTTAAAACGAGTTTTAAAACTTTAGTTCAGTTGCTGTCTTAATTGTTTAAAGGGGCTGTATGTAGGATTTTGACTCTACTAAAGCATAAAAATACCATAATATGCTTGCAGACATTTAGGAAACATGTTAAGTTAACATACATGTTTATCTGAAAAACAATGCTACAGTCCTTCAATAGAATGCTATTCTCCTTTGAAAATGTGCATTCTGGCCCGGAATGTCTGTGTTTGTTATGGTTTGTGAAACCCGCCACTGCCAGTTTACCCAATTGTATTTCGGCACGCCGGGTTGCTAGTTGGCGGAAAACACAGCATATTTAGTTTAATTCATCGTCATGTGTGCTCGTTCCTGTTGGTGTCGTTAATCTGGCATCCTGCGCGTGTGTCAAGTCTGAGGAGGAGGGGCTGGTGAAAAAAAAACATCTCCAATATTTTGAATTTGGACTGTCAATCCTACATACAGCACTTTTAAGTATCAAATTGGTTGTACTAGTCTTTGTGTGTGTGTGTGTGTGTGTGTGTGTAGTTAAATCTCATATAAAAAGTAATAAAAAATACATCTATGTCATGACAACTCTCGGAGGGATTGGAATGGTAATGTACATGACAGAGTTAATGTGTTTGGTCTTGGCGGAATAGATCAGCTACGCTGCTGCTACTGCTGCTGTGGCAGAGCAAGTACTGAGACTTGCTTCTGCCAATACAACCACAACATGCTACTGTGAGCATGTAAGAAATTCTGCTGCTGCACATATAAGATATATGGAATAATCCCTATATAGCATACATAAATCACCCTGTAGCAGATCTATACAGGTGGAGCCGGGGAAGGTGGTTTCTGAAGCACGCTGCAACTGCTACAGAAAGCACTAGTCATATTTGAATATTGAGCAGCGAGCTCATTGGCTACCGATACAAGAGCGAACTAATCAGCAGTGCCATGTGATGATGTCATCATGTCAGATTGAGTTAGACCTATCGGACTGCACCATTTAGAGTTTCATGCAAGAACTTTTTATACAAAAAATATAACTATGTAGTTGAAATTGGTTAACTTTTTGATGAGTTAACCTTTTTTCAACTTTTCGGTCAACTTTTTGAATTAAAGTAATGGAAAAACATGTTGCCATGACTTATTGATTAAACCATTTAAAACCAAATTAAAAGACCCCCCCCCCCCCAATTTACAAATGTGTCGCAATGAATAAAACAGGGGAAAAGGAAAAAACAAAAGAGAGGTTTTTCTTCAGGGGGTCTGGCAGCATTGTTTGAATATAACCGGTTCATTGGGATTTCATGCACCTCAGGCAAGGTAGCAGGAGTCAGCACTTAAAAACTTTTTTTTTTTTTGTTATCAACAATTTTTTTTTTTTTTTTTTTTCACACATAACACAACATAGCATCCAAAGCACTTAAACACTTTTAAGAAGCCTTGACAAGAGGCTGGTTTGGGAGAGCTACGACAGGGCGTAATTATGTTGGTTTGCCAATATTTTATAGTTCAAAAACTCTCAAAAAACTTAATTGTTCTTCCTGGCACTGCTGCACCTTTGGTGGGCTACAACATGATTAGGTATCTTGAGCACATTCAATCAACCCTTTCTCTTACACACACAAACAAATCTCATCAGTTAATCAGCACTTCACTAATCATTGCGACTGCACACACACACACTGACGTATCGGGACTCAAACTATATCGCAGCACACAAGCACGCCCCCCTCATCTCATTCTCAGCTAGTTCCAACAGTGTTTGTCTGCATGTTTGCTAATGAGGGTGCTTGCATTTTTGCTTACATTATTACTCACTAAAAGTTTAAAAATCAAAGGATTTTTAAACATAAATAAATTATGCATTGAGATTTAATGTCCTCTTAACCACTTAGACTCAGGTGCGTTTTTTTGGAATTTTCGCCTAAATTTTCACACTCAAATTCAAATGTTTACCCTACACACATACAATGGAGGAAATGTAAAAAAAAAAAGGATTCATTGTAAAGAAAACCCTTTTAGTTATAACATATAGGTGTAATTTTTTTATAAATAGCATTATATGTCAGGCTCTCGGGGGAGCAAGGAGCGAGGAGACACGGAGAATATTTCAAACAGGGCTTTAATAAAACAAGGAAGACATATAACAGCGAACACAGGACACAGGAGACACTGGGCTTATAAACACAAGGAAATCAAACGAGGAAGAACTGAAACAGGTGGGGAGCAATCAAACACAGACGGAGACTAATAAAGACAAACGAGGACAGGAACAGGAAGACCAAATATGGGCACGAGAGGAGGGGAAACACGTGACATGGGGAACACATGTCTGACAGTACTCCCCCCTCCCGAACGGTGCGTCCCGCACCGAACACCATCCAATGGGGAGGGGGGGTGGGCGGGCGCTCTGGAGGCCTTAAGGGACACGGAGACAGGACAGGACAGGAGGCCTCCAGGGCGGCGCCCGTTCTGGGAGCCATGGCGGGTCAGGGGACTCGGGAGGCCATGGCGGGTCAGGGGACTCGGGAGGCCATGGCGGGTCAGGGGACTCAGGAGGCCATGGCAGATCCGGGGACTCAGGAGGCCATGGTGGAGCAGGGAGCTCTGTAGGCCATGGCGGGTCAGGGAGCTTGGGAGGCCATGGCGGATCATGGAGCTTGGGAGGCCATGGCGGATCCAGGGACTCAGGAGGCCATGGTGGAGCAGGGAGCTCTGTAGGCCATGGCAGAGCAGGGAGCTCGGGAGGCCATGGTGGAGCAGGGAACTCGGGAGGCCGTGGTGGGACCGCCTCCGAGACCGCAGCCCCAGCCCCCACCTCGGTCTCTTCGGCCGGAGCCCTACTACCCCCCAAAAAATTTCCTTGGGGAAAATAGGGGCTCCATTGGGCACTTGGGGGCGCACTGGAGGCATGGACTCTTGGGTGCGCTCGGGAAGCGCAGACTCTTGGGGGTGCTCGGCAGGCGCGGGCACTTGAGGGCGCTCGGCAGGCACGGGCACTTGAGGGCGCTGGCGAGGAGCGGGCTCTGGGGTGCGCTGGCGAGGAGCGGGCTCTGGGGTGCGCTGGCGAGGAGCGGGCTCTGGGGTGCGCACTGGAGGGCACTTGCGAGGAGCGGGCACTGGAGGGCACTTGCGAGGAGCAGGCACTGGAGGGCACTTGCGAGGAGCAGGCACTAGAGGGCACTTGCGAGGAGCAGGCACTGGAGGGCACTTGCGGGGAGCAGGCACTGGAGGGCACTTGCGGGTAGCTGCCTCTTGGGGGGCGCGCTCTTGAGAGCTGGACGGAACCAGCAGGGGCTCTGGAGAGCTGGACGGAACCAGCAGGGGCTCTTGAGAGCTGTACGGAACCAGCAGGGGCTCTTGAGAGCTGGACGGGACCAACAGGGGCTCTGGAGAGCTGGACGGGACCAGCAGGGGCTCTGGAGAGCTGGACGGGACCAGCAGGGGCTCTGGAGGGACTGGCCCTGGAGAAGCGGGCACTGGAGGACGCTGTCGAAGAGCGGGCACTGGAGAGCACTTGTGAGGATTAAGGATCATTGGGCTTGCCATATTCTCTGCCCGCATCCCTCAGCATCATCAGCATCAGCAGTCCTTTGTTGCATCAGTGAACAAGCTAACAGCTAATCCTCCATACTACACGAGCTGCCTGTCACGGTTATCTGCCCTTCAGACCATCAAACAAACAAACATACCGGTTCAGCCACACTGCACTGTAATATCATGTATAGTTACTGTATATTCACTGAAATGAATACTGTACACAATTTGATATTCACGATTCTATTGAAGATCATTCGATCTGAAATAATTTATATAGTCAGATTCCTGAGAATGAGAGCTTTCTTGTGATATATGACATTCTTAGGAAAAATTGTTCGCAATCGTTAGGCGAAAATTCGTGTGTGGGACGAATACATTTCTAAGCTTAATTTTACTGCTTTATGTATCATAAAACCAAAAGTTATGGTATTCTTTGTAAAGAAGAGGCTCTAAGCTTTCAAATGAGACCATTTATGGGCATATAAGGAAGGCTATGTAAATGAAGCATACACATTTTTTTTGCGATTTTTTTTCGCAGAGTCTATTAATAACTGTCTTAAAGTCTTAGTTCTCCCTAAAATTTGATATTCTGTCACCGTTTACGTGATTCCATACCCATAAGACTTCCATTCATCTTCGAGACATAAAGATTCAGTACACATTTGAAAACAAATTTATATTTTTTATATTTTTGATATTAAATATAATGACAAATATATATTTTTGATACTCTCTTCATTTTTGTCCTTCCATTGAAATTCCAGGTCACCCTTTCTTTCAATAGTTGACTCTTGAAACGTTCTACTATAAGTAACTGCATCTACATGTCAACTAACTCTGATTAGACTATTAGCAGTAGGGTTAGCAGAAAAAGTTGATGTACTTGCAAAATTATTTATATCCAGTAGAATATCTGTTGGGGATAATCAAAATAAAGTATTAAAATAAAGATATTAAACAGACAGTATATTAATACTCTAATAACTGCTAGTTGACATGTTAAGAAGAAGGTCTAAAGTGGAATATCAAAATAAAGTATTATCAAATTCCATGCAACCAAAACTTTTATGCAGTAAATACAAGTGCAAAAAAAGCAGTGTGAAAGAAACCCATGGATGGACAAAAATAGTGAGAGAACATTAAACACATCTTCATTTGTTTCAAAGATAAACACATCTGTGTTTCAAAGATAAAATCCTCAATAACACTACATAGTTTGCCATAACTTACTTGTTTAAAAAACATCTCCTTCAGTTAATATATTATTCTCAAAGCAAATAAAGTTTTCTGGTAACACTTTTCTATATGGATCAATTCTCAGTGTTAACTTGTTGCTTATTAGCATGCCTAATATTAACATATTGACTGTTTATTAGTGCTTATAAAGCACATATTCTGCATAACCATACAGGTTTAATATGGTTTTACATGATGCAAACTCTGACATCTTGGCTTTTGAATAAAATTATTAGTCCACTAGTTTTATATAAATGCAGACCTCAATAATAAACCATAAATTTGCCTCGTTAAGTAAAAAAGATTAAATCTTAGCATCACATTAATAACAAAAACAGCATAAACAAAGTCACCAAACAGTACAAGAATATTCACAGCATGTGCAGTAGGAGCCTGCAAGCTCTCAAGAAATCAATAACATTGTTGAATATGAAATATAGTTTGTTCAGACAACTCTATTAGACGAGTTGAGACAATATCTGGGGGATTATTGTCATTCTAACGTGTGTCTTTACACATATAATCACCACCATTAGCCCACAACGACAAAACATAAGTTTTCAATAATCAGCAATGCTGGCACAAACTAGCCAGACCCATTAAACTCCATCAAATGTGTTGTGATGGTATTCACTCATGCACACGCCACAAACACCACATTCCTCCTGCAATGGTGGTAATTGAATAAGTGAAATGAAAGTTGAAGTGCTTTCGGTCCACCAAACATCATGATTATTAACATCACAAATGAAATTGTATTTACAGGGATGAGAATCAGGAGAGAGCGTGCAATTGGTTTGCAAAAGCAATTTACAGTCCGTCGACCAGGATGTGGAGATTGTGACAGTTGAAAACAGACGTATAGTTACTAGCAAGATTCAGACCCCCTCTGTCCGCTTCTTAACAGTTCTCATTGCTTTTGAAAATTATTTTTATCCAACCATTTATCTGGAAATATGTTAGAAATCTGCATTGGTATGAGACATAATTAAAACCGCTCTGAGAAAATACTTCTGAGGACAGTGAACATGTGCAAAGGTAATTAATAGTCAACAAAGCCTTACATTTCTCAGGTTTTATAAATTAATTTGATTGATTTGTTTAAATGAAATGCAATTTTAATCTGATTAAAGTAAAAAATACTTGTTTTAGTGCAAGAGAACCCAAGAGAACATTAAAGTAAATAATATAATTTTTACCTTTGCTCATAGAGTTCACATAATTGTTTTGAAATGCACATTATTATGTATAACAATGTGCGTAAGATTGATAATATACAGTAAACTGATTACTGTAGTGATTTTGTCTCCATAATTAGGTTTTCTTGAGGGATGCTTAACATGTCAGTAATGGGGATAATATTGGATTGTGCCACTAATAGACTGTCTCATTAGCATATGGAATATACAGCTCATGTGTGATGCTTGTGTGCTGTTGAATAACAATAGCATTAAAATATGCGTTTTGATGGGATCTTATGTTCTGATGTGTCTTTTTGTTCTTGTACTACGTCGTCATCAACAAGTCCAATTCCAGTACTCAAGAATCCAAGTACAGAGAATGCATGACACTGCCCAGATTTGTTCTTGATAATGAGGATACATTATATGCAGATATGAGAGAATTGAGCCATTAGAAATCTCAGAAAACATTGCAGGTGGGTGACGTACGGAAGCCTGTAAGCTTTAAACTTCTAGCTTTAAAGGGATAGTTCACCCAAAAATTCAAATTCTGTCATTAATTACTCATGCTTATGTCGTTCCAAACCCGTAAGACCTTTGTTTATCTTCGGAACACAAATTAAGATATTATTGATGAAATCCGAGAGCTTTTTAAAGATTGACATGGAAGAGAAGAAATTGTTGAATAAAATTATTTTTGTCTTCTTTGCGCACAAAAAGTATTCTCGTAGCTTCATAAAATTACAGGTTGAACCACTGATATCACATGGACTATTTTAACAATGTCTTTACTACCTTTCTGGGCCTTGAATATGGTAGTTGTGTTGCTGTCTAAGCAGGGTCAGAAAGCTCTAAGATTTCATAAAAAATATCTTAATTTGTGTTCCGAAGATGAACAAAGGTCTTACAGGTTTGGAACGACGTGAGGGTGAGTGATTAATGACAGAATTCTCATTTTTGGGTGAACTATCCCTTTAAACCCCTTTAAAACTTTAAACCCCTTTAAAACTTTAAATCCCTTTAAAAGTAAACATGTTTGTTAATGCTTACTTAATATAGGCCTACAGAAAGCAGTACTTTTTATTGGCATATTAAGAAGAACAGCAATGACAAAGCAAAGTAACATTAAGTAACAATAAATATGCATACTCATAAATGTGCCCTTCCAAGTTTGTTCTTTCGAAGTAGCCTATTAAGATCAGTCTCCAAGAAAATGCAAGTCTGTTCTTTGGGTTCTTAGAAAAAAAACAACAACAGCCTTATCTGTTGTTAACAGTTTCTCTTGACTCCTCTTGTAATTTTTGCAGAGTATTATCGCTAAGTTTATTTATTTAGTTAGTCAGTTATCAGCCACGTATCAGCTTAGTGAGTGAGTGAGTGAGTGAGTGAGTGAATGAATGAATGAATGAATGAATCATAAATATAGTTTTTTTTCAGAATGTTTCTTGTCTGCAAGAGATGTTTTTTCTCTCTTTCTTTGATGTTATGGAGACGTTAACTGAAATTCCAACTCAGAGTAAGCATTGCGGGGGAAAAAACACTTTATAGTAATTAATATCATTGAAGTGAAATCTCTGCATGGTGAAATCTGTGGCAAAGTCATAAAATGAGGCTGGACTGTAATTTATCATGATTATTTGTTTGGAAGACATGATCTCTTTTGAGAGAGAGACGTATCCTCTCCCTGACAGGTTCTTCCATTTTAGACGCAAAATCATTTTAGACTCTTTGTCTCTTATCATCGCTCTTACTAAAGCTGAAGTGTGAAAATGAAAGGACTGCACGTACACACACACATACACGCAAATATAGACAGATAGCGAGAGAAATAGAAAAGTTATCCTGCGTGTGATTTTCCTCTTTTAGTGCCACCTCTAATATTAGCTCAGTCACAAACACTTTGGGTCTCAGTGTGTTTAATTTTAGCTGTCATTTTCTCCCAGCATATTCCCGTGCACACACACACATGCCGTGTATCATGATGTATTAGGATTCCATGCGTATCTGATAGCTCCGGCTGTCTGGCAGATTGCCCACCACAGCTTCCACTATCTGTGACCGAGTGAAGCTACTCCAACAGCCGATAACAGAGAGAGAGACTCCCAGAGAGGAAGGGGAGAGAAAATAGACAGAGGGACACTCGCGAAGACCAAGGGGGGAGTGAGAGAGCTGGAGGAAGTGCTTTAGAAGGGAAAGCCAGTGCAGTTTGGGAGATAAATGCTTCAGTGAAGCGTGGTGAGGTGGCGATGGCCAGGGTTAGATCTATAAGCCATACACATCCACAAACCGACTCAACGGATCATGCATCCGAGAGCTCAGTTTGTGTGTGTGTGTGAAAACCCAAAAACAGGAGAACGCAACCAATTCCCTCTTGTGCTTACGAAAGGTTTTTGCAAACTCAAACTCTAGTTTACATACAGTCTAGGATATTCAAATCAGTTCCTAAAAACAATAACTTTGATGTTTGGAACGTCTGCCTACACTTTTCGACTTCTGCTGTCTGATATCAGCATGCAAAGTTTTCAAACACGCTCTTGAAGTTCAGTGAAGGAAACAAGAAAATGTTGGAACCAGACTGCTGAGTTTGAAAAGACAAGAAATGAGAGCAAACGTGCATAAAACAGGAGGAATTCATATGTGGATATATATATATATATATATATATATATATATATATATATATATATATATACATATACACTTCTCATTAAGCAAGGATGCATTCAATTGATCAAAAGTGGGAGTTACAAAATATTTTTATTTCAAATAAATGCTGTTCTTGTGAACTTTCTATTCATCAATGAATTATAAAAGAAAATACAGTTTACACAAAATATTAATATGTTTTCAACATTGAAAATTGAGCTTTGACATCAGTAAATGACAAATTACATTATTATTATTATCATATTAAATGATACACAAATATTTTCTACCATGTTAAACATTTTCAATTTAATTCAAACTTATTAATATAGCACTAAATAAATGTCACTCTAAACAGTTTTAGTGTGAATATGACCAGGTTGTTTTTTTTCCTCACACAAAAATATATGCAGGTTTGATATTATTATTATTATTATTAAATAATGTAAAATGTTAGACATATATACATATATATTCTACAAACTTTTTGATAATATCAAACATGTTTAATTAAATTCAAACTTATTAATATAGCACTAAATAAATGGTACTTTAAAACAGTTTTAGTGTGAATTAGATTTTTTTTTCTCACACTAAAATATATGCAAGTTTGATCTCACTAAAATATATGCAGGTTTGTTTATTATTATTATTATCATTATTACTGTTAAAATTGAAGGCATTGATTAAGATTTTTTTTGTCTAAAAGCCATAAAAAAGGAAAACTGCAAGCTTACTCATGAGTCAAGTGCCAGAGACCCAATGAAGATCTCCACTGGGTAATATTGTATGAGAGGAAACTTTATGAAAAGAATAAGTATATCTTTCTCTCTCTCTCTCTCTCTCTCTCTCTCTCTCTCTCTCTCTTTTTCTTGTCCTGAACGTCAGGCTTTCAGACTTTGACAGGATTTGATGCCCACATGGCAAACATGGCCACTCAGCGCTACTCAAATCCAGCAGGAGAGCACTTGTCCATTTTTCTCATTCTTTCCCCCTTCTCTCCCTCCTGTTGTGCCTGGATGGAGGCTGTGTGGTAGAGAAACCTCTTAAATGTCCTCCATGTCTTTAATGGTTCTGTGTGTTAGGATGGAGGTCAGCAAATCAGCAGAGAGAAGCAGAATTGAATCCAGAGAAGTGAAAACTATGTTAGGGAATTGTTTCTAGACAGGTCCCTTGAGTAACTGGAAAGGGGGAGGCTAATGAACATGCTGTGTTAATGTCAGCGCAGTGTGTGTGTATCAATCCCTGCTTCTACATGTTACATATGCTACATTCATACATCATCTTTTAGACAACATAAAACCCTTCTTTTACAATTTTATATGAGCCATCTCATCAAATATTGCAGTTGGAAGTCTCTGAGAAGAAGAAGACTTAAGCAGAAATCTCCAGCTGTTCGCCATTTTATCTTATTGCTGTCTAGGAAAAAGTAATTGAGTTATAAAACGGTTCACATTTGTAATGTTTTGTTCCTTTGGGAGCATTCATTCAGATTATTTATGGGCAATAATAGCTATATTATTGGAATAAACTGCAAACTCTCTCATGAGCCTAGTCCAGTGAATGAGACCAGCTCATTCAAGTCAGAGTCAAGATCAAGACAAGAAGAGGATTCAAGTCTGATTCAAGACAGAGTTCAAATGTTCCTGATCAAGACCATGAAAATATAGTACTGGACTTGGACTTATGGCCGAATCCAGTTTTTATAACTACAATACTGCTTTATGAGAAGCCATACATAAGAAAGACTGAGAGGGGGAAAAAAGTATATAAAAAGCATGTATTTCTCTTATATATCTTATATATGCACACGCATATACATACAGTGGTGGCCAAAATTATTATTAGAACACTAGTATTTTCAGCAGCTAAAAATGATGATTAATGATGATAAAATGATTATCATCAGTCTGATCAGTGTAAAAATGCTGTAAAATAAGGATGCTGTCTAAAATAATGTCATAAATAGATTTTCTTTTTCAGTTAACTTCAATTAACTAAATTAAATCAACATTTGGTGTGACCATCCTTTACGGAAGATAATTCCGCACAGAGCTGCAATTCCAGGTTTTCAAACAGAGATGGCGACAAAGAGGCAAAACGTACGGACTGCAGCTTTAATTAGTTATGAAAAAGTAACATAATTAAAATATTTTAACGCATGTCATCTTACATTTCATACAGTTGACTGTTGACAAAAATGTAATGCAGGGCAACAACTCCATAAACACATTTATGACTTAAAATTCAAGATATTGGGGTAAAAAAATTCCCCCGTATGAGTTTTTGTCTCATATTTTTATCATACGATAAGCAATATCAAACGAGCAGCGAGAGCAGTATCACACAAGTGTCGTTTTTGTCATTAATAGCAGGAGTGTAAATATGATTTTAAACAACAGTTCAGTAAATAGGAAGTTACTGGTGTCCACTGGAACGCCACTCTCTAGTGAACGTGTACGACAGTTAACGGAAGCTAGAGATTATGGTTTGGAAAGCTGTAATCATGGGTATTTTTCTTACACAAACGCATCAATTCATTTCAGATGGCCTTTATTAACCATCTGAAATAAAGAGATTTGTGGTGGAGCTGTGTGGAGCACTTTTTATGATGGATGGATGCACTTTTTTTGGACTTCAAAATCTCGACCCCCATTCACTGCCATTATAAAGCTTGGAAGAGCCAAGACATGTTTTAATATAACTCTGATTGTATTCATCTGAAAGAAGAAAATAATATACACCTAGGATGGCGTGAGGGGGAGTAAATCATGGGGTAATATTCATTTTTGGGTGAACTATCCCTTTAAAAACCACATAATCTGAGGTCTCATTCTGCCCTAGTAAACTCTAGATAGCTACTTATATAAGTTTATTTTCATTTAAATATGTACTCTCAAAATATCTTTCGAGTAACATAACCAACATCCTTTTCTAAAGCAGCATCTCCATCTATACCTTAAACATTATGCTAGCGCACACTCTTTCGCTCTAGCATTCCCTACCGCTTTTCTTTCCCATTAAAGTAAATCACATCTGATCGCTGCTATCGAAAGGTCAATCATTATGAAAGCCGGGCATCCTAAGAACCTCTCAAATTCACCTGTTCATTTCCGCAGGAAACCTTGTTGTTAAAAAGAAAAAAACAAGTACTGAGAGCTGTTGTGGCAGGCTGGAGTTGCTATGGTGACCGGGAGAGCGTTAATCCTTGCGGCGGGTGTTTTAGCCGACTGTGCGGCTGAAGAGCCCGGCTGCATTAGCTCGCTGTAAAAGCTTTTTCCGAAGACACACTCTCTCCTTCTCCTGGCACTCTCTCTTTCTCATTACGCCAAGATCCTCTCTTCATTTGTTACATTTAGTTTGAGCTCTCCGGTGCTTTTGGGGAAGGTGGGGTGATGTGTTTCTGCATCGCTATGGCAACGTGTGCCTCGGAGGAGGTATTTTTAAACTTCACGTGCAGACATGCAATATGAAGTGAAGGCAAGGAAGATCACTGCTTAAGAAGAATTGTAAAAGTGCTGTTTTGTTGTGTTTTCATATGTGTGTGCATGCAGAAATCATGAAGTGGCCTTGTTTACTTTCTTAATATTGATTTTATTGTGCTTTATGTAATTCATTAGCACACAGTATTTTTTTAAGCAAAATGTAAACTTTTTCATTCTTTTTTTGATGGAACTTTTCAGTTGGCTTGAACAAAACAATAAAAAAAATAAAAAATACAAAAAATAAAAATAAAATAAAATAAAATAAAATCACCCTCAAGCCATACAACATATATATGACTTTCTTCTTTCAGATAAATACAATTAGAGTTATATCACAGCGGTTCTCAATTCCAGTCTCTCTTAGTTAACACACCTGATTCAGATAACCAGCTCGTTAGAAGTGGGCTCCGTACATGAACTGTGTTCCGATTGACATGATCCCTACACAGTGTTCATTGCTCCCTACTCCCTGAGCAGGAGAAATCTGTTGAAGTTTACTTCACTTCGGAACATTCATTCTTTACGCCACCGCCTGCAGCATCTTCACACACAGACGAAACTTACTATAGTGTGACATAAATGCATCTGTAAATAAATACAATTTAAATTCACGTCTCGTACACTTTAATGACCTTTAAATGGAACATGGTGCGAGGACTGGAAATGAGAAATGCTGTTATATTAAAAAAAAATCTTTCAAGCTTTATAATGGCAGTGGATGGGGGTCGAGATTTTGAAGCCCAAAAAAATCCAAAATCTTTGGTTTTATTCAGAAATAATGCATTACGAAAGTAAAGCGGGTTACTATTTTGTCTCGACTTTAAATGGAACAATTGTATAAGATTCTTCAGCGATACAGCTAGTGTGTGATGGTTTTACACAAAGCCCACGCATGGCACGCACAAGGACTCTTTGTTATTTGTAGGGCTGACCTTACACTGACTGGCATTTCGATTTCCACCGGATTCTACGATAATAAACACCAACTCAATCAAAGTGGCTCTCCATCACGGAGATAAAGTGAGATTAAAATAGATCCAGAATTATTGGTGTGTGAATAAGGCGCTAAGAGCTCTCATCTCTCCATTTCGTTCTAGTTTTTATATCCCACCCCCTCAAATACAAACATACAACGGGTTGGCTGTACCTCGGGCCCCGGGAAAAGCCACGGCAATCGATGGCCCTTTCTTTTCCCTTTCCTTTCAGTTTCTGGTGGGCGACTATGCGCTCTCTCGCTCTGAAAGAGAGCACAGTCTCTGGCTCCTCGGTGGGATGGGAAGTGAGTAGAGAGTGGACCCTGCCGAGACAGATTAGCGAAGGCTCTCTCAGAGCGGTAGGGTACAGGAACACAGGCACACACACATACACACACCTCTTTCACCTCTGCCATAGTTCACATTCCCTCTTTTCTTTGCTTTTGTATCATTCACTTTTCACTGTAGTTTTGTTGAATCTTAATTGTGATATTGTTTTGAACAATACATTCTGAAATTGTGTGTTTTGTATTGTTGCAGAATTAAATATGATTTAGTTAAACGCTGCTGGAATGATTTTCTGCGTGAATGTTCGCTACATGTTAGCAGATGTTAAGAAATGCTTCATTGCAGGTGTTTGTCAGATAGCAACTGTTTCCATGGATTTGATTGAGAATGGTTTGTTCTTTACTGTTTACCCACTCTTTGGAAATATTCATGGGAAACATATGTGTTTAATACTGTAAAACAAAACTTAAAGATAGCCACAATTATTTATGCATAAGTAAATAAACAAACAAACCAACAGGTTCAGTGATGTGACACCCATTTTTGTGGTTGGATTTATCAGTTATTCGGTACATTTGACAAATTAGTTAACATTAGTCATTAGTCAGCCAACATTAACTTGCAATGAGCAATACATTTGGTACATAACTTAATAATTTAACGTTAGCATTAATTAATTAAAGTACATTGTTAGTTCATGTCAGCTTAGGTCCATTAAATAACATTAACAGAAAATGAATAATGCATTAGTAAATGTTCAAATTGACATTAACAAAGATTAATGCATGTTTTAGATGTGTTTCATTGTTTATTCATGTTAAATAATGTAGTTAACTAATGTTAAAGAGTTACTCCACCCCAAAATGAAAATTTAGTCATTAATCACTTCACCCTCATGTCGTTCCAAACCCGTAAGAGCTTATATCTGATATTTTGGATGAAAACCGTGAGGCTTGTGATTGTCCCATTGACTGCCAAGTAAATGACACTGTCAAGGGCCTGAAAAGTATGAAAGACATCGTCAAAATAGTCCATCTGCCATCAGTGGTTCAATCTGAATTTAATGAAGCGAAGCGAACACTTTTTCTGCGCAAAGAAAACAAAAACAACGACTTTATTCAACAATTTGTCTAGACTGCGTCAGCGTAGCGCCATTTTGGAGAATATCCGCTGGACACAAACTGCGTACGCTGTTCTGTGTCAGCTGCGCCACAAGGATATGCTGTTTTCATTCAAATCAAAGTGTAGAAAATGTATCCGTCTTCAAAAACATAATTATTCATTTATTTAAAGGCATTTTCATATTTTTGTTGGTCATAAAGTTTAATAACCAAATATATAAATAAAAATGAATGAATGAATGAATGAATGAAAAAGCAGTTTTGTTGTCATGTGACAAGAGATCTATAAAGCAGGACCCCTGTAGAGCCTGCTGCTAGCACTCACTGGATATTTTCTCTTTTTCAGACCGTTTTCTGTAAACCGTAGAGATTGTTGTGCATGAAAATCCCAGTAGATCAGCAGTTTCCCAGCTGGCACCAACAAACATGCCACAAACAAGTCACTTGAATCACCGTCCTTCCCTTTTCTGATGTTCAGTTTGAACTTCAGCAGATTGTCTTGACAAGATCTACATGCCTAAATGCATTGAGTTGCAGCCATGTGATTGGCTGAACATCAAACAGTTAAACAGTTTACCTGGTCAGTGATATATGAAACCCTTTCAGAAAATTTGAAAAGCTTCCCTTTTATATCCTTATGGACATCCTTATGTGCCGTTGACGATTCAACAAAATGACAAAGACTCCGAAAGCTTCAAAACAGATGCTCACACCAGACCTTCTGTTCCATTCACTGCTATTCAGACTCATACAATACAGTCGTCATTCACTGCATACTAAAGTTTGTTCATACTAAAGTTCAAATTGGTGACCTATGAATTCATATAACATTTGGCCAATAGAGTTTCATAAAATCATAAAAATTTGCTATAAATCAGATATGGAGGAAACTAATTTTGAAATAATACAAAGTTTGATTAAAAAGAGAAGCTGCATGGTTTGCATTGCAGATAGTATATTTTAACATTTTTAATTAATTAGTATTCATAATTTATTATTTATTCAAAACAAAAGCCCTGAAGTGTGACATCATAACCTGTTGCCCAAATTTGTTCCAGGGTCTTGAATAATTTTCTTTGCTTAAACTCTAATCTGACCGTCTCTTTACTCGGTTTAAAGGGAATCCTGTATTTATTATCTCGTAAAACAGTTATTAATTTTAGAGGTGCTTGCTAAGACAAGTACCACTATAACTACTGCTCATACTGTAGGCCTATAGTTCAAGGATATTTTGAATGATGTTTAATCTGTTTTTGTTTGTAAAATGAAAGTCAATGGGATTCCTAACTATAACCTTAGTTTCAATTCAAAAATTTAAAAAAAGATAACATTCCTGAAGCATTATTAATTGGAAACATCTCTCAAACTGCATATAAAAGTGAATTTCGCCCAGCTTTTGCTATGATTGTTATTACTGGGTGATTTTTTTGGAGACTAATTGTGTTATAGTAATGGTGTTGGTGTGTGTAGTTTAAGCTCATGCTGCTGTTCAAAATTGGCTATTAATTAGCCCTTTCCACTTAGACTTTTACAATTGCTGCTTAACATACATGTACACTCTGATTGTGTGCACTAAAAACACTCCCATATTCTTAATTACAGCACTGGATACATTCCTGCAACTATAGAGTGCGCACACACACACACACCATATGCCATGAAACCTGACAGAATTAATTGGTGGTTGTCACGTATAGTGGCATCTTCATTAGTTTCTTGGAGCTCAAGCCATTGTGTATATCTCTCACACACACACGTGCATGCAAGAAGGTAGGAATAGGAAATAGGAATGTTACATGAACAATATTAAAATGAATAAATTCATAAAGACGTTATTTTCAACCTAATATATGTGTCTGTGGCAATGGTATCAACTATCACACTGTTTTAAAAGTGTAAACACAACACTTCACTTCACGGTGTTAGCATTAGCATTTGATAGTATTGCTTACCATCCTTATTTCACAAACAGCTAAAACGTAAATAAGGTTATTTTCACTCAGTATGCATATGGATGGTAGTAAAGGACATGGGAGGAATATGCTATAACTATTCAGAGCAGTGTTTACAAGCAGGAAGAATGTTCCCACTCAGCTTCACTATATAGTAACTTCATAAGATTATTTAATAAATACCTCTTAGATAAACCGACATAAGTCACATTGAAACTTTACTTGAGCATAACTGTGATTACATATTTACCAATTGTGCTTTTATATCTTACAAATGGACTTTATATCTTGCAATTGTAACTTTATTTCTCGTCAGATATTTTATTGGCATGCCTAATGAGCTAAATAATTTTTTTTACAGGGCATGTGTTTTAAAGTTGTGACATAATGGAAGTAGTGACAGATTCTTTCTGGTCCTTGAATCTGATTGGCTTAGAGCCTCTTCCAGCTGTGCATGATTCTAGTGATAACGGAACTCCAACCATTTCCCTGTTTGTATCACTCCGCTTGCAGTATTTCTCACACCGAGTGTCATGGCTGATGCCCAATCCACTATAATTTTATAAATAATACTGTTTTTGTTTCACAGATGTTAAACAGAGTTTTTAGGCAAGAATATATTTGTTTAGAATTAGTTTAGACTTCAACATCACATTGCAAGACGCAGCCAACAAATGCACTGAGCAGCGCTGTCATCGGAAATCACCCTTAAAAGATGAAAGGATAGTACGACTGTTACGAAATGATCAGAACATGAAATGTGCGGATCCATCTGCAGGGTTTTATTCAGAGACATGGTCAGAAACGAGCATGGGTCGATACACAGCAAACAATCACAGATGAGGCAAGACAAAGAGTATTCCGGGAGCAAGCGTGGGTCTTCGATCGGCGAACAGTATCCAAAAGGGCAAGGCAAAGAGAGACAATCCAGGTACACAATAATAATCCAGGCAAGGGAAAACACAATCCAAAACAGGCAAGGCAAGACTTATGACTAAGAATAAGACTATGAAAACTACGATAGGCTCCGTAAGGTAGCTATCAGCTAGGATAGAGATATGTGCTTACAATACTCAGCGATCACAGAGAGGAAGTCCAAGGCTTATAAAGCGTGTGTGATTGGGTGATAGTTCTCAGGTGTGAGCGTGATTAGTGTAATCAGCTGTGTGTGTGTCGTCAGTGCAAAAGTCAATGTGGTGAGCGAGTGACCTCTGGTGGCGAGTAAACGGAAGTTCATGGACAAGATTCATGACAACGACAAAGATATTGCTTCCCTCAGCATACTTTCAAACTAATATTTTATTGTGAATATGAGATTGAGCTGAATAATAAATGTATCAGATGCAGGTAGTCACACTTGCTCAGTCAATCTCTCTCTCATAATACTCTACATAATACGAGCTTTTACATTTACATTTACATTTATGCATTTAGCAGACGCTTTTATCCAAAGCGACTTACATTGCATTCAGCTTACAGTTTTACATTTTATCAGCTCTTTTAATACAGTAATACAATAAGCTTTTAATGAAACAACCAGGGGCGCCGTAAGGGGGGGGGGGAGTTAGGACGATTCTAAGGGCCCGACGATGGGAGGGGGCCTCCGAGGGGTAAATGTGATTTCTACCGAGGGGAACGCTAGAGCCCTGCATTTCAGCCTCTTCGATCGGGCCAATTTTCATGTCATAATTCAGACGCGGGTCGGGCCTCGGGCCTGTTTTAGGCTTCTCCTTATTTTTATATTTTAGACATCCATCAATTAGTGATGAAAGAAATTGCCACGCTGGTGGAAACAACACGAGACCATGCTGCCGCGACTGTCTAGAGCGGCTCGACAGTGTTTAGTGTCCAGCAGCAGCAGAGAGCCGTCAGCGCAGCTGAAGAGTTCTGCGTTCAAATACATGCAATAAAGCTTGCCATAAAGCCCCAGCAAAAGTAATTACCATGAATGTGTCAGGGGGAAATAGTAAGGAGATATTTTAATTATTTACTAATAAACTAGTGTTTTCTGTGTCAGTGTCGCAAAAATGAAGAATCAGATGATGATCCTGACTCGCCATCTCCTCATTAGACGCGCCTTTAGAGAGAAGTGCATCTTCACGGATTATAATGAAAGAGTTTTTGTTTTCGATTTGATTTTTTATTTCGTTAAGTTTAGTAATTTAAAGCTTTCTATAGATAAATTTATCATGTCTGTGAGTCATGTATTCGCTGACCAGAGCATGTGAGCGGAGCGGAGCGTGGAGCGAGCGGGGAGCGGAGCGTGCGAAATATAGTCGGAGCGCGGAGCGTGTTTTTATCCAAAGGCCGGAGCGATCGCTCTGTCTCGCTCCTGTTCCGCTCCGATACCGCTCACACCACGAAGCCTAGGGCATGCACAAATCCACCCAGAATTCACCTGTTCCTTCAACAGTTAACAAAATTGTCAGCCTACACTTCAAAAATCGTTCGTTGTGAAGGAGAGATGGAGTTTGTGAAATATTTCCAAAATCAAACCGACAGTTCATACAGGTGCACAATTCCTGTCAAAAAAATAGATGATAACGATGTTGAACATGATCAGGAATGTGGTGATACGATTTCAGTAAGTAAGGATTCGTATTTTAATCTAAAAAGACACATCATGCGGAAACATGACAGTGTGCTGCGCGAACATGGGGAGGCCAGAGCAAAACGTGAGCATTTTGAATATGGTTGAAATAGGAAATATTGGCTAATAATCAATTAAATAAGTTTTGTCATACGAATATTTTAATGTAGCCTACTTAACCCTGTCCGTGATTTTTTATTTCATAGAGAAAGAGATATAAATATATGTTCTATTTTGACTGATGTTGCTGTGAGTTCTTTATAGGATATAGGCTGCGTGGCGTACGCGTCGCGGAGCGGGTTTGCTGCATGTTAACAGATTAGAGCAGCCACACTGCCTGCGGACTATGCGCGTAGCAGGTGCGTGGTCCAACCACACTGCAACCGCGGCCCCTCGACAGAATAGAAGTTTAAGCAGATTTTCCGCAGCAGTTACGCAACAAACCCGCTCCACGTCCGTCACGCAGACAGTGTGTCCCAGGCGTAAGGCTTCTGTTGAAAACGGCAGGTGTTAGGCATGCAGAGGAATTTTAAATGTGAGCGAGCGTGGAGCGATTTCACCGGAGCGGGATGAAATTGTAGGTGAGCGGGGAGCGGAATTGAGCGGAGCGGTCTGGTGTAACTTTGAGCGGTGGAGCGGGGGGAGCGAACACCCACGTGAGCGGGGAGCGGGAATTCTCACCGCTCAGCTCCGCTCACATGCTCTGTCGCTGATTTTCGGTTCATTTTTGTGAAGCGCTCCTGTTCAAGATGAGACGGCTCACTGTCTGCCACTGGCCGCTTGGTCGTTACTTTAAGAAAGAAAAAACGTATTTAACGAACAAAAAAAATGCTCCAAACGTTTTTCTAAATTAACTTTAGAAAAAACCAAAACAAAATATTATCACTTTGCCATTACATACAAAACTGAACAATTTTAATAGCTGAAACAGTATAATCTGATTTGGGAGAAGGGGAAAAAAAGACGGGCTCGGGAACGCAATCGCGATTTCTACCGAGGGGGATTTCTCAGGAACGCAGGAGGGCCCGAGTGAATATGCTGTCCAGGGGGCCCAGAATTCGTAGCTGCGCCCCTGGAAAAAACTCAACATTTCTTCGTTACTAGTTCTAAAGTGACGTTTTCAAATTAATAACGAGGCTTAGGCTCAGCTGTTAAACTGTCAACTTGAGATTTGAATCCGTGGCTGAAGGAAGTAGTTCCGCACAAAATAGTTTTTTTAAAGACACTCCATTGGTGTCTCTTTTTTATTTACACACTTGTGCTATCAAACTGTTGTATAAATGCAATATCACACTCATAACCATGCTATATAGCTGTATACCAGCATGCTGTGTTTACCTATGGCACTCGGCCTGTGGCCAGCAGGCAGGTAAGTATGTAAGTAAGCGAGTACGAGCCTATGCACCACCAGTTTTGAAGCGTGTCAGTGAATGAAGTGTCAGTTTCAAAGTTTGCTCTGAAAATGGCAGCACATAGCCTAGATTTATGATTTCAGTTTTGATGAACATCTTATACAGTATTACAGTTGGTCGAGCTAAATCAGTAATTGTGCGTTAACAGTTGTCAACAGTGCACATTTCCTGTTTCATCATGCATGCGCACCTGCAGACCACTAATGTGTATCCCTGAATATATATGTATGCTAGGGAAAATAAAATGGTGCTGGATTTACTTTTTCTTCCCATCACTGTCACTGCATGGAAATGAGCAGCTCAGACATTCTACTATATGTCTTTTGTGTTCCACTTGTTTTGTGTTCCACTTCCAATTCATACAGGTTTGTAATGACTTCAGACACAGTATGTCAATACAAACACACATTTGTGAGTATTATTGTTCAGCTATTACCCTGTAGGAGTGTTGAGATATGGCTCTAGGTGTGCAGTAAACCATCATTTATAAACTACAAATTACAGCAATTTTGGCTGTTTGTTTTTTAAGAGCCGCATGCATCTCTGTGTGACACACATCCCTGTATGTGTAATATACTGGTGCACGCGTGTGTCTGAGGAGAGTGCATTAGACCGATATTAACCTCAGAGGTGAGGAGAGGATGTCATGATGAGAATCGCCCACAGTGCTCAAACTCTTTTTAATTAAATCCTGAACCGCGGAGCACATTTATATGTGTGTGCGTGGCTGTCGGTGCCAGGGTTGACTAATGAGTCGTCCTGTTGGTATCCTGGTCACATTGCATCGGCCTGGTGACACCGGTGTGCAGAGCGGAAGAAGGCGAGGAGAGTTAAATGAGATTTTCCTCAGAGATCCAAACAGAGGCCAGCAGGGGCCTCGATCTTGCCTCATCTCACCAGCCTGAGAGGATGATGCTTCCCTTCAGTCCCACTGTCAGCGAGGAGTGGAGAAGAACATGAATGCTCCCTCAAAGGTGAAGAGGAGACAGGAAATAGACTGAGAGACAACAAGAGAATGAAATAAGGGTAGAAGGAGGGAGAAACTGACCCATGAGCTCCGTCCCAGTGTTTCTTGCTCTAGTTGTCTTTGAATGAATCAGTTTATCCAGTGTGCAAAACCTGAATCTGAATCATACTTTCACTACGGATTCAGTTCTTAAGCTCACTGGAAGGGAAGATTATCCATGAATAATGACTCAAATTTTGATGTGTTTTTCACAAAAATATACCATATGGCTTAAATATTGGTCTATTTTCTACTACAGCTATTGCACGGCTTCAGTAGTCTTGGAATATAACAGTCATTTGGACACTTTTATGGTAATTTTGCATCCTTATTGAAGCTCTAAAGCATTAGTCCTCATTCAGTGTAATTGCATGGGAAATAATGACCTTTAAAATTCAAAATTAAGTAACTCAGGTTTGGAACAACCTAAAAGTGGCTAAATTGTGTCAGAACATTCATTTTTGAGAGCACTGTGTGTAGAAATTATGTGCTATGAAGTCTTTAGTCATTATTGCCTCTACTGTGACATGAATCAATGTGTAAATAAACTACTAATTAATGTTATTAACTTACAAGTAATTAATTCACATATTGATTCTTACATATTGATAGCTTAGATCAAATGCAAGTGTCCTTATTGATGTTTTACATGTTCATTTGGGAATAAGGGTGGAGTCTATACAGCTTGCTCTTCTCTTGGTTTACTTAATTAATGGGGGGGGGGGGGTACTGCTTGTATACACATTTAAGTACTTTGTGTCACAAAGTGCTGGTATTAAAATTGTATTATATTTTTGATTGCAGATCCTTCATTAGAAAACAAGAAAATCTTGACTGAAATTATGGTCAATTGCAGCATTTGCTAAGGTAAGGATTGATTAGCAGTGAGTGTACAGAGAGAAAAGGAAGATGGGATCAGAAAGGACCATTTCTGAATTCGAAATTCAAACTTGGGTTGCTCAAAGTGCAACCACGCTGCATGTTAGAGCGCTGCCCACAAGGCTGATTAATAACAGGTTGGGTTTAACAAAATATCAGTTGCAGATATGAAAGAGTCGACTGTCAGAAACAAGAAAATTCTACAAGTGAGAAGTGTAGCTCATTTGACACAAATATTAAATATGCTCCAATCCTTGAATTTTTATTTCTATTCATTAATGGGGGAAGAAAAAGAATCCTGACAACTTTATCTGGCTGTGTGTGTGTGTGTGTGTGTGTGTGTGTGTGTGTGCGTGTGTGCATTCATAATGAGCATTGATTTTTCTAGCCCTAGATTCTTAAAGATGAATTCACCTGACTGAGCAGCAGATCGGATCAAATCTTAAAATCTCTCAAACAATCGCTCCTCTCCTCCCCTCAGGATAGAGGGATGAGACGGGCAACAAGGTGGATTACTGGGGGAGGGGAGATGGAGGCAGCAGAGATGATGGGAGAGTATCATCCTGTTCATTTCATTTCTATATGCAGGTCTGACAGCTGTTACATTTATGATTTAGATGAAGTGTCAGTCACATAGACCTAATTTACATCTATCTATCTATCTATTGCATTCTGTAAGTACTGACCAAATACCTTCCAAATGCATGTGTATTTGTAATAAATTACATTAATCAGATAGATGCATGCGCTGTATAGATGCATTTGTTTCTCCACAGATATATAGTTCCCGGTTGGTTGATATGGCAGCTCATGTACTGTAGAAGTGCTCTTTGTTTTGTGTGAGTGATAGCCAGTATCTGTAAGAGAGACCTTGTTTGCCGCCTTGAGACAGTGACAAGCAGATACATTGTGGCACTGCAGAGGGGCTTAACGCAATCTGAGTGGCCCTAAATTTATTACGGCCAACCGGAGGCCTCGAGGGAGCCAAGCACAGTACCTGATTGGCTGGTGAGATTATCATCTCTAATTGGATGATTATGTTACCCACAAGTCCATTCTTTCGTTACGCTGGCCGTCGCGGAACTGCCAGAGGTGATGAATATTGAGCGCCTGTCGCGGTCCGTCTATCAGCCCACACACATAAACGCACAAACATCAACAGATCACTGTCACATTTTCTACGCTTCTCCACTCTTATTGGGGCTTAATTGATTTTGGAACTGGCTGTGATACTTCATTTTAGCTCTGCAGTGGGAACTTGGCTGTAAAATGTTAGTCATGTGACTGTGTCTCATTGAATCCAGGCTGAAAAGAACCGTTTTGGTTTAAGATGTTGTTATTACAATGGAGTATCACTGAAATTAGCATTCCAAGAGTAATTTCTTGTGCTTTTGAAGAATTACAGAAATAGTTATTTTAAAAATGAAAGTTCTGTCTCCTTTTACTCACTCTCATATCTATGCAAACCTGTATGAGTTTCTTTATTATGGGGAACATAAAATAAGATATTTAACAGATTGCAATGGCTGGTCTTGGACAAAAAGTGCAATCAATCAATAAAATTAGTCTGTACACTGTAAAGTGTGTTTTTTTGTTTGTTTGTTTTTAGTATGAATTAAAGCATTTAGCTATTTTTTTTTGGTTATCAACATTTTTTTATTTTTTCTCACACATAACATAACATAACATAACCAAAATATAACAAAACAAAACAACAGACATATGCTCAATAGCTCAAAGTCAAGTCAAAAGGGAGGGAGAGAGGGAAGGACAATAAAAACACAAAACAAGTCACTCCTCCATACAATCACGTACATCAAAAAGAAAACACTGCCAAGCGTCAACGATCGAAGGCTTGGCCCCACCGACTCGCGCCGTTGTACATTCACATGACACTATTTGCAGGAGGCTACGGATCCAATATGTTTTTCTACACATGTGTGGTGTAAACCAGTTCTGGATTATTGTCTTCTTCACAGCTGTAAAACCAGCAAACAACATTCTCTTTTGCATTGAACTAATACAGAGACCTGAATCATCATTAAGAAGACACAAACTTGGGTTAACAGACCAATCAATTCGCAGTAATGATGACAAAACCAGGTTTACATGTGTCCATAGACTGATGACGACAGGACATTCCCAAAACATATGCAGAAAAGTGCCTGATGATGTAGTGTTACATATATGGCAGTTCAAATTCGACTGTAGTTTCATTTTAAATCTTTTGTAAGGAGTTATGTATGCTCTATGAATGACTTTGAAGTGAATAAGACGATGAGCCAGATTTTTAGATGTTAAACTGAGATTAGACCACACTCTCTCCCAGTCGACAGATAAATTAAGGTCAGATAATTCCCTATTCCAAATAGTTTTAATAGAAAGAGGTTTTGCATTTAGCTATTTTTAACTAATAATAAAATCACTTTACCACTTGTTCTTCATTATAGTCCAAGCATTTTGAACACGAAGATAACATTGTGTGAGGAATAGACTATACTTTAAGTCATCATTCTCTGAAATTATCCTTTCCATAGGTGTTGATTCACTTCTTTTTTTCTTGGGCATATTTAAACTCGATCAGTTATTAGACATTGAGATGAAATCAAACTTGGTGCAGTGTGTTTTGACAAGCTTGAATGGTAGTGATGCAACAGGGAAGTCAAATCTTGAATGACACATATACGGAAAGCTACCAGTTTGGAATATCTTGTTAAGTTAGAATACATTTTATGTATAAAAATTGACAGTTTCAGTGGAAGAGAGGCTGTTCGGTTAAGTAATTGGGACGTGGGAAGAGGAGTATGACAGAATGTTGAGTGAACTAATGATTACAGTTGGTAATCATTACAGTTTAAAATCTATTCATAACTTGTGTACTCTATATTGTTTATTTCTTTGTCAAATACATTTATGGTGCATGAGTACACTCAAAAATGAACTAAATTTAAATGTGGACATTATTTCTACATGTTGGAATTGAGTATTAAACATAACAAGACATAATGAAACATAAAACATGTTCCCTCTTTTTCTCTCTTCCTTTCATAAATCAGCTACTTCATTTCCACATTGTTCACAAATAGAAATCTAGTTATTCCCAAAAAATTATTAATAAGGGTTTAGTACACTTTTGGGTTTTACAACTTCATGTTGGTTGCACACAATGGAATTACACTGTGACAAAATGTTTAAGAATTACAAAAAATGACTAATCATTTTAATTAAGTACATTGGACAAGCTGCAAATCTATTTTTTTTGAGTGCAGTTGAAATCCTTTTATTCGACTTTTGTGTTAAAACATATTCAGAAAACTCTTTTGAAACCATCCCCGCTTGACAAAAGAGAGAACATCTTCTGCAGCTCTGTGAATATTCTCAGTTTTCCATGCTTGCATCTCCAGGTTACAGGGTCCTCCATTAAAACCTTCAATAAATCCACCTGCCCATCTCATCTCAACATTCAGAGCCACAATGTCACAGAGAAACTAATATCTGTACCCTTCATTCACTCGCTCGTGCTTTATTTACCCGCTGACCCCCATCATGGTCCAAATGCACTGATCCATGTCAGCGTGACAGACAGGGTGAGCGTGGCTGCGGACGATTCATTTCAGCTAGTGTGCTGAGGAGGTGGGGAGGGGCACGCATCCAACCCACACTCATTCAGACGTCTTTCTTTCACCAACCGATAGCTCAACCTCTCGTAAGCTCACCGTACACCCCGGCTTCATTCACTGACCGCAATCGTTTTGGCGAGGTTATAAAACTGTTCTACAGCTTGTAGAGTAGACTTTTGGCTTGCTTTTATGTCTTTTGGGTCAAATACAAAAATAATAAGCGGTTTCACATAGCAGCCTTTGAAAACCACAAAATTTAGCTTCTTTCTATTGATGTATTCGGTTTGGCACTCTGCTCCAGTGTTGGCTGCCCTCGCTCTCAGCTGTGTTTGTGTGTGTGGGCTTCTTATGCAAGCACCGCCGGAAACGCAAAGCACTTGAATCTCTGACTCTTGGCCTCTTTGACTTCGCTTCCGCTTTGTTGGTGTACTGAGAACATTAGCCGGCTGTTCTCGGCTCTGTCACCTCCTACTGTTAAAGGAGTAGTTTACCCGAAGATGATTCTGTCATTATTTACTCACCCTCGTGTCATTCCAAAACGTATGTGTTTTTTTGGAATGAAAGAAAATAGTGGCCTATTCATTATAACATGTTAGCAAACATACAGAAGGCTTGTTTTTGCATCAGTGACGTTGATGCACAATTTGTGGTTTACTCACCATACTTTTTGATTTGCCATTTGATTTCCGAAGAATTGGAGTTATGATCATCGCATAAAGTACCAAAAATGGTGATGTTGATCATGTAACTTAAGGTGTTTGTTAGATGACCCATCACTCATTTCATCTCATGGCACCAACTAAGGCCTTTTATAATAACAGTAAGAATGATCCAACAAAGTTTCTCTTCTTACTAGTCTGAAGAATTTTGTGAGATTCTGGATGACTTGTTGAGTCTCCTACTATAATGTCAACTCTAGGACAAAAAAAAGTAATAAAATCCTATTTATTTACAAAAAGATACACAGAAATGTGTTAACACAACTGCTAAATAGAAATAAATGGATAATTACACTATGAATTGCATATATAAGTGAAGCTGATTGAGCAGCAATCGAAAGTATTGTTTGAGTAATCTTGTCATGGTCATATAATCTTATGGAATAACGAATAGATTGATATATTAGTAATATATCATTGCAATCATTGTACAGTAATACCAGTCTCTGGAAAGCGGATTGATATGTGATATACATGTTTCTCAGCCTTGAATGATCGGTCCAATGGAGGTGATTTTTTTTTTCCTTGCTGGTTGTGCTTTGTTAAGTTGTGGTTGGAAAGAAAGGATTTCGTTTCAACAGTCTTAAACATGACGTGCTTGGGGAATGTTGAACTTCTGGAGCACCGAGAGAATCCTTGCAATCTGGAACAGGCAGCTGGCAGCTGGAAACTCAGAACCTGGTGTTACTGTTGTTGACTCCTTCCTCTCTGGACTTGAGAATCAGAACTTGGCGTATCCATTAGGGTCTCCCGAGGACGCAGAGTCAGTATGTGGATGTTATTGTCTCAAACTTCACACACCAGAGTCTCTGAACATCTCTTGAGCTACTTTTATCCATTTCTAATGACCAGTCAAACACCATCACAACCATTTCTACTCTAGCAGTTGAAAGGGACAATGCAGTCTGCAATGAAAATAAGGCAAATCACTTGTCCTAACCAGACCAAATGTGATATGATTCTAGCAGAAATCAAATTGTCTTTTCACATCAGATGTTACAAGGTTACAAGACACAATAAAATCATTTACACATCACATCCAAGCAGAAAAGCACATGGACTTTGCAAAAGCACAGCTGCTTTACACTCGCAATGAAATAAGTTCATAATCATTTTAACATCAAAATACATACTCAGTGACTGGCTCAATCTTTGTTATTAACTTGCGTGTTCACATAGAGGTCACAGTTTGAATGATCTTGTTTCCTTTAATTTATTTTCAAGATCTGAAGTAATTTATCCATTGTTGCTTTATTTATGGTGATTAGTAACGCAAAATTATATTTGAAGTTAAGGAATCCCTGTCGCTCATACCATTGTTGTGGCTGGTTAGGACAAAAAAACTCTGATTAACATGGAAAAGACTTTTATCGCACTTTGCGGCATTGTCACATCTGGTAAAGATACGGTATAAAGGTGTGGTCGCATTTACTGTTGCTCGACAAAATTTTGTAGGCAAAATCCCATCATTTAAACAGGAATCTACAGTCAGGAGATTTCAACCCAATCTCACAGCAAGTCGTACATATTCTATGACCTTAATCATACAAATTCATACATTTTGTGGAGAAAATCGTATTTTACAAGGTGGCAAATTCGTAGAAATTCGTACGAATGGCCACCCCTAAACCAACCCTTCACAGAAAATATACAAAATCGTACGAGTGTGGTTATGCGAATCAGCCACCTCGTAAAATACATAGCAATTGTTCGTCAGATAGCATTGGACTTTAAGTGAGGGCGAAAAGTTCCCCACACAGATTTCGATGATTAATTTTCTGCATTGAAAAACAGAAAGCTGCTTGGTTTGTGACTTCTGTGTGAGCAATTTGTGTTTTTGCAAGTGAAATTTTGTTGAAATTTCATTAATGTGACTGCATGTTAAGATATATCGAATGCAGTTAAACCATTGAAAACAATTTGGAATGACTTGAGATCATAAATAAGGGCAGAGTTTTCATTTTGGAGGTTCTATATCTTTAAAAATATAGGCTAATTTTTGGCTAATCCACCCTTAGGGACAGAAATGCAGACACTCAATCAACGAATCCTTCTGCGTACGTTCTAAAGATGCGCTATAATTCCTTCAGCTTGGCTAAAGATGGAGCTGTCAATTTAGCATGTGATGTGATGGGCTGGGAATAGGCAACATGATTAAATTTCTTTCTTTTGTGTAATTCAGTACGTGTCAGATATTGTTTGTGGTGGTGTGGGGAAACGGAGGTGTGGTGAAGAAGCTCTGATGTTTCTTCTCTTGCACTGACAGAAGAGGCTATCGCTTCTGTTAAAAGAGCCTGGCGAGGAACGGACACACTGACGTTATCTTCCTCCTGCTTCAAACCTTCTTTCTTCCATCTTTTGGTAACAAAGCACCAGCGCCTCGCTGAAAGGGGCCTGTCACCCCAAATAAATGATCTGTTTTCAGTGACTTCATTACAATGGGCTTCCTAAATATGGACTCCTTTAGCCAACCCTACTTGTCAGCTCTGGGTTTGAAGGGAAAGTTCTTATGTGGGAGGAGGGCGGAGCGGAGAGCGTGTGTGTTCGCTGTGTGTGTGTGTGGTTTGACACGGGTAATTAATAACCTCCTGTAAGCCTGAAGCCTGAGTGATTTGAAGGCCAGAGCAGGAAGATAAAAAGAGCATTCACGCACTAAACATACACACAAAAGACACCTGCTGTTTTTTTATTTCTACTGATGAAGTAATACGGTTCTGCACAGCTATAGAAATGAATTATTTTGTGAGGTTTATGCTTAAAACAAGTAAAGAAAAATCTGCCAGTGGTATAAAAGACCTGTATTCAGTTTCTGAAAATGTGACAACTTGCTACAGACTTTACCAAAAAAAAGAAAAAAGAAAAAAAAGACAGATTTGAACTAGTAGTTTGAAAGCTACATAAAGCCGCCACTGTCTTAATACTGCCCAATCTGCCTTCTAACTACAGTAAACCTTATACTGTAATTTATTTTAACATCAACTTTCTATTTTGTCTTATAATAATAAAAAGGACCTTAATATCTTCTTAATATCTGTCTGTATGTTTGAACATTTCGCCCAGCTTGAAACATTGGCACAACCAATAGAGTGTAACAGTTGGATGTTAATAGGCTTAGAGTAAAAAGTTAACATTGGAATTTGTGGTAAAAACAACATTACTAAACATTAATAAAAAAAAAACTCCACCAATCAGAAAGTCAAAACATGCAAAACCTGCCAAAAATGCTTTTGCTGCACCCACTCCCATAAGCACTGCAAAGTTTTCTGTCCTTTTTATTTCGATTAATGTTATTTGCTGTGATTCATGTTATTGTAGTTATTTCCCTCATTAACTGTGAGGTACACAATCTTGTACCTTTGTATTTTTGTCAGATTTTCAAAATCTTTTGCTTCAAGTCAAAGTTTGTAATGTTGTGATTCACTTCATAGCTGTTTGACTTGGAACTAGGTTTATAACGCTTGAATGAAAACTTAAAAAAAAAATCTCTTTGAGAGAAATCAATAGAAGTACTTCCAGAGCCAATGCAGAAAAAAGGGGGTGGGCACTGTTGCACTTTATATTGTAAGTTTGGGGCGGGGCTATCTGTGTGTCAACCAATGGTAAACAGGGAAACCTGTTTGAAAACATTATTCATTAGTTTGACATTCCATACAGTGCTGCTAGTGTTGTAGAAATCACACATTTCGCCTTTACAGCAACCAGAGAATAATAACCTAATATTAACGGTTAGAAAATTAGCTGGAACTCTTGAGAGCTGCGATTTGATGTTGGGGGTAGGAAAAAATGAAAGTTGGAGAAGAAACCGATGTGACAGTTCAGGAGGCAGAGATCGGGGAAGAGATAAAGGAAAATCAGGGATAAAGAGACAGACAGAGAAAGGGGTAAGACGCGAATGAAGGAGATTTCCTATTCCGTCAGACAGACCGTAGCTCATTCATTATTTTGTGGAAGCAATTACCACAGCCACCTGCTTTATCTGTAGCGCTCATTGTTTCCAGAGCTGTCTGAGCCCTCTCTCTCTCTCTTCTCTCTCTCTCTGTCTCGTTCAGTAATGGTGGCTCAGCTCACTTTGATTAAAGAACTCCATTTCAGCGTGTTAATAATGAATAGAACACACATACACACACACACACACACACACACTAGTGCCGTCACCGGTTGTGTACCACGCGCCCCGTCTCGCGATCCTGCTTTAACGAGGTCGAGAAACCATATCCCAGATGTACACAAGTATTTGTGGTCATCATTTCATGTTATATTTGTATGGCTCTTACATTTAATAATCAACCGTTGCCAGACAAGCCTGCTGATAAGTGCAGCTTGTCATAAAAAATATGCAATTACAATGCTGATATGGATAAAGCGGAGGTACCCAGCTTTATTATAGGAACTTTAGGCATAATTTCATCAGCTGAATAAATAAATAATCACTGAAGCGAATCCACTTCTTGATGGCGTTTATTTTGGTCTTGACCAGGACATAATTAATATGGTAACAATAAATATGATGTAAATGTTATTTAAAAAGAGACTACAAGAAGTTATAGGAAATAAAAAAAGTTGTGAAGAGTTATCCTAAGAAATGTATTGAGATTATACTGGGAATCATTTAATTCTGTTATTAATAAAGTTTTCTGACAGAAATAGAATATTTAATTAGGGAAAAAAAATGTAGGGTGGGATTGATTGGGAATTCAGTTAATGGATTTATGATCAGAAATTGATTGGATGGTGAAAAGTGGGCGTTTAATTTTCATGCACTGTAAAAAGTCAAATTGAGAAGCTTATTCTCTCCTTGATCTGATCCTCAAGAATGACTTTCATTGGTATAACTTAATGTATTCATCCTATATTAATTCAGTGGTATTACATTATAATAACTTCTCTAAAGCCAGTTTCCTCCTATATCTTAAAAGCAAGGTTCATGCCCACGGGAATACATCTAGGAAATATTTTTATCCAAATCCAAGTCACTGGCCTTCAGTCAGTCATAGTTTAGTATTATTTATATACTTTTATAGCATTTATTAATGTTTCCAGTTGGCTGATAGATAGATAGATAGATAGATAGATAGATAGATAGATAGATAGATAGATAGATAGATAGATAGATAGAGATCTTTTTTTTTCAGTTGTAGAGTAAGATTTTTTCAGATTTATTTCAATTCCAAAGTAATTTTTATTAGTCTTAGTTTTAGTTAACAATAACAACACTGAAAACAGTATGTTATTACATAACGTGCCATCAAACCAACATAGTACCTTTGTTTTCAAGATTTACTAATGCTTAAAAAGATATATTAACATCAAAAGTCTCTTTATTTAGCATCTTTATGCAACCACAAGTTGCTAACGAGGTGTTCAAAAGTTATAAGAAAACAAATTACAGCAATCAGTTAAAACAGCAAAAAATTCTTAACAAGCACGTTTGTCTAATTGTCATGTTAAAAAGATATTAATATATTATGTATTTTTAATACAAGTGTATTTTATCTTACTCCACTGACAAAATACACTTA
Source organism: Schizothorax lantsangensis (assembly GCA_027422415.1). Classification (NCBI taxonomy): domain Eukaryota; kingdom Metazoa; phylum Chordata; class Actinopteri; order Cypriniformes; family Cyprinidae; genus Schizothorax; species Schizothorax lantsangensis. The sequence goes on from CM049849.1 coordinate 11,494,974, forward strand.
AGATGCAGGCTACAAAACAAGCCTTAATATCGTACACAGTGTTACTTCTCAAGTAAATTTGTCTTCTTTAAAGGATTTTTCAGCTAATTAAAAACTCATTAAGAATCCGTTTTTGCAGCACACACACTTGATATTTGTAAATAATTGTATTTTATTTAAGAGGTATGGGGGAATTGAAGTATAGCACATCAGGGCATCCATCAGAATGTGACGTCTGTCAATTTATTGTCTTTTGCATCGCTGCACTGGACATTGTTGTTTTCAAAATTATACTTGATGTGGACATTATTCTGCCTCATGGTCTCGTTCTGGTTCAAGCCTGGCATGTTTTTTGAGGACAATTTTTCCAGACTGGACAGCGGAAAAAGGGTCTAATTTGGTCGTGTCTGTTAAATGGTGACTGTTAACTGTGTTACTCAAGGGGACTGAAAAATAGACAGACCCTTCTAAAGTTATCATTCTGTTGGCAATGAGTATAATGCACACGGAGGATATTGTGTGTGTGTGTGTGTGTTAGAGGGAGAAGTGGACTGTGTGCTTCTGCTGTGGCTCTTCAGAGCAGCTGAAGAGGTAATTTGAATTTACAGGGGTCCAGATTAAAACTGATTATGGTCATTTGATGAATTGCTCCAAATTATAGACTTGGACACGACAGCCGCAAATGTGCACAATTAAAAACGGAGAGAATGATAAATCTCTCTCTCTTTTTCTTCCCTCTTCCCTTTCACTCAGATGTTCTTACACTCATTATTTATGTATCTTATTCTGACCTTTTTTTCTTATTCATTTTTCCTGATTTGAACTCTTCCACTGTCTAGTTTTCTCTTATTCTTATTCTGATGTACCCTCATTTATGTCTTTCCGTATTGTAGAATTTCTTTCTAAGTTCAGCTTGAACTCAGGTTAGTCAGGATGTCACTTCATTGTAAAGACTTAATGCATCTGTAGCTGGTTTGAATTTTTGTGTTTTGTATTAAAAAATTATTTAATATTTAATTTGAAAATATTTTTAATTTGATTTAATTTAATTTAAGGACTTGTATTTTATGATTTTTAAGGGTTTGTGTTTTCACATTTTGTATTTTGAAAACGTTGTGTTTTGTATTTTGAAAAAAAATATATACTTTAAAGATACTAAAAAGAACTGTCACTTTCAAAACATCTATACTGTTATGTGTTTGTGGTTTGTAAAAATGTGTTAATGTTTTTGAAATAAGTCTCTTATGCTCACTAAGGCTGCGTTTTTTTTTTTAAGTAAAATCTTTCCGTTATATTTAACAAAAATATGCCTGTGATGCCAAAGCTGTATTTTCAGTAGCCATTACTTTAATTTTCAGTGTCACATGATCCTTTAGAAATATAATATTCAGATTTAGTGCTCAAACAACATTTCTTATTATTATCAATGTTGAAAACCATTGTGCTGCTTAATATTTTATTTTATTTTTTTTTGTGGAAACCGTGATGCTGTTTTGATTAATACACATTAAAACAGACAACATTTATTTGAAATTGAATTTATTTATTTATAATACATGTGAAATTTAATACATAAAAGTATTGATTAAATTAAATTACATTTTTGACCCAAAACTTTGAAATGGTAATGTATTATGGCATTAAAAAAAAAGAAAAAAAGGAAGAAGAATACACAGCAAAATTATGTAATTATGATATCTACCAGCAGGGGCTAACTGGGCTGTGCTAACCAGCCAATGCAACGATGTAGCTAAAATCATCTGCTTATTTGCATTAAGTGTTTCAGAACTTTTATTTTTATTTATTTATTTTATGTATTTATTTATTTTACTTTTTTCAATAAACCACATGCGTTCTCAACTTCATCACGTCTAACAAGAATATAATGCCGCTTTTCCACTGCACGGTACAGTTCGGTACGGTTCACTTTTGGGGGGTTTCCACTAGGTACAGTACCTGGTACCTGATACTTTTTTTAGTACCACCTCGGCCGAGGTTCCAAGCGAGCTGTACCGTTACAAAACGTGACGTGTAAACTCTGCTGATCACTGATTGGAGAGAATCATTTTTTGGAGAAATAACACCGGAGAGAATCGTCACTGCCTGCGTCACTGAACTTGCGGCACGAGACACAACACACCCACTAGATAAAAAATTAAAATAAAAAATAAACAGACCCGCTAGATTTAAATCAGCACAGCCAGCGAAGGATCGAACGCAACTGTTTTGAATGAGTGCACCTTTTTTAAACAACCAAAAAATGGCTGTTTCGTTGTCTGTTGAGGAAGTACAGATGTTCCTCTCGTTGATAGCCAAGGAGCGGATCCAGTGAGAGCTTGATGGAGCGACGCGGAATGAAAAAGTTTTTCAGGAGTCATGGCAGTAGAGGCGGCGCAACTATAACGACATGTGAATAATCCTGCCCACTCTAAAGCGGTACTAAACTGCAGTGGAAACGCAAACCGACCCGAACAGAGCCGTGCCATGCCATAATGAGCCGTGCCGAGCCGAGTCGTACGCAGTGGAAAAGCGCTATAAGTGCATCTGGTTCCTTCATTGTGCCACACATCTAAAGCTCACTACTGAATTTATTTCATAAAAGACACTCTGTCCTGTTGTGTGTGACTCAATCCTGATTTTAATGGGGCCTGCGGCTACTGTGTTACAGTGAATTCCATTTCGACACCTTTCATGCACACACTTTTAACTTCCGCCCACTGTCTAGCATTTCAGAATTAAGGTCTACACTTTATTTTTTTTCTGTTTCTGTCTCCTGCTCTTGTTCTTCAGGTTGTGGTCTTGACCTAGCTTGCTCTGAGGGTTTTATGGAACTCAATGTTTGGATCACATGGTTGTCAGAGGTTACTGTGCTGGGTCATGATGAGAGACGGTGCCACCAGTAACCCCGGTGTTACCTTTTAATACCCTCTCTGGGTCTTTCTGTTAAGCAAACGGTTTTGTAAGGGGCAGGAAGTCACAACTAGGTCTAAAACAACTAGAAAAGACAACGTCAAAGCAAGAAGACCGATGTGTGACATTGTATATGTGGGTTTTCTTAGCTATACTTTGGGGACAAAATGTCCTTGTGCTTTCAATGGATTTTTTTCAGTGAATCTCTGTCATGAAAAAAATATATATATCCAACTAGTACCCCAAAGCAATTCTATTGGCAATATTTTTTTTTTTTTTTTTTTTTTTACGAAATAACTTCATGTATGTAAACTTCAGATGTAGTCTGAATAATGTTAGGTTATGACCATTAAAGGGCACCTGTTATTCCCCTTTTTACAAGATGTAATATCAGTCTCAGGTGTCCCCAGAATGTGTCTATGAAGTTTCAGCTCAAAATACCCCATAGATCAGGGGTAGGCAACATTGGTCCTGGAGTGCCGCTGTCCTGTAGAGTTTAGCTCCAACCCTAATCAAACACACCTGAACAAGCTAATCAAGGTCTTCAGAATTACTAGGGCTACAGGCAAGTGAGTTTTTTTTTCAGGGTTGGAGTTAACTCTGCAGGACATCGGCACTCCAGGACCGACGTTGCCTACCCCTGCCATAGATCATTTATAATATCGTTTTGAAAATGCCTATTTTGAGTGGAAGCATGGAAGCATAAACACACTGTTTTCATGCATGTCTCTTTAAATTCAAATGAGCTGCTGCTCTCCACCCCCTTTCCCCGAATAGGGTTGTGCCTTTATAGCTCGTTCCTCAGATACTCTGGTAAAAAAAAAAAAAAAAAAAGTCTGTTAGGTTTTGATTATCATGTCTATCATGCATTTTAAACCTTATTAGTTTAAATTTCTGATATAGGGTTTTCTGAGCGCCAGTGTTGACAAGTCCACGAGAATTGGGCTACCTTAACACTATTGCCGCGGGTTGTTTTTCATGTCTGCGGGTTGAAGCAACCCCAATAATGTGATATTTAGCCCCTTAAGTGCGAATTTTACCAGGGGAACCCCGCCAAAAAACATGTATTTTACCCAAACCCCTCCCCCCCAAGGAACGTGATTTTTACTAGAGGAACCCCCTTAAAATGCATTTGGGCTAGTATTGGGCTACTTTTGAGTAGCAATTGGGTGGGTTTTGCTGTGAAAACCTGGCAACCCTGCTGAGCACACATCTGAAGCACACACACAGGAAGCAGCTGTCACACGGCATGTGAGTACTAAACTAAACTTCTTCTTCATGGCTTATTGCGCTTAAATACACGCAAGTTCATGTTAAAAACACACATAAGTTACAAAATCAGTCGGTTATGTCTGTGAAGGTAAACAGCTTGGAAAGAAATCGTATATTTATATTAGATTGGTGTATTAAGTGACAGAAGCATAACATACAGTACCTACTGCTGTCTATGCTGTTAATATGAGCCAAACAATAAAATAAAAACAGAAAATCACTATTTGATTGCTGCTTTTAAGTGCTGTAGCATGAAAATAGTAATTGCAGACTGTGTGCGGTTTTTGCTAATACAGCAGTGTCTGTCAACAGTTGTGGCTTGCAAAAAATCAGGCTTGCAAAATGTGACATCACATTTTACGGATTCTGCGAACAACTTGTTCTGAAAGACTGCTTATGATTTATGGGGATTAAAAAAAAGAAGCAAGTGGATTTTTGTCATTATATGGTGGTTGTGTACACAGTCTACACACGCTACCAACACACATTTAAGTTCAAACAACATGTAAAAGTGATTTTTTTCATAATAGTTTCCCTTTTATCACCTATTGTGTTTTGTTACATATAATAGTATAACTGAAGCTGTAGAAGGAAAAAAAATCAGTTAGCTTTTTGCAAGCTAACCGTTTAGCATTCTAGCTTAGCGTAGAGCTAGCCTATCATATACCCTACTGTACACAGTCACAAAATGTTACATTTATGTTTAAAAATGTAAACAATTTTATGAAATGTTTACAACTTTTATTAACACAAATAGTGCAAATAGTGTTTTTTTGTAAAATACACAAAGTGATGGAAATGTATATGCTATATATTTGTTCCTAATTACTTTTTTATGAGTTGAATAATGTCTGCAACAAATTCTACTGCAACAATCTCACAATATTTATAAAAATGATTAGGAAAACCATAATAAACCTCAGTGTGTGTGTGTGTGTGTGTGTGTGTGTGTGTGTGTTGCATATGGCTTTATTGTAATACTTTAATAAACTATTCAAAACAATGTAAATGAGCAGGCAGTCCCATCACTAGTCCTGAAATAAACTGAAACAAACAAACAAAGCAGAAATGTTTTCTTTATTCTAAAAATGCTAAATGTTTTGCTAAATGGGGTTGGTTTAAAGTCAAGCTGTATTCATTATGATTAGCTTCATATAAAAAACAATAGAAGTGAAATGTCCCCATTTAGAGAGCTAAGCAACCGCTTGTGTGTGTGTGGGCCTGCTCTGAGAAACAAATCCGTTGTTTTATGTAACAGATATCCCTTTATAGATTCCATCATTAAACCGTCTGGATTACATAAGGAGTAGCTTTTTCCTCGGCCCTCTGTGCTTGCTGATAAACTAGGTTGTTTGGTGGGACAGAGTTTGCCAAGCCTGTTATCACCACTCCAGTACAAGCGCCAGGAAGGAGGCATACCAACGGAGACAGTTGCCATGGTAACACTGCTACTGGTGGCAGCCGTGGGATGTAGAGGACATTAGAAGAGAGAGAGAGAGAGAGAGAGAGAGAGGGGGGCTGGTGGAAGAGTTTCAAACAGTAAACACGCAAATACACCTTGAATTATAAAAGGTTAAAAACAAACCATAGTAAATTTAAAATACACACTGTTCCGAAAATATAGCCAAAAGACTTCAGTGTTATATGTGTTTACATGAGACTAGAGTGATCGAATCGCTTCTATGTCAAGTTATTATTAACATTTCTACTCCTTTTGCTACTATGTAAAGCTGGTAAACCTAGCAACATTCCCGCAAGTTTAAATGGACTGTTTACTTTGTGAAAGTTCCATAGGAATTACATCAGTGGCAGTTAAATAATCTCACTTCTTGAAAGTTGATTGAGGCAACTTTACAGCTCAAATGATAAACATTTATGGTCTTCAGACTTTGCATTGGCCCATAGACTTCCAATGTAAGGGTTATTTATTTATTTATTTATTTTGTTCACTTTGTTCTCTCAATTTGTTAAATTAATTTTATGTGACAGCTGGCAGCACAAGTTGTATTTAGCCTAACATTTTCCTTTAAAGTCAACATAAGTTGCAATCTTTTTGAAGTAATGTTTTTTGTTTTGTTTTTACTTTGTTGTATTGATTATACAAAACACAAGTAACACTTTACATAAAGCATTTTATTATATTACCAGTAGTATTTTATAAATAAGTATAACCGAATTTAAAATGCATAGTGTAACAATGAATTGATAAGTGTTATAATGTATTAACTGTGGTTACAATTATCCTATCGGTAAGCCCCTCCCCTCGAATGCAGACTAGCCAATGGCAGTCGAGTATCAGTTCCACGGGGAGCGGAACTCCGACATCTTTAGGTTTCAGCGCCATAGAGAAACATTGGAAGATGCGAAGCTCGCATCGGTTTCATGGGGTTTATGCTTCAAAAATGGAAAAACGATGTGCCTGGGGTACTTGTAACACTGATTCCAGGTATCCTGAGAGGATGGCCAATATAATTTATTTTATTACATTCCCTGAATCCAAACAAAACAGGGCAAAATGTCCCTAAGTATTCAACCCCAATACAAATGAAGACAAAAATGTTCATTTTCTGGTTGTCATACACTCATTAAGTTACAATTTTCATCTGCACAAGCAGAATGTTAATGTTATCCTGTGCTTTAGCAAGGTATCTCTGGCTAAAACTAGCTAACGTTAAAGTTAGTGAGTCCATGCTAACCTACAAACCTAATGTTCTCGCGTCTTGTACAGTGCAGGTCAAAAACACATAAACGAAGGTCTACATTTCAGTGCCTCTCCATATTAAACTGGTTAAATGTACATTAATTTAATTGTACCCTGCGATACATGAACAGTGTTGATCCTGCATGGCTTACCGATAGGTCAATTATTCATGAGATTAAACAACGCATTATAAGGTGCATTACAAGGCATAATTAATGCATTAAAACAACTTTTATGATGCATTATATACAGATAGATAGATAGATAGATAGATAGATAGATGCTGTCCACACATTTTGTCAAACCAAATAATTATGATGACTATATACATTGGAATAAACCTTTGGTAACACTTTCTTTTAGGGTCTCTTAGTTGCTTATTAGTATGCATATTACTAGAATATTAGACATTTATTAGTAGTAATTAAGCACATATTAATGCCTTATTCTACATGACCTTATTCTACATCCCTAATCCTACACAATACCTAAACTTAACAGCTACCTTACTAACTATTAATAAGCAGCAAATTAGGAATTTATTGAGGGAAAAGTCGTAGCTAATAGTGAATAAGTGTTCCCTATTCTAAAGTGTTACCAAACTTTTTAGTAGAATGGTGGACAGCTGTAATTATGTTCCAGTTTAACAACACCTCTAGCCACTGTAATGATTGCAATACATATGATTATGTATTTTGACTCTCACTGCTACTGTTTACGAATTCATGGTTATTATAAAGTTTTATATTTATTGGTTTACGGCTCCAAAGAACTTAGCCAAATTATAGTAGAGATGTCAGCTAAACAAGAATATGTGGTGACCCACTTGTCACCGATAACAAAGTCTAGATATCTATTCAATATGTAGTTTTCCTCGCACAAACACACAGAGGGCACTGATATAAGCATTAACATGGCCTAAATCTGCTGACAACCCATAATTCCCCTTCTTCAGTATGGCACTGTGCAAACACGTCTGATGTTTACGTCTGATTATAGTTATCTTAGTATCAAAATCAATGAATGCTGGAGGTGAGGAAAGATCACATACATCTGTGTGTGTGTGTGTGTGTGTGTGTGTGTGTGTTGTGTGTGACTGAATATATTCTCTGATTATTCTGTGTAGCTGAGTGTCACACAAGGCACTTATAAGACAATCAAAATCCACAAATGCAGAAAATAGTCTTGATGCTTTCTAGGCTAATATTTCAATGATATTTCAAGTAGCTAAAAATACATTTTGCAATGACAGCAACAAATCAACCTTAAATGCTATTAACATTCAAAGACTGAAACAAAAAGAGATCAATAGGAAAGAAGAAAAACAACTGTCCAAAATAATGTGAAGGACTGTAATTTTTGCTGCTTTTATAACCAGTGAAGATATGACATAAAATCAGGGAAAAATATAAGATGGGAATATACTGCCAGACTTGAACCCACATTTCCTACTACTAAGACACAATTCCATTGTGTTCACCTTTCTTAAAAAATATGTTTTGAAGCAGACAAACACATTTATTTGCACATATATATAGTACCAAGATGAGTGCTTTATCTCTTCAGCTTTATTCTGTTTTGTTTGTTTGCTGATATGGTTTTCAATTTAAAAAGTTTTTACTGGGTTTTGTTTATATTACAATAAACGTTGAGGTGGAACGAAAATGGAAACTTCATAAGGAGGTGCATCGTTGGTGTCCATGCGCTTGGAGATGTAGTAGTACTTCTCCAATACAGGGAAGAGGGTGGCATTGTAGTCACTGGATATGATCAAAAGGTACACTGTATTTTTGACAATCCAATCCAAAAGACCAGAGGGTTGCCTGGGAAATTGCCTCATTGGCTCTCTTAATGGTGTGGTTACAGCATCTACCAGCAGGGGTTAACTGCCGAAGCTAATCAGCTAAACTTCGATCCCAGTGGATAATATGGCCTCAGTGAGGGTTGTCTTTAAAGTGCAGAAACCTTGGACCACTTAGGGTATGGAGACTATTTTTCAAGCTATCCTTTCATATCATCATACCACATGTGAAAAAGGACATGATACAGAGTGGAAACTGGGCACAATCGCTGCTAATAACCTGCTACCCAGAGAAACTCGTACAAGTTTCTTGTTGTCAGGCTGCATTAGTTGAGGCCTCCAGATAGTGGTTCTGATGATGTGAGGTGGCACCTCTTTTGTGATGGAAGTAATTCCAGGCATGTGGAACTCTTCCAGTGCCTATCAAAATCAAGAAGAGAGTGGTTTTTGGCTTCTGATGTCCAGCTATTTTAGTTTTCTTGTTTCCACCGGCCTGCAAGCTCCTGGTACATGGCTTCAGGGCTTCTGTTTGATACGTTTCAATGATGTCATATACTAGATCTAGTGACCCGCCGAGAGATCTACAAGAATATATCATGGAATTTGTCATTTAGCTATTTCAGCGAGGATGAGAGCTGCTCCACTACCTAAATGTTTACCTAGGCCTTCATTGGCTGGCTAATGGACTGAATAGGTTGTAGATGGCTCAGTCCATTTCTTCTTTAGCTTGTTTGGCTCAGCAAGAGCCAAAAAAAAGAGAGAATTCTGAATCAGTAATAAGAATAAGCACCAAAACCCTGTAACCATAGAAGGCCATTTTTTTTATTTTCAGCAAGGGCATGACCTACTTGATTTACCCCATGACGTCCCAAACATGCTCAGTCATTGATCGATAGGGAGGAGGATATTGCCTCTTTAGCACTGAAGACCTTTCATTGACCACTGAATGAGGTGAATCCTGTGGAGATCCTCAGGCATCTCTTGAATCCCAAACAGGATTTGCAGTTTGGGAGCAGGAATTCTGAGTATTTCTCAACCCAGAGGTCATTCTGATTTGACATCCATAAGACCATACTGTATGCCAGTGGCATAGGTGTTGAAGAAGACACAGGAGCCACTCTTGTAGTCCTACAAAGTTCTGCAGTTTCCACAACAAATTTCAGCATTACACTAAATAAAATTACACGATAAAGGTGTAATTCGTCATACCATCTATCAGGATGGATTTGTGACATTTGGTGGACTTGCAGCCAGCCACCTAACAATCTATGCCAACATCCATGCCACTTAAGGGCCACTTAATAAACACTAGTGGCACCAGGACCTTGGTAGTTTTCAAGGGACAGATCATTTGCAGATTTCACAGCCTTCAAATCTCATGTCCTGTCAACCATATTGTCCATGGCGTGATGGCTAGTCAGGGTATGTCAGTGGTCCAAGTCAGTCATGCAACGAGAGAATCTTTTACTGGATACGACATAAACTCTCATAAACAAACTCTCAAACTTCTACATTGCAGTATGGCTAATATATCCTGTCTGATTAATTTCTTGTGTTGATCCCCATTTGTTAATTGCTCACAATCTGCTAAATTTTTAAAGGACAATGATTTAGAAAGTGATTCTTAATCCTAAAACATGGATCGAGCAACATGTTTGAAATGCTTACCTATGCCTTAACGACTTGCAGCTTTCAAAGACCATAATGAATGGTTGATCTACTCTACTGTTTATGTTTTCCTATCAAAAAAGATAGTATAGAGCAGGATCTATGAAATGGTTTGTCCTTTTTTGATATGGCCAGTAGACTTATGTTCTTTGTGTCAAGAGCCAGTACACAATTCAAAGCTAATATACAGTACATGGTCAAAACCTTTGATCTGTCTTTAACCCCCAAGACTTTTTTTGGGTTTATCCACCCTAAAGCCTTGACAGTTGACCTCTCTGTGGTCCCCTGCTGAAAAAGGTCTCGAAATTTAAATTGGACATCTTGTTTGCATTCCTGCCTGTTCTGACTGAGATACTAACCAGTGGGACTGTCTCTGTTATTCTGTAGTTTGTGTAATATAAAGTAGGCCATCATTGATTGTCCATCATATATAAAAGATGGTTCATAATGTTGAACATCCTGGTGGATGACACCAAGAGCCTTAATAAAACATGAAGTCCCCCAGCAAGCAGATGAAAAATTAATACGGGAGAAAGAGAAAAGCAAGAGAAAGAATGAAAGAAAGAAACATTCCATAACATTACTTTTAGATATTTGCATTAAAAATGTCAGGTTTTACACATGTACTCTCAAAAACATTCTATTTCTTTCCACTTGCTTTTCACCTCTTTTCATAGTGTGATCATTTATGTGAGTGTATGTGAGAGAGCGAGGCTGGGGCAGACGAAGGTGCCGAGATAAGTTATCAGACACACTCACATCCTCTAATTACCTTTTAATAGACAACCATTAAAGATTTCTATCATGAACCGTAATTAACCTGGGTCCACTCACATGCCACTCACTTTTATCTCTGTGTATGTGTGTCTGTTGGAATCATCCAGAGAAAAACTCTAGAATTTAGAAAAGTTTAAAGTGATTATCTGATTTACAACTTGTCAAGTGATAACCTCAGAAATGAAGCAGGTGTGCGGGGCATAAAATTAGGATCTCGGGCCATAGACGTTCTCTTAACTGCTCTGTCAAAGCATTGTATTAACTTATAATTTGTTAATTTACAGATTTACTGGAGAATAAAATTGCCTGACCAGCATCTGCCTAAATCAGAGCAATGCAGAATGGAAGCGGATAAATGAGTGGAGTTGCACATGCATCAACAAGAATTCACCATGTTTAAAACACACGGTTATTCCACATTATTTTCAGTGTATAAGTAAGATATTTCCTGTGAATGTGTGATTCATTAGATGCTCTAGTTAAATAAGCAAAAGATCAGATAATTCATGTTTTGTTTTGTTTTGTTTTGTCCTCTGTGCTTCCACGTTTGTCAGCACATTCGCCCTACGTCATCCACTGGAACGCCACTCTCTTTTGATTGTGTGTACAACAGTTAGTGGAAGGTAGATTACGGTTTATAAAGTTTTAAATATGGAAATTTCTTACACAAATGCCTTGCTTCACTTCAGAAGGCCTTTATTAACCCCCGGAACCGCGTGGAGTACTTTTTATGATGGATGGACGCACTTTTAGGGCTTCAAAATCTCGACCCCCATTCACTGCCATTATAAAGCTTGGAAGAGCCAGAATATTTTTTTAATATTACTCTGATTGTATTAATCTGAAAGAATAAAGTCATATACATCTAGGATGGTTTGAGGGTGAGTAAATCGTGAGGTAATTGTAATTTTTTGTGAACTATCCTTTTAAAGAATCTTATATGAAATTAGTATGGAAAATATTATTTTACATTTTAAAGAACCTTTTTCTTCTCACTATGAATCGTTTGTGTTGTCGCAATGTTAATGTTAAAGTCTGTTTTTCACGCCAGTAAATGGGGAGCGAGCGAGAAATGGGAAATGTAAAACCCGGAGTTGAGTTCAAGTGGACTTATTACAGAATGCATTAAGAGGGGAAGGGAAATTGCTATTACTCCACTCCACTCACATATCCTGGTCTAGATACGCATTCAGAGGTTTCATTACTCTTGAGTCCACATTATTATGTGACCCATTACCATTTGAGCCTCAGTATCATCAGTAGGATAGTTACATGCTGGCAAATCTGTTTATCTGACTGCCTCTCTAAATATTTTGCTTTTTTGACACCTTTAATTGCTGCTGTTATTATATAACTGAACATACACTAAGTATTAAACCATGGCGTGTAATTCATAACTCACTACAGATGTGACCCAAGACAAATATAGCCGATTACAAGAATATGTTTTGGGTATTGATTACTAGGCTTCTTAACTGTTTTAACAACATGAAAGAATACTTGTGACAATCTTGTTTTATACAAACACATTGTAGGAATTCAACTAGACAAACAGACCTGTATATTCTGCTTTGTTGTCTGAGTTATGTCTTTGAGATAATCATTACTTATTACTTCTGGACAGACAAAAATTGAAGCCTGAAGCTTATTCATATTTTCCAGTTTATTTTTCAGTTTATTCCATTCCCCAGCCATTCACGATGACAGCCGTGAGATTATTTGAATGAATTTATGTCCATGCTGGTTTATTTTTGTGGTAGAATCTATTTCAGATAAACCTGACACTAAAAACAAACCAAACCAAAGTTAGTCTCTTTACATGTCAGTCAGATGTTTTTTTTTTCCTCCTGTCTAAGCAGGCTGTTCTTAGCCAGAAATGGACCATACTCATATTTTGGTCTCTCTTGTTTCATTCTGTCACACTCTCCTGTTCAACATTCAGTGTCCCTCCACTTTATAATACCTTGTAAAACCCACTGACACATGAGACCAGCATAAAAGAAACTCAGTACAGATCAATTAATAATTGAGTGTTTGAAAGTACGTCAAATAAGCAGTTGCTTGAGGGATAGCATTGAACAAGTGTGCACAGTGTTAATGTGTACACCAAATTGTCTCGTTAGCACAACAGACCCATTTGCATCACTGTGCCCAGACATTAGGGCTGCACGTGTGCGCCCGTGCATACGTGAGTTGGCATCTTTGTTTAGCCGCTCTCTCAGAGTTAGCGCGGGTCGACCCGGTAGATTAGAACAGAGCTGGGTCAGTCTCCGACGTGGAACAATTTAGCCGTGTGAAAAATGAATTACTCTCGAAAATGAAGTGACAGACTGAGGGGAGGAGAGGTGAGGTACGAATCCCCCAACACTCCAGAGAGGAGAGGGAGGTGCCGGGCCGAGCGCGACCCAGAGCAGAGAGCCGGTGTGGGGGTTGATTGAGAGGGCAGGGTCGGTCATCTTTCTGGCTGGATAATTTGGTTTTGACAGCAGCTGTTGCATAGCCCCGTCCTGCCCCTATTAAAGAGGAGAGACGGGGCTGATTATACGCGCACAGGGCGCCACACACCTCCTCCGTCACTGTCACTGTTCTTCTGGCGATCACGCAGCAGTGACGCAGATTAATTGTTGGACCCAAAACTGAAAACTCTTCATCTACTCACCCACATGTAACTCCAAACATGTAATTTCTTGCTTAGATGGAATGCAAAAGGAGAACTTCAGCAGAATGTTCATGCTGCTCTTTTATATATACTGAAAGTGAATAGTGACGATAGATATCAACCTCCAAAAAAACAAACGAATGCCTTCTCTTAAGGTTCTTTAATGGCATCAATGGTTCTATGAGAAACCTCCATGGAGCTTTTCTGTTGCACAAAAGTTATGTATAGTGGTAAATGGTTCTTCAGATTATTAAAATGTTCTTCACAACAAGACAAAAAAATGGTTGTTTTAAAAACCATTCACTGTTGTTTGAGGAACCCAAAATGGTCCCTTTATTGCTATGAAAACCTTTATTTTGGAACCTTTATTTTTAATAGTGTATAACTCAGGGTCAACATTTTGTTCTCTGAAATCGATTTGATAGCTTTTTGTGATTTCAATTAGTTATGAGACATGTTTGGCAATATTTATGTTAAATCTGATGTGATACATCTTATGATATGCCATGTTTAACCCTCGAGAGTTGACGGAGGCATTGGCACTATCATGTATATGAAAAGCAGGTAAACTATTTCATTTTTTTAGTAAGTGTTTTATTTTGATTGATGTTATTTAAATTTTAATTTTTTTATTTTACATTTTTTATAATTTAATCAATTATTAGCTTTTCATTAAACTCAAAACCCCTCTGCAGTTACTTTACGAACCCCAGTTTGGGAAAGCTTGACACTGTAATGTCATGTTTAATGCAATTCACATTGTTAAAGGGGTGGCTGATTGCAATTTAACTTTTTTAAATGTTAGTTAGTCTGTAATGTTGCTGTTTGAGCATAAACAATATCTGCAAAGTTGCGGCGCTGAAAGTTAAATGCAAACGGAGATATTGTCTTTTAAAATTCTGGCAGTTTAATGCCTACAAAAACAGCTCATAGGGACTACAACGAGCTACTTCCCGGGTTCGTTATGTCACAAACCCAGATAAACCCTGCCCCCGAGAAAAGGTAACGAAGGGGGCGAGGCCATGTTGTGCTGCTTTAGAGAAGAGAAAGAGAAAACTAGGGGTGCACATAAAAATCTATTCATATATATGAATCACAACTTTCAAAATCAGTGTTCTAAAGCAGCGGTTCTAAATCCTGTTCCTCGTGTTGCCCTGCTCTGCACAGGCTCTGCATCTCTCTCTCTCTCTCTCTCTCTCTCTCTCTCTCTCTCTCACTCTCATTCAGATCATCAGCTCAGCTCCAACAATGAACTGTTCCATTTATACACTTATTTTCACATAGCTATGAGAAGCGTTAAACATGGACGCGCATGCAGTTGCCGTGCAGTATTAAAGCTTTAATCAGGATAAAACTGTATATTAAAAGCTAACAGAAGCAGTAGCATTTACAAATAACAGCGTATCTAAAAGTATGAGACAATAACAAACAAAAAAACATACCATTAAGAGCCGTGCTTGCACAGGTTCTGCGCGATCCTCTTCACTAATATTCTCTGGGTCTCAGTCGGGCTCAAATTGATAAGCAATATTGACGACGCCATTATTTACAATACATCCGGAGCACATGCTGCTGATCTGAAGGGCGGGACGTTTAGACGTGCACTAGAGGCAGTTTATCCAATCACAACACACTGGACCAGCTAACCAATCTGAGCCCATTGCGTATTTCTGAGGGAGGGGCTTCATAAAAGCAGGAAATGATCAGCGTGTTTATAGGAGAAGGGACAGAGCGGTGTTCAATAAAGGTAAATTATGTGAAAAATAATACAGTTTGTTTTTTTTAAACGAAGCATTAACACATGTTAGACTGCTCCTCATAAACACAATCAAGCCTAGAAAAAAAAAACAAAAAAACAGTCAACCACCCCTTTAATTACAACGAATGGAATATATTTTGTATCAATATGGTACAAGATTATCTTGTTCAAATCAATGTGATAAACGAGTTAGGTCAAAAGTAATCTAAAAGTAATCAAAAAGTAGTCAAATTATGTTACTTAAAACGTGTAATGTAATGGATTATGTTACTAACTACAATTTTTGTCATGTAATTTGGAATCAGCAATGAACTATAATTTGTAAGTAATCTACCCAGCTCTGCTTGAAATATTCGCGAACATGAATGAGCTTTGAGAGCTGCAATGGAAGAGAAGAGTAATGACCTAAATTGATCAACGTTTAACTCACAAAAAAATATCATATGGCTTTAGGAGATAAGTAGGGCTGTCACGATATCAGATTGTAAGAAGAATTCACAATACAACAGTATTATTGTGATATCTATAGAAATTATAAATATGCCGTTAGTCAAATTCATCTTTAACTTTATTTTTTGTTTTCTCTTTGTTGGCCATTGAATCACATTCAAAATATGGGTTTAATGAGGCGGAGTCAACCAGATAATCCAGATACTGGTGCTGAAATTATTATTTACAGTGTTATAGTATCAACACAATATCAATATTTTCACTGTTTTCATATTGTGACACCCATAGCTATCATATGGACATGTTTTATTTTTGTCATTTGTGGAAATTGACAGCCCCTGGTCACCATTCACTTTCATTGGGTATTTTTCATTACCATTATGTTTCACTTTTAAATTTTCATATTTGAACGAACTTCTAAAGTCTGAACTTTTGGGCATCTGATGCTGGAGGGCAGTGGTGTGTGATATCACTCATCTAACTGAACAACTTAATTTGTTTCCTCTTTCTCTCTCTCATTCTCTCTTTTATTCTCTCAATCTATCTGACGGGCGGGCTGTCTAGACTGTAATTAATTTTAGACATTCCTATCTCTAGGAACAACATGCATTATTGGCTAAACATACACCCTGATACCAAAAAGCCAATGCACAGGATTAATGATATGAAGCTGAGTGTGAGTGAAAAGCTCTGGACTGACATATTAGAAAACCATTTTCTACAGATGGTGCCACTAGCATCTGACTTGTTATCACTGGTGGTCAGTTATTATTATTAAATAATAATAACCATCATCATGGTAATACAGTAAATGTATTACAGATATAAGTCAATACAAAGGTAATTTACATAGATACTTCAAAGTACAATAACAGTGTCACGGTGCACACAGCAGGGAGGAACACGCAGACAAGGATATAACTCAAAATAACAGTCTCTAATAATTCCAAAAGGGCAAGACAAGGCAGGGCAGACACACGGGAACACCAGGGAGAAATGAGTAGACCAGACAACACTAACTAAACAGACAGCAACTTAAATACACAGGTTAATTACAGACAAAGACTAACACAGCTGGACAAGACTTAACTAATAATGACACTAGACGAGGACAGGAAACAAACCAAATAAGGACACAAGAGGGAAACACATGACACACACGACACATGACTGATAAACAGCCTGCACTTAAACAATATTTCATTGTTTTTAATATTTACACAGTTCAGTCGTATAACAAATTTAAATCAAAATGCATTTAATAATATTTAAATCATGCATATATTACACTGTAAAAAAAAATATGACCAATAAGTTATGACAACATGAGTTTTTACATTACTTTAACACATCAAAATAAGTTGAAAGTGAAAAAAAGTGAAGAGACATGTGGCCAAGTATGGTGACCCATACTCGGAATTTGTGCTCTGCATTTAACCCATCCTAAGTGCACACACACAGCAGTGAACACACACCGTGAACATACACCCGGAGCAGTGGGCAGCCAATGCTGCGGTGCCCGGGGAACAGTTGGGGGTTCGGTGCCTTGCAAGTCGTGGTATTGAGGGTGGAGAGAGTGCTGGTCATTCACTCCCCCCACCTACAATCCCTGCCGGACCTGAGACTCAAACCCGCGACCTTTGGGTTACAAGTCCGACTCTCTATCCATTAGGCCATGACTGCCCCCAAATAAGTTAACAATAAGTTAAAGGGATAGTTAACCCAATTACCCCCCTCATGTCGTTCCAAACCTGTAAGACCTTCGTTCATCTTCGGAACACAAATTAAGATATTGTTGATGAATTCCGAGAACTCTCTGACCCTCCCATAGACAGCAAGGATCCTAACATGATCAAGGTCCAGAAATGTAGTAAGGACATAGTTAAAATAATCTGTGACATCAGTGGTTCAACTGTAATTTTACGAAGCTACAAGAATACCTTTTGTGCGCAAAGAAAACAAAAATAACGATTTTATTCAACAATGCATCTCCTCCGCATCACCCTACAGCGCCATTTTGGAAAGTATCACATATACGTAAACAACGTATGCTGTTCTGTGTCAGCAGCACCGTATGAGTAAACTTTGTTTATGTTGTTTACGCTTTGATCTGGACGTAAACAATGTATCCGTGTACATACGTTGCATACGTTATTTACATATGTGATACTCTCCAAAATGGCGCTACAGGGTGACGCGGAGGAGACAGATTGTTTTCTTTGCGCACAAAAAAGTATTCTCATAATTTTGGGTGAACTTGGGTCCTTGCTTGAATTGACTTAATTAATTAACTTGTTTAATGTAATTTAAGTTAATAACTTAAACAGCTAAGTTGATTGTACTTTAAGGCAGCATCTTATTTTTTTTACAGTGTACTTATTGTAAATACATGTAAAATTTTATTTAAATAAATTAAAAGTATGGATATTTAAAACTTGGAAAACAAATTTACTATGTTTTAAACAGTACTGTTTTGTTAATGGCAAAGCAACTTTATTTTGTTTGGTATTAATTAATCTAATTTTATGAAAGTTAAGTTAAGCATGGTTAAAAAAATATTTTAAACAACTTTCAGTTAATTTGAGTGTTTAATTCTGAGGGTCAAAGACAATGGCAAGTTGTAATGAAAAACTAAAATATGAAACATCATGAGTGGACTTCAGTAGAAAAAAATCCACAAAAAAGTAACATATGGCTCCTTTAACAGTAATTCTCACACAACATACAACTTTACACAGTCTCACATCAGCAATGTGACATATATTCTGTTATATTAAAATATAGCATTAATTATACACATATATTATCACATAGAATAAATACAAACATTCAATATGTCTTCAGTTTGACTATGACAGGCTTCCAGCTGCAATTTTAATTATATTTTCTTATTGAAAGTGTCTGTGCACTTGTGAGCACACCCATCAAGCAGATTGAAACACCTCCCTGACCATTTTTTGTCATGCCAAAGAGATTTACGTGAAGAGAAACAAACAATGCAAATCGTTTTAGTGCAGACTACGCAATCATACAAATCTTCCGTGAGGACACATTTGCTTGATCTAGTGAAGATCTATAACATTCCACATGCATCTTACTGCAGACTGACACACCGTAGGGAGGGAAGGCTTTTGTAAAGGATTGTGGGTAATGATCATTACACAGTTTGCCAGCGCTAAAACTATCTATTATACTGATGACAGCTCTTAAGGGAAGTCAGCAGTGTGTGTATAGCAAAGTGTTTATTCTCACAGTATACAATATGTTCAGTGTCACTACTCAAGTATTATATAAGTCAATTGAACGATTCTGCTGGAGCCTCTTACCACTAAAATTTTCTTGCTCAAGCATTTTCCTCTTTTGTTTGGACAAAGGGTTTAAAAAATGTGGGCCGAATGGGGGGGGGGGGGGGTTAAGATTAAGAAAACCTAGAACTTTCTGACTAAAATGGTAAAGACTGTGCTTTGAGCTTAAATATGTACGGCAAATGTTAAAGTTATTTTTACAACAGTGTTCTGCTGTGCCCACCTACACATGGTGAGATCATAGTCATTTGTTCATACACTACAAATTAATGGCTTATCTTCATTCATTTGAAATGAAAAAAACTTGAAATAGAATGTAAATGCTCAAATTTAATGGACATTGCACTACCAAGCAGGAAATAAAGTTATTTTTGCTCATATGGACTGTCACTAATACATGTCACCTCTAAAACATTAATTGTTTTATGTCCAAACAACTTAAAATATGTACCAACCCTGTACTTAAGGACATAAAATAATGAGTTAATGGAATTTTATTGTATTTATATTATATTAATTAAATGCATTACCTTTAATGCACTTAAAATCACTTACCTAATTTGACATTAAAATTGTTCTATTGGCTGTGTTTTATTTATACGTCAATATTTCATCCTTATTGAGCTTCTGTGATGATTATGCAAATTACTTAATTTGTGTTAGAAGTCCCATCATTGAGTTCTAGGAATTCCAGTTCCAACTCCGTCTTTAGAAAGAGGACAAATAAATTCACAAATATTGCTGTGACACATAGCTGTACATGTAAAAGAGTTTATGCTTTGTTAGCCTTGTAGAGTGGGGAAAAAATATATTTGATCCCCTGCTGATTTTGTAAGTTTGCCCACTGACAAAGAAATGATCAGTCTATAATTTTACTGGTAGGTTTATTTGAACAGTGAGAGACCGAATAACAACAACAACAACAAAAAAGTTTTAAATTGATTTGCATTTTAATGAGTGAAATAAGTATTTGATCCCCTGTCAATCAGCAAGATTTCTGGCTCCCAGGTGTCTTTTATACAGGTAACAAACTGAGATTAGGAGCACTCTCTTAAAGGGAATGCTCTTAAACACACCTTGTTACCTGTATTGTTACCTTTTTTGAAATGCGTTTTTCTGGATTTTATTGTTGTTATTCTGTCTCTCACTGTTCAAATAAACCTACCATTAAAATGATATACTGATCATTTATTTGTCAGTGGGCAAATGTACAAAATCAGCAGGGGATCAAATCATTTTTCCCCACTGTATGTTTCAGTGTCAATCCAAATGTAACTGTCTAGTCTCGAAATAATGTGGGTCAAGAAAGTTTTGTTTTCTAATACTCTCCGCATAGAGAGAGAGAGAGAAAGAGAGAATGGTCAGTGTAAGAATAGGCAAGGGGAAACCAGGGTTATACAGCCTTAAACAACCAGTAAATTATTTATCATAGTGATAGTACAGAGTACAGAGTGACTTCTAAATGTAGGAGTTCACCTGCTGTTGGCCTGTCTGTACAGCTCTCAGTCCTGCAGACTGCTGGATTTGGCCTTAATTTTTGGTATATATATATATATATATATATATATATATATATATATATATATATATATATATATATATATATATATACAGTATATATGTGTGTGTGTATATATATGTGTGTGCATGTGTGTGTGTGTGTGTGTTTGTGTACTACCTCTGAAGATTTTGTTGATATTTCGAGCAGTTTGTCATCACACGCAAATTAAATTCATGCTGGAACACCTAAAGCTATGGATGAGTGTAAAAAAAAACATAATTTGTGGTTTGGTAAACTAATCAATACTATTAGTTTAGTAAACTAATCAATAACAACAACTAATCAAATTATTTGCCCTAAATCCTAAATACTGTGCATTGGTGTTGTTGTTGTTGTTGTTGTTTTTGTTTTTTAGTTTTGTCTTGTTTTGTTTTGTTTTGTTTTTGTAAGTACAGTCGTCGTCAGAATTATTGGCACCCTTGGTAAATATGATCAAAGACGGCTGTGAAAATTAATCTGCATTGTTAATCCTTTTGATCTTTTTTTTTTTTTTATCACAAAAATCTAACCTTTCATATAGAATAAGAATAAGAATTTAAAATGGGAGGAAATATCATTATGAAATAAATGGTTTTCTCTGATACACATTGGCCACAATAAACGGCACCCTTTTATTCAATACTTTTTGAAACCAATTCAATACTTGATGAGGTTAGACAACACCTGACAAGAGATCAGAGACCATTCCTTAATCCAGAATCTCTCCAGATCCTTCAGATTCACAGCTCCATGACGGTGCTTCTTCTCTTCAGTTCATCTCACTCATTTTCTACAGGGTTCAGGTCAGAGGACTGGAATGGCCAGCAGAAGCTTGGTTTTGTGCTCAGTTACCCATTTTTGTGTTGTTTTTGAGGTTTGTGTTTGGATTATTGTCTGGTTGGAAGATCCAAACATGGCCCATTATAAGACTTCTAATAGAGTCAGTCACTTGTTGATTTTTTATCTGTTGGTATTTGAAAGAATCCATGATGCCATGTATCTAAACAAGATGTCCAGGACCTCCAGCAGAAATATAGGCCCACAACATCAAAAATACAGCAGTATACAGTATTTCATTGTACACACGGGGTACTTTTTATCCCTGTGTTCACAAAACTCATCTTGAGTGTTTTCTGCTAAAAAGCTCATTTTTTAGTTTCATCTGACCATAGAAGCCAGTCCCATTTGAAGTTCCAGTCATGTCTGACAACTGAATATGCTGGAGATTGTTTTTGGACGAGTGAGGAGATTTTTTCTTGAAACCCTGTTGTGATGTAGGTGCTGTTTGAATTTTTTTTTTAAGGTTTTCTGACCCCGAAACTCAACCATTAAAAAAAAAACTCTACAATTCTCCAGCTGTGATCCTTGAAGAGTCTTTGGCCACTCAAATTCTCCTCCTCACCGTGCATTAGGATGATATAGTCACATGTACTCTTCCAGGCAGATTCATAACATTTTCTGTTGATTGGAAATTCTTTACTTATTCTTAAATTATTACCCTGATGGTGGAAATGGGAATTTTCACTGCTCTAGAGCTTTTCTTAAAGCCACTTCACTAATTTTTGAACCTCAATTATCTTTTGCTGCACATCAGAAATATATTCTTTGGTTTTTCTCATTGTGATGGATGATTAAGGGAATTTGGACTTTGTTTTCCCTCCTATTTATATTTCTGTGAAACAGGAAGCCATGGCTGGATAATTTCATGTTCATAATCACCCTGGAGTGCTCAAAATTGTAGAGATATTTCAGAGATATTTTACTCATAAGAATTTCTAGGGGTACCAATAATTGTGTCCAACATGTATTTGAAAAAAAACATTTATTTCATAATGAGATTTTCCCCCATTTTCAATTGTTTTAGTTCAATGAAAGGTTAGATTTTTGTGATTTTTTTTTAAATAAAAGATCAAAATGATTAATTATGCAGGTTTATTTTCAGAGCCTTCTTTGATCATATTTACCAATGGTGCCAATAATGCTGACCACGACTGTATGTATGTATGTATGTATGTACGTACTACTTCTGAAGATCTTTTTGATATTTCGACCACTTTGTCATCACAAGTAAATTAAATGCATGCTGGTACACTTGAAGCTATGGATGAGTGTTTAAAAAAAAAAAAAAGTAAATAAGTAACACATTTTCATTTAATTATTTAAATGTAAATATATATGGATGAGTGTATAGATAAATAAATAAATAATTAATGTAATTAAGTAACAAATTTACATTTAAAATAGTTTAATAAAATCATAACTATTTAAATGTGAAGATATAATAATAACTAAACTCTGGATTATAGAAATAAACAATTCACGACTGCTAAGTTTGTAAGTATTTAAAGATACTCTTTTAAGTATTTTCACATCAAATCCTATAGAATTAAATTCAATTATTACTAATAGCAAATAATGATGATTTTGCATATATAAACAGCAGAAGAATGTTTGTGGCAATATGTTTTGCCTGCTGGTGTTTGTTTATCTGTTATTGTTATGTCAGCATACAGTGAATTTGATTGGATTTGTGTATGGATAGGTTGTGAAACACTCATCACAATTTTTATTTTTTTTCAGTTTTTGAAGCACCCAAACACACACACACACACACACACAGATCGCTGGGTGCCCCATGCAGTAATCAGGTCCACGATTGGAGCGCAAATATAAATTGATGGATTGTGGATGAGCGCATGAACCGTGGCATCTCCATGACGATAACACCCAATTTGACTGACAGGTGGCACTGCATCGTGCCGTTTACCAATCGGAAGCCATCAACAAACTCATCACAGACGAATTGGAAAAAAGAAAAGAAAACATCAATGCAATTGGAATGGAAAAAAAATGGGATGGTTGTGGAGGGAATGCATATGGCTACTTTTTATTCATGGGTTTACGCTGCAATATCGGTCAGGTCAGCAGAGCAGAAGAGAAACACACGTTCATTTTCAAATCCCGCCCGTCATTCTACCTTGTCCAGCTGTGATAGCATGCTAATGCACAGAGACGCACATTCACTACAGCAGGAATTCAAGAGAGTCTTATCTCCCCATATTAATATCCATATCAATATATGCAGTTCAGATAACAACGTAACCTTCTGTTCCATATGCTGCTAAAACCATCATTCATAACTAGATTATTCTATAAAATAATTCATACAACCCGAATTCCGGAAATGTTGGGGCGTTTTTTAAATTGTTTATGTTGTGTTGTGCTAATTTCATTATTGTGGCATATTTCCATTGTGTTGTGGCTTGTTTCCGTTGTGTTGTGGCTTGTTTCCATTGCGTTCCAGCTTGTTTCATTGTGTTGTGGCTTGTTTCTGTTGTGTTGTGCTAATTTCATTATTGTGGCATGTTTCCATTGTGTTGTGGCTTGTTTCCATTGCGTTGTGGCTTGTTTCCATTGTGTTATGGCTTGTTTTCGTTGTGTTGTGGCTTGTTTCCATTGAGTTGTGGCTTGTTTCTGTTGTGTTGTGCTAATTTCATTATTGTGGCTTGTTTCCATTGTGTTGTGGCTTGTTTCCATTGTGTTGTGGCTTGTTTCCGTTGTGTTGTGGCTTGTTTCCATTGTGTTGTGGCTTGTTTCCGTTGTGTTGTGGCTTGTTTTCATTGTATTGTGCTAATTTTATTATTGTGGCTTGTTTCCATTGTGTTGTGGCTTGTTTCCGTTGTGTTGTGGCTTGTTTCCGTTGTGTTGTGGCTTGTTTCCATTGTGTTGTGGCTTGTTTCCATTGTGTTGTGGCTTGTTTCCGTTGTTTTGTGGCTTGTTTCTGCTGTGTTGTGACTTGTTTCCGCAGTGTGCTGGCTTGTTTCCATTGTGTTGCGGCTTGTTTCCGCTGTGTTGTGGCTTGTTTCTGCTGTGTTGTGGCTTGTTTCCCGTTGTGTTGTGACTTGTTTCCGCAGTGTTCTGGCTTGTTTCCATTGTGTTGTGGCTTGTTTCCGCTGTGTTGTGGCCTGTTTCCGCTGTGTTGTGGCTTGTTTCCGCTGTGCTGTGACTTGTTTCCGCAGTGTTCTGGCTTGTTTCCGTTGTGTTCTGGCTTGTTTCCGCTGTGTTGTGACTTGTTTCCGCAGTGTTCTGGCTTGTTTCCGCTGTGTTGTGCCTTGTTTCCCTTGTGTTGTGGCTTGTTTCCATTTTGTTGTGCTAATTTCTTTGTTGTGGCTTGTTTCTGTTGTGTTAAGTCTTGTTTCCGTTGTGTTGTGGCTTGCTTCCATTGTGTTGCGGCTTGTTTCCGTTGCATTGCAACTTGTTTCCGTTGCGTTGCGGCTTGTTTCTGTTGCATTGTGCTAATTTCATTGTTTTGGCTTGTTACTAGGGTAGCACGGTATTGGAACAAAACTCACATTGCGATATTTTGTATTTCTGCGATATATATTGTGATATGAAAAATAAATAAATAAATAAATAAAACACCAGATGACTTGAAAAGCTCTATTTGGAAAAAAAAATAATCAATGATTGGGGTGATTTTGTAGGTGAATAAATCAGCATAGAAAAATAAACAAATTACAAACATCGATAAATGTAATAGAACAAAGATATAAAATAAATAAACAGTGCATTATATTTTTCCGGTAAGTCTAACAGTATTCAGGTATACTGGTTGAATAATCAAATGTAAAATAACACTGCATAGTCTTCACTGTATAAATTAAATCTAATAAATCTGTATTAAAGCTACAAAAGTGATTTTTCTCTGTGTTTTGTTTTTTGATTAACATTCATGACACAGAAAACCTTAGGAACATTAAACTGCTGTGAGCCTATATACTATCCATTTTCTTTATCAATTGTTTACCTTCACCTAAGCCATAAGCAACTGTGTTTACAAGGATACTTGCAGAGACATGCATTTTGACAGTTTCGCGCATATGTGTCATTTCAGACACAAATAGATGCAGAAGTGAACGGAATTCAATGTTCACCTGCATCTGCGTGGCTCTCACCGTGTCTACACTGGACGTGAGTGGCGCGGTGCGATAAAATACAGTAGAACCCATTATAATCAGTGATGCTGTCTACGCACGATGAGACAGCTGTTGCGAAAACAATCAGTATAAATATAACAATCGGTATACTAAAAACTGCGATGTGACTATCGCGGATGTGCATATCGCGATATCGATGCTGAAATGATATATCATGCAGCCCTACTTGTTACCATTGTGTTGCGACTTGTCCCGTTGTGTTGCGGCTTGTTTCCATTGTGTTGTGCACTACACTTGGCCACCGTACAGAAAAGTAGTAAAGACATCGTTTAAATAGTCCATGTGACATTTATGGTTCAAGCATCATTTTATGAAACTACGAGAATGCTATTTGTGCGCGAAGAAAACAAAAATAATGACAACAAAAATAAAGTATTCTCATAGCTTCATAAAATTAAGGTTGAACCACTGATGTCACATGGACTATTGATGTTCTTACTACTTTTCTGGACCTTGAACTCGTCAGTTGTGTTGCTGTCTATGCAGGGACATAAAGCTCATGGATTTCCTCAAAAATATCTTAATTTGTGTTCCGAACATGAAGTTCTTATGGGTTTGGAACGACATAAAGGTGAGTAATTAATGACAGAATTTTCTTTTTTTTGGGTGAACTATCTTTAAGACTGTTTCTTTCTCTCAATGCATTGTTTTAAAATTTCGCTTTGTGGACCATGAAAGTGTTTCAATTTCAATTGATGCTTTATATTCTGTATTTCCTGAGCCAAAAAAAAAAGATTCACTCAAGAATTGGGGGTGGGAATCCTTTCTGCAAACTGACACCTGAAGGCATCACTTTGTAGTTGGAAAATTGCAGGGTCTGCACTTAACTATCTTGCAACTCATATTTTCTTCCCTGTTATCATGACAATGTCAACGAGGGATCACAAAATCAACAGCCTTCTAAATGAAGGCCTATGATTTCACAAAATGAAACAATTGCATGTACTCAAATGCATGAGTCAGGTATGAAATCTCTCAGATTGGTTTATAGGTGATAGTTGCCTGTATTCAGTACAGAATCACTTGAGAGAATTGCTGTTTCCAGAGCCTACGAATTAGGGCCAGAGTCTGTATTGATTCTTTGCTCATTTTCAAATAGTAACAATTTGCTTAATAGTGATATTGACACTTTAATTCACCCTCATTCTTTCACAGCGCTCACTTTTTGTTTTGTTTTTTTTTCGCTCTCAGCCATAGCTCACACATGCTGGTTAGTGTAGGCCCCTGAAGCATACTGATATTTAAAGTTTGTAATTTAAAATTTTATGATTTGCTATATCACAGAGTTGGAATGAGCAGAACAGACCGTAGCCTCTGGCAACTGAATGGCATGTATTCAATGGGAAATGAGGTGTAACATTAAAAGTAACTGAGTATCTAAGAGCAGCTGTCATGTATTTTTTTTCTCCTCACTAGGCTACAGTAAATTATCAGATCTTTATTGATTTCAGTATAGCCATATACATTTAGAGGCTTATTAGTAAATACTATTTTAAGATACTTTACAGTCGCAAATCAGTGGATAAAAAATACTCTTTAAAATTGATGAATTCATGATCATGCTGCAGAATTGTACAATGTTGGGAATACTGCTGTCTTGAAGTACTTGTAACTGTAATACAAGCTTATTTATTTATTTATTTTGATAGTACTGAAGTGCAGAACTAAAACTAAAATCAGGAAATAATATAAACTTTAACTAAACTAAAATAAAGCTTAAGCTCAAATTAATTTTATTTCTGATATCTGACAAAGCAAAATTAGTCATTTTCATATAGTTTAACTTTATGTACTAAAAGAAGTAAAGATTAATATACTGTGTGTATATATATATATATATATATATATATATATATATATATATATATATATATATAATATATATATATATATATATAATACAATAAGAACAAAATTACTAAAACTTTAAAATTAAAAACAGAAAATATAAAAATAAAAACTAATTCAAAATATTTATAAAAAACATATATAATAATATCTCAGTTATAATAAAATAGCACTGCTGGAGTGTTCAGACAGAAAAACTTCCCTAATGCGTTACAGTAAGTCACATTTTTGATTTTCTTTGCAACTTTTGATTGAAAAGCTGGAATTAAAACTCACTGCCAGCCAAAATTTCTTGGAGTCACAACTTTTTTTCTTTATATATTTCAATTAGAGAGGGGCAAATTAATTATTTAAGTCTATTAATTGTCTATATTTGTTGGTTAATAACTGTACCAACACTGACAGCATTGTCAATGAACATTTTCTGTTTTCATTTTTTTTAATATTAGTAATATTATCATCAAACTTGATACTATTTAAGCATATTCCTGTTTTTTCCCCCAAATTAATTTAAAATTGTTTGTATAAAATCAATAAAGTTTGTTAGTAAAAAAATTATATATATATATATATATATATATATATATATATATAGGTTGATATAGGTTTCCAGCTGCTGAAGAGTTTGTGGTCATCTTTGATGTATTTTTCGATTAGTGATGCGCCAAATATTTTCTATAGGTGAAAGATCTGGACTGCAGGCAGGCCAATTCGGAACCCGGACTCTTCTACTATGAAGCCTAACAACACAATGGAAAACAAGCCACAACACAATGGAAAAAAGCCACAATAATGAAATTAGCACAACACAACGGAAACAAGCCGCAACGCAACGAAATTAGCACAACGCAACCAAATTAGTCCAATGAGGCAATTTCATCATGTTGTGGAGATTTTGTTTTGTTGTGCACTAGTTGGCCACCATATTTCTGGGCCTTGAGCATGATAATTGTGTTGCTGTGTAACGAGTAACTAGTAACTTACTGTAACACTGCATACGATAAATTATGACTAAGAGGTGAGAAATAGCAAATGAGACACACGAAATACACAGATAGACACATGCTGTTCTGAAGATTTAGTTTTAATGCAGGGGTCAAATAACCAGACATCAGATAATGACCTCATCACTGCGTGCCTTACAGCTAACTTGTGAATGCCGTGTCATCAGTGCGCGTCGTGTTTTCTGGCATGCGTCTCGACCAGCTGAAATATGAAAGGTCATCTCCATTAACAACTGCATTTTCTTAATGTCAGTGCTTTTAAGAGCCCCCTGCGAAAGCACACCTCTGAAAGCCAAGTGTCATTTTATCACCAGACGGGTATAGACTGTGAGTTATAATGTGGAAGCTCGTCAGGCCCCCGTAAAAGCCACATTAATGACATTAATGGCCTTTTACTTTAAGTGCAAGGGAAGACATGAATGTTCAGGTCAAGCTTTTTTTTTTTTTTTTTTTTTTTTTAATAATAAGACTCTTAAAGAAACAGTCTTCCAATCCCATCTAATTGAAATCTGTGTAAATCCCATTTGTATATAAACTGATGTATAAAAATGTAATGTATTCAGTTGGCAGACACCAATGGGACTTACAAATGGGAAAATCAAAAACAATTTGAAGTAATGAAAAAGAAAATAATAGTTCTAATTTGTTTGAAACTCTTCAGTAGTATAAAATAACTTAACATGCAGATACATGTACAGTACAATGACAAAAAAAATGAGGTCACACTTTATTTTGAGGTGTCCTTGTTACAGTGTAATTATACATTTAAGTACTGAGTAATATTAATTAACTACATGTACTTACTATTGTCAGTCCTCTGTCGTGTGTGTCATGTGTTCCCACCTCTTGTGTCCATATTTGGTTTGTTTCCTGTCCTTGTTTCATGTCGTTATGAGTTAATTTGTGTCCAGCTGTGTTTATGTGATTATGTGTTAATTACCCTGTGTATATTAGTCCTGTCTTTTGAGTTTGATTTCGTCTGGTCTACTCGTTATTCCCCGGTGTTTCTGTCCATGTCAGTCCTGCCTTGTCCTGCCTTGATGTCTACATTAAAGACTATTATTTGAGTTTACGTCCTCGTCTGCATGTCCTTGTTCCTCCCTCGTGTGTGCACCGTGACAGAAGACCAGACCTAAACGTAAGCGGCGCCCCTTCACCTCGTTTTGTTTTGTTTTCGTTTTTGAAAGTTTTATTTTGTTCCAGTGTTTGTGTCTGTCCCGCGGCAAGGAAGTCGCCGCTCGTAATCCCGCCATAGCCCACTGCAAGACGGCGTGGGAGTTCGGCGGGATCGCCGCGAGTGCCGCGAGTCCGTTGGCCGCGAGCCCTCATGCCCGCCGATCGCGGGAGATATCCGCCGCCGGCGGTGGCTCTCCCAAGCCCGCCGGCTGGTTCCCGTGTTGCCGCTCCCCCAGGCGCACCGTTCGCGGGAGATCACGCCACCGGATCGCCGCTGACTCAAGCCCGCCGGATCGCCGCTGACTCAAGCCCGCCGGATCGCCGCTGACTCATGCCCGCCGGATCGCCGCTGACTCAAGCCCACCGGATTGGCGCTGACTCATGCCCGCTGGCCGACGCTAACCCTAGCCCCGTGGATCGAGTCCACATCACGGCCAGGAGTGCCGTGCCATGTCCCCAGAGACATGTTTTAAGTCGTGTTGTGCCCACAGGAACATTTTAATCAAGTCTTGTCGGTCTTGTCCGCGGAGACTCGTCTGGGGCAGGCGGCTCCTCTTGTTGTGGCCATGGAGGCCATTCTAGCCGCCTCTCCCCTTGTCGCGGAGGCGGAAGCGGTTGCTGAGGGACCCTGTGAGGGCCCCTGATGTCATGTCATGCCCAGAAGAAGCCTCAGCTTCCAAGCTTAGCCCAGAAGGGCGCATCATGTTCCTGTGGGCTGTCCTGTCCTGTCTGTCTGGTCCTGGAGGGCGTTCCTGTCGTGTCATGTACTGTTCTGTGTGTCTAGCCCCGGAGGGCTCCTGATACCCCCTGACTTCCCCAGGGAAATTTTTGGGGGGGTAGAAAGGGTTCCGGCTGTAGGGGCCGGGCCGAGGGGACCGAGGCCACGGCCACAAGGACCACCTGCCATGGCCTCCTAAGCTCCCTGCACTGCCATGGCCTCCTGAGCCCCTAGCTACGCCATGGCCTCCTGAGCTCCCTGCACCGCCATGGCCTCCTGAGCTCCTGACCCAGTCAACTGCCCGATTGGTACAGTTCAGGAGGTACTGCAGGCCCGGCTCTCTGCAGGGTTGACCCACTCCACCTTGAAGGTTCACGTGGCGGCAATTTGGCCTACCACACCTCTCTTGGTGGGCAGTCAGTGGGTAGACACCCCCTAGTTACACGTTTCCTCCACAGCATGAGGAAATTATACGCCCTGAAGTGGAAGTGTCACTTCATGGTGTGGAGGTTGCCAGCTCGACCCAGTCAACTGCCCGTTTGGTACAGTTCTGGAGTTCGTGCAGGCCTGTTCCTCCACAGGGTTAACCCACTCCACCTTGAAGGTTACGTGACGGCAATTAACGGCCTACCACACCTCTCTTGGTGAGCAATCAGTGGGCAATCACCCCCTGGGTACACATTTCCTCCACAGCTGTGTGTATGGTAGGTGAGCCTCCTCTCAAGTAGGAAACTGTACGCCCTGAAGTGTAGCACTTCATGGTGCGGTGGTCGCCAGCTCGAATTTGTGCAGGTCCGTTCCTCCGCAGGGTTAACCACTCCACCCTGGAGGCCTACGTGGCAGCTTTACCGGCCTACCGCGCCCCTCTCGGTGGCCTATCTGTGGGTAGACACCCCCTAGTTACACGTTTCCTCCAGAGACTGAGGCCTCCAGCCAGACGGCTTATACTATGTGGTGGATCAGTATGCTATTCCATAGCCTCGAGTCCTCTGCTCTCCCCTCTTGGGGATCAAAACTCACTTCTCAGAATTTGTCCTTCGGGACGCAGGCCCCGCCCTCTTAGCCACTCTGTTTTTCTCTCGCCTTAGCTGTGCTCCATTCACACTAGGCAGGGATTTGTCAGTCTGGTGTCGTGGGTATCTCGTTCCCCTAGCGTCTCTGGACAAAGCTCGAGTTCCTGAAGAGGAACGTCTTAGTTTACGTATGTAACGTCTCGGTTACGTATGTAACCCTCGTTCCCTGAAGGAGGGAACGGAGACGTCACGTCGGGTGACCGACGAATTGGGATCTCGCTTAGAGAGACCAATCCACTTCGAGTGTAACTAAACGAGCCAATGCACATTGGCATGTGATTATTGCATCCAGCTGCTGCTGATCACAGCGTGAGTATAAGTAGGCAGCAGGTACAGCGTATATATTCAGGTTTTCGCTGAGGAGCCGAGCCGGTGACCCGGCCGCTCAGCGGTGGTACAGCAGCCGTGGCGACGGGACGTGACGTCTCCGTTCCCTCCTTCAGGGAACGAGGGTTACATACGTAACCGAGACGTTCCCTATCAGTCGGTCACTCCCGAGTCACGTTGGGTGACCGACGAATTGGGATCCCTACCAAAAGGCCACGGATACTGCCCCTTCCAGTGTCCTGTGGAAGCCTCCTGCGCCCCTACTTTTTGGCGCAGGTCAGGGCTTCACAAGAAGACCAGTTACTGTTGCTATGGCACTACCCACTCAGTAAGACTGGATAACACTGGGAAAATGTACCCGTTCCACTTGGAACAGGAACGCTGCGGAAGCCCCTCCTTCCCGAAGGAGGTTCAGAAGCACTTACGCATATGAACAACCGTTTAGGTGCATATGGAAGATTAGAGGTGATTGTAGCCTCTTAGCAGAATGTCTGCCGGGGAAACACGGGCTCTGAGGCTATACCGTGGACTTTACACATATGAGTTCCAATTAGGTCTCTACATATGGACCCCAGCCCTCTACCGGTTCTCACAGATTCATCGAGTGAGGGCCTGGCACCAGACGCTCTGCCACGTCTGGCTGCCGAGGGGACGGAGGAGCTCGACAGGGTCTACAGTATGGACTCTCTGGAGCAGTTTTAGCAAGCCGACCCGAAACCGGAGCCTCTCAGTGCTTCTACCCGTTTGAGGTGAGAACACAGGAGGAGAGCGGTTCCACACGAAGGCTATAGAATCTAGCGAATGTGTTAGGGGTCGCCCAACCCACAGCTCTACAAATATCTGCCAGTGAGGCGCCACGAGCCAACGCCCATGAAGATGCAACACTTCTAGTAGAGTGGGCTCTCAACCTGAACGGGCAGGGCACACCCTGTGCCTGATAAGCCAGGGTGATGGCGTCCACTATCCAGTGGGCCATCCTCTGCTTGGAGACGGCATTCCCTTCTGCCGGCCTCCGTGACAGATAAAGAGCTGGTCTGAGGTCCTGAAGCTTTGCGTCCTGTCAACGTAGCATCTCAATGCTCGGACGGGACAAAGCAAAGCTAAGGCTGGGTCTGCCTCCTCCGAGGGCAGCGCTTGCAGGCTCACCACCTGGTCCCTGAAGGGAGTAGTGGGAACCTTGGGCACATAGCCGGGCCGGGGCCTCAGGATTACCTGGGCCGGCCCAAACTCTAGGCACGAATCGCCGACCGAAAATGCGCGCAGGTCCCCTACCCTCTTGATGGAGGCCAATGCAAGCAGGAGCTGAGTCTGAAAGAAACTTCAGCTCGACTGTCTGCAACGGATCAAATGGGCCCTGCTGTAGTGATCTGAGCACTAGAGACAGGTCCCAAGAGGGTATAGAGGGGGGCCGTGGAGGATTTTAACCTTCCTGCCCCCCTAAGGAACCTGATGACCAAGTCATGCTTCCCCACCGACTTCCCTTCCACAGGGTCGTGGTTGGCAGCAATCGCAGCCACATAGACTTTAAGGGTGGAGGGAGACAGCCTTCGCTCCAACCCTTGCTGCAAGAAGGACAGCACGACTCTGATCGGGCACTTCCGGGGGTCTTCTCGGTGAGAAGACCACCACTCGACAACAGGTTCCACTTCAAGGCGTAAGCATGTCTCGTAGACAGCGCTCTCGCCGAAGTGATGGTGTCAACTACCTCTTGGGGTAGGTCACCTAGAACCTCCGTGTCCCGTCCAGGGACCAGACATGTTTTAAGTTTCCAGAGGTCTGGACGCGGGTGCCATAAGGTGCCCCGTCTCGGAGTCAGTAGATCCTACCTCAGAGGAATCTGCCAAGGAGGGGCTGTCACGAGGAGCATCAGTTCTGGGAACCAAGTCCGAGTGGGCCAGTACGGCGCCACGAGCAAGACCTGCTCCTCGTCCTCCCTGATTTTGCACAGTGTCCGTGCGAGAAGGCTCACTGGGGGGAACGCATACTTGCGGGGGCCCCGCGGCCAGCTGAGTGCCTGTGCGTCCGTGCCGAGTGTTTCCTCAGTCAGGGAGTAACCAACTGGCAATAAGAAGTCTCTCAATAAGCTGGGCCGTCTGGGGATGGAGTCTCCACTCTCCGGGGAGCGCAGCTCGTGACAGCTCGTCGGCTGCCCGGTTGAGCAAGCCCGGAATGTGAATGGCACGAAGCGACCTCAGATGCTTCTGACTCCATAGGAGGAGGTGGCGGGCGAGTTGCGACATGTGACGGAAGCGTAGACCACCTTGTCGGTTGATGTATGCAACGGTCACAGTGTGTCCGTACGGACCAGTACGTGCTTGCTCCGTAAGCGCCTCTTGAGACGGTTCAGGGCCAGGCATACTGCCAGCAACTCTAGGCAACTTATGTGCCAGTGCAGTTGGGGGCCCCGTCCAAACCCCCAACACTGCAAGCCCGTTGAACATGGCGCCCCAGCCGGTGGTGGAGGCATCCGTGTAAACCACAGCATGCCTGGAGACCTGTTCCAGGGGCACTCCTGCCCAGAGAAACGAAAGGTCTGACCACGGGGTGAGGGTTGGTGGCAGGCCGGTGTGACTTGGACCCGGTGAGTGCCGCGTGCGTACCGCCAGCACGAGAGTCTTCCGAAGAGCGTGCTCAACTCATTGAATACACTCGTCAGCAGAAGTCAGGAGCAGAACGATGTAACCGCTCGGCTCCGAAGCGAAAAGCTGAATATGCGCTGCACCTGCTGCCTACTTATACTCACGCTGTGATCAGCAGCAGCTGGATGCTATAATCGCATGCCAATGTGCATTGGCTCGTTTAGTTACACTCGAAGTGGATTGGTCTCTCTAAGCGAGATCCCAATTCGTCGGTCACCCGACGTGACTCGGAGTGACCGACTGATAGGGAACCCCAGTTCCTCGAAGGAACGAGACGCTGCGTCGCGAGGCCACACTTCCGGCATCCCTGCGAGCGGTTGCTTCATTCCTGAAGCTGACGCCGGTTCCACCACACGTGCTTTTATGCTGCCTGGCCGATTACGTCACCCGCCTGTGACTTCTCGCCCATCTGTTGGACAGATTACACATGTGTTCAGAGCGCGGTCACGCTGGTGGCGTTCCCCTAGCGTCTCTGGATGCAGCGTCTCGTTCCTTCGAGGAACTGGGGTTACATACGTAACCTAAGACGTTTTTGCTTTATATATTTGTGTGTGTGTGTGTGTGTGTGTGTGTGTGTGTGTGTGTGTGTGTAAATTGATTGATTGATTGATTGATTCCAGCTGGGAACCAAGAAGATATGTCAAACTATGTTGACAGTTATGATTAACTATCAATCGCTTTTTTTTTTTTTTAAAGAAAGATAAATCTTCCTGTCAACATTCCTTATAATTATGACATATTCCATTGGCACAGTTTAGTAAATCTTGATTGGTGTCCAATGATCTCGACCCATCTGTGCTGAGCTAATTGTTTTGCTAAACTGTTCTAAAGCAGGAAAAAGGCACCACAAGCAGTATCTCTTTGATACAATCCTGCTCAAGATAGATCAGGGAAGAGGGTGCTCTGACCTAGCATCCTCTGAGCACTCTTTGGTTAAGTGCTTAGCTTAAGGCCATTACAGCAGAACTCCACTCTGACTAAGAGACTGAAATAACATCCATTTGATAATTGACAATAAGCTCTTCCTAAAAGATGTGCAGCACAAGCCGACCCTGAATGTCATAAATTAAATTAATGTAGATTAATGTACAAGTTTGTGAGTTTGAAGTAAGACCTAATTGTTTCCAGATGTGATCCTGCCTGCTCCAATCCAATCCACGGGTATCGGATGCTTGTGGAAATGATCTATGGCTCCTCTGTTGTGATATTCATCATGAAACATTTCTGTTTTGGTTTATTAGCCATGTCTGACTGACAGCTTACAGCAGTGGGTTGCCATGTCAAGTTTA
The DNA here is from genome assembly GCA_027422415.1 of Schizothorax lantsangensis. Taxonomy (NCBI): domain Eukaryota; kingdom Metazoa; phylum Chordata; class Actinopteri; order Cypriniformes; family Cyprinidae; genus Schizothorax; species Schizothorax lantsangensis. Next base: position 11,530,866 of record CM049849.1, read on the forward strand.
TGTGCCAGTCTCAGCCTCCGACGGCACACCCACCAACCGCCCACAGTCCGTTAACTACAACCCCAAATCAGAAAAAGTTGGGACAGTATGGAAAACGAAAAAAAGAAAGTAGTGATTTCTAAATTTACTTTGACTTGTATTTCATTGCAGACAATATGAACACAAAATATTTCATGTTTTGTCTGGTCAACTTCATGTCATTTGTAAATATACATCCTTTCCTGTCATTCAGACCTGCAACACATTCCAAAAAAAGTTGGGACAGGAGCAATTTAGGGCTAGTAATGAGGTAAATTGGTTAAATAATGATGTGTTTTGAAACAGTTGATGTCAACAGGTGATTGTAATTATGATTTGGTACAAAAGCAGCATCCAAGAAAGGTCTAGTCCTTTAGGAGCAAAGATGGGCCGAGGATCGCCAGTTTGCCAACAAATACGTGAGAAAATTATTGAAATGTTTAAAAACAATGTTCCTCAAAGAAAGATAGGAAGAGATTTGGATATTTCACCTTCAACAGTGCATAACATAATTAAAAGATTCAAGGAATCTGGAGGAATTTCAGTGCGTAAAGGACAAGGGCGCAAGCCTAAGCTGAACAACCGCGATCTCCGATCCCTCAGGCGGCACTGCATCAAGAATCGTCATTCATCTATAAGCGATATTACCACATGGGCTCAGGACTACTTTGGCAAACCTTTGTCAAGTACCACAATACGTAGTTACATCCACAAATGCCAGTTAAAAGTGTACTGTGCCAAAAGGAAGCCCTATGTTAACAGTGTCCAGAAGCGCCGTCGACTTCTCTGGGCTCGGAGGCATCTGGGATGGACCATCACACAGTGGAAACGTGTACTGTGGTCAGATGAATCAGTATTTCAGGTATTTTTTGGGAGGAATGGACGCCGTGTGCTCCGGACCAAAGAAGAAAAGGATCATCCAGACTGTTACCAGCAACAAGTCCAAAAGCCAGGGTCTGTCATGGTATGGGGTTGTGTCAGTGCCCTTGGCAAAGGTAAGTTGCACTTCTGTGATGGCACCATTAATGCTGAAAAGTACATAGAGATTTTGGAGCACAATATGCTGCCTTCAAGAAGACATCTTTTCCAGGGACGTCCATGCATATTTCAACAAGACAATGCAAAACCACATTCTGCACACATTACAAAGTCCTGGCTGCGGAGGAAGAGGGTACGGGTACTTGACTGGCCTGCCTGCAGTCCCGACCTGTCTCCAATAGAGAATGTGTGGCGCATTTTGAAGCGCAAAATGCGACAACGAAGACCCCGTACTGTTGCCCACCTTAAGACTTGTTTGCAGGAAGAATGGGACAAAATTACACCTGAAACACTTCATCACTTGGTGTCTTCAGTCCCTAAACGTCTTTTAAGTGTTGTGAAAAGGAATGGCAACATTACAAAGTGGTAAATGCTTTACTGTCCCAACTTTTTTTGGAATGTGTTGCAGGTCTGAATGACAGGAAAGGATGTATATTTACAAATGACATGAAGTTGACCAGACAAAACATGAAATATTTTGTGTTCATATTGTCTGCAATGAAATACAAGTCAAAGTAAATTTAGAAATCACTACTTAATTTTTTTATTTGCGTTTTCCATACTGTCCCAACTTTTTCTGATTTGGGGTTGTAACTGTCTGACACAAAACTGGAGAGTACTTTCAGAATCTGGCAATCTCGTCTGGAAACCAAGTCATGTTTACAAGGTACCAGGTGGATAAAATTGGTACTTTTGAGGGAGAACTAATCAACATTTGTTTGAGGCACTTATTACCATGTTAACTTCATTCTGCTGGAAGTTATACTGTAGTTGTAAAAAGTTGTACAGAATTCTGATAAGTTAGTAGAGAATTCTGATAAAGTCTATACATATTTTACACAGTTTTTCTACTAATTGATAAAGAGTATTCTAATACGAAACTACACAAAATTAGCATTAGATGGTGCTGACAATAAATTATCTATGAATTTATCTGGCTCCTGTATCACTAAAATATTTTGAAGGAACTCTAACGGTTACTTTATATTGTAAATAGATGGTACTTTTAATGTAAGTAAAGCCATTTTCAGTTTTTGGTAAAATTCAGTTGCAATCTAAGCTAAACATGTTTGAAATATTAAATACGATACCAGTGAAACACTGTCAATGGTAGCAATGTTAATCAGAGACCACAGGAGGACTATTGTGGGAACAATAAAAAATCAATTAATTCTTTCCTTAAAAATGGAGTGTTTGAAAGCACCACTCTTAATATGAGAAAGCACCACTCTTTTAATATTAACAAAATATACATTCATTTATTTATTTATTTATTTGTTTGTTTGTTTGTTTGTTTGCCAATTCTAGAACATCCAAATCATGATAGGCAGCAGAAGAATAAATAACAACAATAATACAGATCAAAAACTCTTTCCATTTCTAGAGGTGTTCCTCAAGGCTCAGTTCTCGGCCCACTTCTGTTTATAATATGGTTCTCATGGGTCAGATTATTTGGCAGCATAATTTACATTTCTATTCATATGCAGATTACACTCAAATCTATACCGCCTCACAATGCTCTATTTTTTTCTACCCCATTTTCTTCCATAACCAACTACATTCATGATCGAGGGGAAAAATGGCTTCTAACTTACTGAAACATAATACTGACAAGACTGCAATCTTGTTAGTTGGCCCCAAACATCTTAATTATACTCAGATTCAGTCAGATTAGTCAGAGTCATGTTTAGATATTGATGTTTTTTCTGGTGAGGCCCTCACCAACTATCCAAAATTTGGGAGTGACACTTGATTTCTTACTTACTTTTGAAGCCCATATTAACCATCTCATCGGGTCCTCGACTTCATTGGCTTTCTGTTAAGTGCCGCATCCAGGTTTTTTAAGCCTGTCGTGGCCTTGCACTATCATATCTAATGGAGTTGTTTCATCCACAGACTGTGCATATTTCCTGATCAGCAGATGCCTATTTTCTGTTCCAAAGTTATTATTATTATTACTATTATTTATATAATACATTTACATATATTATTTTTTATTTGCATTTACATAAATTTTTTCTTAAATTATGACATACTACATCTTTTGACAGAATACCTTTTATATACCTTTTACAAATGCAAAAATAGCTCCCTGTGTGTGAGAGACACAGCATGAATTGACTGATTTTAGAGAGTCTATGGTTTCTGTCACAGGTGCAGCGTTATTTGCGCTGGCTATTGTGTGAATGTTAATTAAATGTGTGTTGTATCCAGGATCTTTAGCTGGTAATCCCTGTTTAATTGTGTGTGTGTGTGTGTGTGTGTGTGTGTGTGTGTGTGTGTGTGTGTGTGTGTGGTTCAAACCTCACAATGCCGATCATAAGGGCATAGCATGTTCTGACGATACGTGAGGGAGATGGAATATTATTGGCGATATATGTGTTTGTGTGTGCACACATGTGCATCCCTGCCCACTCTTGTTTGCTTGTGTGCGATGGTGTGCCAGCATAGCCCACAAAGGAATGTTTCCAGGGTTGCCAAAACCTGAACAGAAAACAGCTGCTGTCAAGTGTGTACTTGTGTGTTTGTGTGTGCTAGCGTGTGTGTGTAAGCATGCTCAGAAAGCTACCCACTGCAAGAATACACAGCCTCTCACAGACCGCTGGTTTTCTGCATGGGAGCGCAGCATCTGAAATGGCTGTCACCGTGGGATAATGAGGCCTGTTGTTAAACAGGTCTCTCCGCGCATGTGTGCATATTTGTGTGCGTATGTTCATACGGATCCCTGTGTGTAGGAGGACAGCCTTTATACATCCGTCTCTCTTGAAGTCAATTTCACTGTGATAGTGAAAACGATTGGATTAAAGACAGAGGTGTGTATTTGTGTGCATACGGACACATGCTTAAGAACAGCGATTCAGGCTTGAATGGGATGAAACGAAGACTCTACATCAGAGGTTTAAAAATAACCAAAAGAAGCTTGAAATTAAAGGCAGAAAAAGGATGAGTTTTTCTTTTATATAGTGTTTTCTCTCTTGCAGATGAGCAATGCTCATTGGGGCAGCAATGCTCTTCTAACTCTTCCTCTGGTTGTATTTTTAATGTTTTTTTCTGATGGATTATTTGTAAGTTCTTGTAACCTTTGAAACAGAATGAGTATGTGTGTATGTGTGAGGTCAGTTACACAACAATAAAACGACAATAAAACTGATAAAGAAAAGCTTAGACTTCAACTGAAAGGGGGACTTGAACCAGATATCTAGAGATGAGAATATCTTGGGGACTTGGGTGAGCTCTTTGGTTTTGCAACAACCCTTATAAACCAAATTAAAACATGCACAAAAAAAAAACTTAGAAGTGCCTTGACAACTACCCACAACCTTATGGCATTATAGTGGCAAGTTTTGTGTGACGAATCGCCTCTCTCATTTTCTAAAATTATTATTGTTTTAATTGTTATTATTGTTTTAATAAATAGTAAGTACACTCTAAAAATGCTGGGTTAAAAACAATCATTTCTGGGTTATTTGGCAACCCAACAGAACACATGCTGGGTTATTTTGACCCATCTGGTTGGGTTGAATGTTTGACCCAACATGCTGGATTGTTTTATTTAACTTGTGTATTGTTTAAAAATTATTATATTGCTGGCTTAAAATGGGTTGGAAATTAGAAATCTCGCACAGAACTACTAAAGGCAACTGCAATATTCAAAAGATGAACATTTATTAATAAGCAAGAACACCCATGGACAAACATACAAGACAAATTAAATTTATTTGGATAAATACAGCATAGTTTACAATATTACATACAAACTCATTTAACAAGCATATTAGAAATAAAACTTGTAACATTCAAACGTAACATTTTAATTACAGTGTATTCAACCGTTCCCACAAAATAATCCTGATTCTCGTGTTGGTGTATCGCAGAAATCTGAGCTGGTGATGGGATGTTGTTCAGCTGAACCTTATTCAGTTCAAATTCTATGAAGTCGAACAACCTCACAAATTTGTATCTCAAAAATCTCTCGCCCCACTAAAGAGGTAGTTTCAAGGGTGGAGCTTCATATTTTTTTAATTCAGTGTACATTTTTGTACGAATTACATCATATGAGTTTGTACAAAATTGCACTCTCATAAAACATCTATGTTTTTTCGTGATATTGGATTGGGTAATATATTTGATCAGTACCACTGTTCATTTGTATATCAAGTTTTGTGTTCAATTTGCAGCTGAAAATATGTATTCCTTAGCTAGTTATGTCAAGGTTTAAATTTGTCTACAGTAGTTTCTGTTCTTTTGTGAGTTTAATTTTATTGACTTTTTTTTTCATCTGCCTATAGGATATGTTTTGAATCACTTGCCTGAAGCTATTACTCCAACACATTCCTGCAAAATCTTTGCAGTAATACATTAAAAGGTCATTGTTTCCATCATTATGGGATAATGTCTCAATTGGCATCCATTCAAAAGAAGCCATCTACTGTGACAAAATAAAACTTAGCAGGCATTCAATTTTGCATATAATACAGTATATTAAAGTAGATTATTCACAGTGCCTGAATTTATTTATTTATTTTTGACAAGCTCTTAAAAAAATACTTTTTTTATATTATGTTACATTATCCAGTGCATATTTTATACAATGTATCTGCGATCGTGCTAAATTGGGAGTATTGTCGGTCTCGTACCTTACTTCTTAAATATAGTCTTCACAGGATTTTATTTTTACAAGATTAAATAAGTAGTCTTCTTTCTTTTTATTTTCCCTTTTCCTTTGAGAAAATAGTGGAAGACTTTGAACATGAATATTAATTCACTCTGTCTCTCTCTCTTCCTCTCTGTAAATGTGTGCTTTGTCAGTCTCTCACAAGTCCATCACTATTCCTCCCCTCTGCCGATCTCAGATGAAATCTTGCCCTTTGTTCCTCCATCTATCAGTCCATCATCCTTTTTCTCCCCTTCCTCCTATCATTCTTCCAGTCTGTTGTTGCTGACTTCAGGCATATGTTAAATGTATGCGGGTCGACTGAACTCATGGGAATAAAGATCTACACACACACACTCACACACTTGGCCTTGCAAGAGATCAACTGCACGCATTTGAATGCATCTGCCCCCCAAAATTGTTGGATGAAAGAAAACACTTCATTCTCTATCCATCCGTTCATTTGCTTGCTCAGCTTTGACCCCCGTGGCGATACGCTGAAGTGAGGCTGCACTGACTTTAGCGTGGCCTGTGTTGGTTGATAAATTGACAATGGAGGCTTTTGATTGGTGGTTTGGTTGAACTCAAGAGAGCTTCTTGTGTGTTGGGTTTGTCTGAGCAATCACATGATGCAGGCCTAACATTCCATACAATAGTCTGTTTCGCATTCCTTCACCTCTCACTGCTTGTTAAATGCCGGAATCTTTTTAGTTGGCTTCTTTTTTCCTCAGTTTTCCCTTTTGCTCCAGACATTTTCCTGCAATTTTGTATGTCCTCCAGCTGGGCTTGGCCCAGACCCCAACATGCTCTCCCTATCTATAACTGAGTATTTTTTTTTTCAAGGTTCTGCCTGACTGACTCATCTGCTCTAGCAGGGCACCCCTGTGCTGTCATATGTTGGCACGGTCCATTGCCCTACATGACTTGGCTCAGGAGGGACCAGGCAGTGTGTTGAGGGGTGGAAGTGGGGATGTTACTGTTAACTGACCCCATGTGGTAATAAAACACCCTTTGCCTTCTAAATCCACTTGGAATTAAAGAAGTCCAGTTATGCCCTCTTTTCAAGATGTAATAAAGTCTCAAGTGTCCCCAGAATGTGTCTGTGAATTAACAGCTCAAAATACCCCACAGATCAATTATTATACCGTGCCGTAAAGGCCTCTTTTTGAGTGGAAGCAAAACACGCTGTTTTCGTTTGTGTCTCTTTAAATGCAAATGAGCTGCTCCTCCTCACCCACTTTCCAGAGGAGGGCAGAGCTTTTACAGTTTATGCATGTTTTACAGCAACAACAACAAAAACAAAAAAACACCAGTTTGTTTTTGATTATCATCTCTATCACACTCACATGGCATTGCAGTTCTTCGTCATCATGCAAAGTTTATTATTTGCGTGCGATGTCAGTTTAAACTTCTGATACACAGTTTTCTAAATGTGCACACATATGAAACCCGTGCACAGAGAGACGGCTCTTTCACATCAGCTGTCAAATTCACAGAAGGTTGTGTCAAAAACGCACAAAGTTCACATAAACATTCTTGGTTATGCCTGTGAATATAAACAGCTGCATTTGTATCAATATATTAGATCTGTGAAACAACGTCTCTTGGACATTGCAACAACACACTACTAATGCAACTCGACCAGGCCTTGTCCCCCTCTTATTTTTTTTACATAATTAGTAGATTATCTACTATTGAGATTATCTCTCAAGCAGGCGCGTTCACAACAAGGTGGTCGAGTGTATGACGTAGGCGTAACGAAAGGCGCAACGTAAGATCTGGAAAGAAGACTGTAGTCTCGAAGGAACTCGAGGGAAACCATGTGAACAAAGTAAATTGTATCTGTTTTGATTAAAATGGTGCGTTCGGTTGAGTTTCTCCTCTGTGCATGTGCGTTCGTCACTTTCTCCCCAGATCTTACGTTCGCCTTTCGTTACGCCTACGTCATACGCTCGACCACCTTGTCATGAACGCGCCTGCTTGAGAGACCGGAAGCTGCACATTACAGTTTATAAACTTTTAAGAATCAAATTATTTTTTAAACTAGTGCATTGTTTCGCTTCTGAAGGCCTTTATTAACACCCCTGAGCCATGTGGAGTAGTTGTATGATGGATGCATACTTTTCTTTTCGGATTCAGAAACAGGGGCACCATTCACTGCAATTATACAGATTGGAACAGACAGGACAATGTGGAATATAACTCCGAATGTGTTCTCTGAAAGAGCAATGTCAGACATGCCTAGGATGTCTTGAGGGTGAGTAAATCTTTGGCTAATTTTGATTTTTGGGTGAATTATCCCTTTAAATTAGGGATATTGAGACATGTACTTTACCAGAAGAAAACTGTGCAGTCAAACGATTAATCGCGATTAATCACATTCAAAATGAACGTTTTTGTTTACATAATATATGTGTGTACTGTGTATATTTATTATGTATATATAAATACACACACAATATATATTTTGAAAATATTTACATGGATTTGCATGTATATTAATATATTTTTATATATATTTTGTCATTTGACAGCACATATATATATATATATTTTTTTTTTTTTTTTTTGTCCATGCAATGAAATTCAGTGGGGTCCAGAAAAAAAAAATGCACAGGATGAAAAGGGGTTTGCTGGTCTTAGTTGGTCTCCCAGACTAGCCAAGCTGAATTGGTTGGCTGGCTGGCTGGCTGGCTGGTCTCCCAGTCTGAGCAGCTGAAACATGACCAAAATCTCTTTAAAAGAGACCAACTTGGCCAGGCTAAGAGGCCGTGATGTTTATTTGTGGATTTACAATGAAATATCCTATTCTACTTTTCCTCAAACTGGTTCCCAAGAGTGCAATGAGCAAACAGCTTATCTGTAAAACAGGAAATATAAAACCTGCATTGCTTTGGGGGAAATGTTTTTGTGGTTAATTCAATTAAATGTAAGTGAACAGTGCTAAAAAAATAAAAAATAAAAAAAGTGTAAACGGAGTCCAATGTGTGAAGTGATCGAATCACTCAAACACCATTCAGTGTTGCCACATCGTATTCATAGTAAAAAGGCGAAGGTCTGCTGATATTAGCAGACAAAAGCAAAGGACTGTCTACTGACATATCACACTATCACATTTTTTTTTCCTTTTATAGATAGATAGATAGATAGATAGACAGACAGAGGGACGGACGGACGGACGGACAGATAGATAGATAGATAGATAGATTAATCAGGGATGTTGATTCACACTCTTGAGGGAGTTGCAGTTTATTTAATTTGTTGGCCACATCTTCAAAATTCACATTTGAGGAATAACAGTATATAATTCATGTTGTAGAGCAACACAATGTCTTCACGGTATCTTTACTGTAAACATTATTTTACTTGCAAATTGTTAGCCTAGCCATTGTGAATTAGCCTTCCGGGTTGGTCTACAAATTGATGTCATGACTGTACATCTCTAAACATCTAGTTGATAAAAGAAAAGAAAAGAAAAAAATGAATGAAAGGAAAACACCTGTAAGGGAAAAAAATGTTACAATAGAATGCAAGGTTGGAAGAGTACAAGGATCTCTTTCTCTTTCTATCATTCTCATTCATCCTCTCAGAAGAATTCTCATCATTATCCTGGTATCTAAAAATATCACTGTCTTTCTACCTCTTTTTTTCTGCTTTCTGGGTCACCCTCTTCTTGCCTGCGCTGCTCCTGTCAGCATCTCACCAGCTGAGCCTCATACACACAGCCTTCAGCAACACACACACACACACACACACATTAATGCTTCCACACCTCATCGTCTTCATAAGTCGAATCCTCACACCTAAGCACTCTGGTTTTGTACAGAAGTGTGTGTGTGTGTGTGTGTGTGTGTGTGTGTGTGTGTGTGTGTGTGTGTGTGTGTGTGTGTGTGTGTGTGTGTGTGTGTGTGTGTGTGTGTGTGTGTGTGTGTGTGTGTGAGAGAGAGAGAGAATTATAGAGTGACTGCTGTCATTTTATCAGCAGGATATTCTCAAAGGAAGGAGCGTGAACTTTATTTGTAGTAGACAAAGTATTACGTTCATCCATCCTCAAATATCAGATTAGGATATCAGAAAAGGTTACCTATCTCCTCTCTCGAAGCGAACAACAGCAGGCTGCTTTACTTAAAGGTTACTCGCATCGGAAAAAAATACACGTGATCTGTTCTTCTGCAGAAATATACTTTTTTTTAATTGGTGCCATTGTGGTTTTATTGCAGTCAGTGCTCTTTACAGGTGAAGTGTGTGATTTTTTGGGGGGATGTTAAAATTATTTTGTCTCAGCCTAGTATGCATATCATAAGGAAACCATTTGTAAGTTGATTACCCCTAAAACTGTAGCTCAGTGGCACTATCAAAGCTCTTTTTGATGTTTGTTTTTCACATTCTGACCTGCCTGGCACACCAACAATGACTCAGCCAATGGTGTGAGTTTGGAGGCGGGGCTATGAGTTTGTCTGATCAATGGCAGAGAGAGAGAGGGTGTGCTCGCGAAACATTTTTTTTTTTCCCAATTATTTTTGATGTCACTAGTGACAATATACTCTTCAGCTGTAAGTATACTGATGAAAAATCTTTTTTGCCTCTGGCAGCTAGGGGGCATTATGCATGGTGTATTGCTTTTACAGCATTTATCCTGATTATATAGATTGGAGCACACAGTTGTGAGAACGAGATGTGAAAATAAACTGCCAGAAATTACATGTTAAAAAATGCCAATAAAAAAATACCACATTAAAATGAAGACAGTGAAAATGAAACAAACTGTTAAACTGCCCTAGAAATTAGTGGGGTTTATTAACTGGAATATTTAACAGCAGAAATGTGGTAAATGCTGTAACATTTTTAAACTAAATGGGCACACTATTTTGGTTGAGTGTAATAAAAAGAAAACCACTGAAAAAAATATGGAAAAAAAAAAAAACATTTGGGCTGTATCTTGTGGCACATGTCACAACTATTTATAGAATCTGATAAAAACTGATAATATATTTTTTTTCCAACAAAATATTGGGGGGGGGGGGGTTCTTCACCTGGTTGAAGCATTTTGTAATGTTACACAATATTTATAACAAATGGCTTAGTCATCTTTGCAAATTAATATAATAGAAATAAGTATTTTTACACTAAATACTTACACATATCAGCTTTAACAACACCACATTTATAAGTACAGAATTCTAGGCTGAAATTATGAGGTGAGACAGACTGAAAAAAATAATAAAAGTAAGAGAGACAGTAAGAGCAGTTATATGGTAGTTCTTTGTAAGAGGTGAAATACAGTGTGTATGCCTGTGTGTGTTAACAAGCTGAAAGTGTGTGTGACTCACAGCCCTCACTTTGTTCATCAGTGTAAAGCACGTCTGAAGAGCTGTGTGCAGAAGTGTGCTCACCTGGCCAACAGCACACTCTAACCAATGAGAGACAGAGAGAGAGAGGTTAGTTGGAAAATCAGAGCTTTTATAAAGTCCATTAGCCGAGGAAAGAATCTGAAGCTGATTTCCACCTGTGGGCCGCAGTGCCAGACCCCTGTCTTTTATCTGAGCCCCCCTAAAATCGGCAATTAAGCTGTCAGCACCCTTAAAAATCTGTGATGTGACATCTTTATGTTTTATGAAAACACTGGATGAATTAAGATACCTGAAGGGATTTCATTGTTTGTTACTCCCAATTCAGGGTTAATAATTTTTCCTAAAGAAGAGCCATCTATATATTGCCTTCTGTACTGCCTTAAAGGGACAGTTCACCCAAAAATGACCCTGCATAGACAGCAAAGCACCTGACACTTTCAAGGCCCAGAAAGATAGTAAGGACATCGTTAAAATAGTCCATGTGACATGAGTGGTTCAACTGTAATTTTATGAAGCTACGAGAATACTTTTTGTACACAAAGAAAACAAAAATAACATCACTATTCAACAATTTCCTCGCTTCCCTGTCAGTTTTTGATGCGCATTCATGAGATTACCATGACGCGTAGGAACCCTGATGCGCTGCAGCTTGTTTGCAAAGAGAGGAATGCACAAGCATGCATCTTGGTAATGTTGTGAATGCATAGCAAAGACCGATGCGGAAGAGAAGAAATTGTTGAATAAAGTCATTGTTTTTTTTTCTTTGTACACAAAAAGTATTATCGTAGCTTCATAAAATTAAGGTTGAACCACTGATGTCACATGGACTATTTTATCGATGTCCTTACTACCTGTGACGAGTGGGGCGGGGCCGAGAGCCGTGGGAACGGAGCGAGGCCGGTGGAGTTAATGATGATGAGCGACACCTGCACCACTCACCGGTCTCGAGTCCCACGGAGGAGCTCCGGAAGGATAAAAGGAGGAGCGACGACAGTGCAAGACGAGAGAGGACCAGGCCTGGACTTTAATTTGTGTGCAGGCAGTCGTCCGTGAGGGGCTGCCGCTTTACTTTTGTGTTTGTTTATTTGTATTATTAAATTCTTTAAATGTTCGCCGGTTCCCGCCTCCTTCTTCCCGATCTACAAACTGTGTTACACTACCTTTTTCGGCTTTAAACGTGGTAGTTGTGTTGCTGTCTACGCAGGGTAAGAAAGTTCTCTGATTTCATCAAAAATATCTTAATTTGTGTTCCAAAGATGAACGAAGGTCTTATGGGTTTGGAACAACATGAGGGTGAGTAATAAAGGACAGAATTTTAATTTTTGGGTGAACTATCCCTTTAAGTTTTGCAACTAAAGCACCCAAATACAGGCACTGATGTGCAAATGTGGATATTTTACATGTTTTAAAGATATAAAGTGAATAGACTAGTCATTAACTTTTTACAGAAACCAAGATCCACATGACTGGATCTGTTTCTCTGACAGTGAAACGTATGTTTGTTTACTGCCTAACTACTAAGGTTTTTTTCAAATATTTAAACTTTTTTTTCACAACATTCATATTCATATGTTATTCAAAATGGAAAATAGATGTTTCAAATGTGAAGCTTTCCATATTATGCATCCATTTTGACAACATTCATGTGCTATCTAGGAAGCTAACACAGCTAGCATTGCAGTGTTACTTCTTTGAGTGTTTGGTAGAAAACGCCTTCACTCCAGATGCTGATGTGCCGATTTGGCCCTGTACAATTTTGCCAAGATTGATTTGGGGTTTGCCTCGTGTTCTTTCTTTCTGTCATGATGTTTTGTGCTTTGTTTTGGTTAGCAGGATATTTCTCCAGAGAGCTGGCGTGAGGTTTCCTCCAGCTAAGTTTTAGATCAAAGTTTTATGAGGGGGGAGTGACTGGTCAACTGTGTGTGAATGTGTGTGTGTGTGTGTGTGTGTGCTGGATCCGATCAGTGGTTATTGGAGTCTGTCATTAGAATGTAAAGATATGTATCACAGCACCTTCCACTAACACCAGTTCCACGGGTAAACATATCCTTAATAGGATTCCTGTGAGACAGCCATGTGTGTGTGTGTGAGGAAAGAATCAGGGAGATGGGGTTAGGGTGAAGTTTACCGTAACCTCAATCTCACTCCTAATCCTTCCTAAAGGGAACATGACGGAACATGATTCCAATTCCAAAACCCAACTCTAAACAAAACCACACAGAGCACTGACCTCTCTCTCTCTCTCTTGGTTTTTCTCTTCCTCTTTTCTCCTGAAATAGGGCGCCACGTTAAGTTGTTATAATAGCTGAACTGGCAGCTCAGTGGAGTCTGAGTCCCATTTATAGAACATAAACTTGTTTTATCCTTCTTGAATGGAGACATGTTAGGTTAATGACATGTCAGATGTATATGAACTAAAGTAACTCTGCCCTAAACAGGCGAGATGCAATAAAAATGATAAAAGCATTTTTTTTCCATGTTGATTTAAGCAATAACTCACTTGAAACAGTGCATTACAGAGATTTAAACAGGTAGAGATTATTGTTAAAAGGTATGATGCAAAGTGTCTAACAGATCCTTGGAATAGCTCATAAAGTTACAGGCGCACAAATATGAAACAATACCCTTTAACTATGTTTTAATAATGTAACTATGCTTTTTTAATTTTAATTAAAGACACATGTGCCTAATAAACAGTTAATTATATTTAATAGTTATTATAGTTTTATTTACATAGAAACACCAGCTATGACCACTACAAGCAATGCGCAATTGCTTGGTTCTTATTTTTGCCAGGCTACGATGGACTCAAGGTAACCCAAGGTTCTTGTTTATTTGTCACATACACAATCATACAGGGTATAATCAGTAGTGAAATGTAGGGACACCCTAACCCAGAACCTACCCGATAGTGTTAACAAATGCAAAAGTGATATAAAAACACATTTGTTGATGCAGCTGTGCTATTTTAATGATTTTTCTTAATATATTAAGCAATAAATATGTTCTGATTTATTTCACAATGCACAGCATTTTTGCATTCAGTATGAAGAAGAGACAAAGTAATTGCATCCTACCTGATCACCGTCTTCTGGTTCCTGTCTGCCGTGCTGCTGAGAGGTTTGCAATTGTAGCTCAGTATAGCTTCGCTTTTCTGTTGAATCTTACTTTCACTCTCTGTTGTTTAAAGTGATAAAATATAACTTAATTCCCACCATATTTCTGGTATTATCTATCAAACTAATCAAACTAATTTGATCGTTCACTTTTAATCTAAAACCGCGCGTGCAGCGCATTAGCATTCGTTAGCCGGTTAGCTTGTCATTCGCAGTTCCATTCGCATTTCTATTGGCGCCTATTATTATTTTTTTTTTTTCTCGCACCGTTTAATTTCTCTCTCTCTCCGTTTTTCATGACTTCATCAAACAACAGTGGTAAGTGAATCATTCATCAATCACAGTGAGTAATGGCTTATTTTCCTGCTATTGTTGTTTGCACCGCTTGCCACATGTATAGTTTATCTCTCTCTGTCAGCGACGAGGGATTCACGTGATAAATGCAAGGAAATAGTTAGGCTGACAGAGAAGATTTTAGAACTAGAGACACGCATCCAAACTTTAGTTGAGGATAGTAAGAATGTGAGGGCTGTAGATACTGCTTTGGATGTGACTAGCTTAGGGAGTCCTGTACATTGTTCAGTTCTGGTTACAGAGCCTCCGCAGCAGGGCAACTGGGTGACTGTGAGGCGGCATAGTCGTGGGTCAAAACACCGCTCTTCCTTTCCGATCAAAACATCAAACAGGTTCTCCCCACTCAGTGATGCACCCACTGAGAAACCTGATGAAAGTGCTCTGGTTATTGGTGCTTAATTCTATTGTACGGAACATGAAAATAGAGACACCAGCCACCATAGTACAATGTTTACCGTGAACCAGAGCGCCTGACATCTTGGCAAATTTAAAAGTGCTGGCTAATGATAAACGTGAATTCAGTAAGATTGTTATTCATGTCGGCGCTAATGATGTTCGTCTTCGCC
This sequence comes from Schizothorax lantsangensis, assembly GCA_027422415.1. Lineage (NCBI taxonomy): Eukaryota > Metazoa > Chordata > Actinopteri > Cypriniformes > Cyprinidae > Schizothorax > Schizothorax lantsangensis. The sequence goes on from CM049849.1 coordinate 11,545,963, forward strand.
ACTCGGATATCACTAAAAATAATGTTAAAGAGGTGTGTGAACTTGCAAATACGATGTCCAACACTGTAATATGCTCTGGTCCCCTCCCTGCTTACCGGGGTGATGAGATTCATAGCAGACTTTTCATCACTCAATGGCTGGTTGTCTAAGTGGTGCCCGCAGAATAACATAGGTTTTATAGACAATTGGATGAGTTTTTGGGGCAGACCTGACCTGTTGAAAAGAGATGGTCTTTATCCCTCCTGGGGTGGTGCCGCTCTTCTCTCTAGAAATATGGCACATAGTCTTAGAGTTCGTACTTGACTAACTGGGGCCCAGGTAAGGAAGCAGACAGACTGGCTAAACCGACCGTCTGCTAGCCGCCTCACATCACAGAAGTCAGTTAATTCTCAGCACATAGAGACTCTTTCACCTAGATATAAAACTACAGAGACTGTGTCTGTTCCCCGAACTAGAAAATACAAAAAGCGTCCAAACCAATTTAATTGGTGTTCAACAAATAAAAAATGTATATAATACAGAGAAACAAATAATAAAGGTTGGCTTACTGAATATCAGGTCCCTTTCTACGAAAGCGCTTTTTGTAAATGATATGATCACTGATCATAACCTAGATGTGCTCTGTTTGACAGAAACATGGCTAAAACCAGATGAATTCATTATTTTAAATGAGTCTACCCCCCAAGATTACTGTTATAAAAATGAGCCGTGTCCAAAAGGCAAAGAGGGAGGTGTTGCTACAATTTATAGCAATATTCTCAGTATTTCTCAGAGGGCAGGCTTTAAGTATAACTACTTTGAAGTAATGGTGCTTCATATAACATTATCTAGAGAAACAAGTGTTAATGATAAATCCCTGTGATGTTTGTACTGGCTACTGTATACAGTCCACCATACAGACTTTATTAAAGAATTTGCTGATTTTCTATCAGAGTTAGTGCTGGCTGCAGATAAAGCCTTAATTGTTGGTGATTTTAATATCCACGTTGATAATGAAAAAGATGCATTAGGATCAGCATTCATAGACATTCTGAACTCTATTGGGGTAAGACAACACGTGTCAGGACCTGCACATTGTCGAAATTATACTCTAGATTTAATACTGTCACATGGAATTGATGTTAATGGTGTTGAAATTCTGCAGCAAAGTGATGCTATCTCAAATCATTATCTAGTCTTGTGTAAACTCCATATAGATAAAACTGTAAATTCTACTCGTTGTTACAAGTATGGTAGAACCATCACTTCTACCACAAAAGACTGCTTTGTAAGTAATCTTCCTGATTTATCTCAATTCCTCAGCATATCCAACAGTGCAGATAAACTTGATGATGTAACAGAAACTATGGACTCTCTCTTTTCTAGCATTTTAGATATGGTTGCTCCTTTATGCTTAAGGAAGATTAGGGAAAAGAGTCCAACACCGTGATATAATGAGCACACTCTTGCCCTAAAGAGAGCAGCCCGGAAAATTAAGTGCAGCTAGAGGAAAACAATACTAGAGGTATTTCGTATTGCTTGGCGGGAGAGTACCCTATCCTACAGAAAAGCATTAAAAACTGCTAGATTCTGATTACTTTCGTCTCTTTTAGAAGAAAACAAACATAACCCCAGGTATTTATTCAATACAGTGGCTAAATTAACAAAAAATGAAGCATCAGCAGGTGTTGACATTTCCCAACAGCACAGCAGTAATGACTTTATAAACTATTTTACTTCCAAGATCGATCCTATTAGAGATAAAATTGTAACCATGCAGCGGTCAGCTACAGTATCGCATCAGTATCATTATAGATCCTCTGAGGAACAATTCCACTCATTCTCTACTATAGGAGAGGAAGAATTGTATAAACTTGTTAAATCATCTAAACCAACAACATGTATTTTAGACCCTATTCCATCTAAACTACTAAAAGAGGTGCTTCCAGAAGTCATAGATCCTCTTTTGGCTATTATTAATTTGTCATTGTCATTAGGATATGTCCCCAAAACCTTCAAATTGGCTGTTATTAAGCCTCTCATTAAAAAAACACAACTTGACCCCAAAGATCTAGTTAATTACAGACCGATCTCGAATCTCCCTTTTCTGTCAAAGATACTAGAAAAGGTAGTATCCTCACAATTATATTCCTTCTTAGAGAAAATTGGTATCTGTGAGGATTTCCAGTCAGGATTTAAACTGCTTCATAGTACCGAGACTGCTCTCATTAGAGTTACAAATGACCTGCTCTTATCATCTGATCGTGGTTGTATCTCTCTATTAGTGCTACTGGATCTTAGCACTGAGTTCGACTCTATCTACCACAACATTCTTTTGAATAAACTAGAAAACTTTGTTGGCATTAGTGGAAGTGCATTAGCATGGTTCAAATCATACTTATCTGACCACCATCAATTTGTAGCAGTGAATGAAGAGGTATCATATCGATCACAAGTGCAGTATGGAGTACCTCAAGGATCAGTACTAGGGCAGTTACTTTTCACACTTTACATGTTACCCTTGGGAAATATCATCAGGAAACATGGTGTTAGCTTTCACTGTTATGCTGATGATACTCAGCTCTATATTTCTTCGCGACCTGATGAAACACACCAAATTGAGAAACTAACGGAATGCATAGTCGATATAAAAAACTGGATGACGAGTAATTTCTCACTGCTAAATTCTGAAAAAAACAGAGGTGTTAATTATCGGACCTAAAACTCCCACATGTAATAACTTAGAACACTGTCTAACACTTGATGGCTGCTCTGTAAATTCTTCATCATCAGTTAGGAACCTAGGTGTGCTATTTGATAGCAATCTTTCCTTTGACAGCCATGTTTCTAGCATTTGTAAAACTGATTTTTTTTATCTTAAAAATATATCTAAATTGAGACCTATGCTCTCAAAGTCAAATGCAGAAATGTTAATTCATGCATTTATGACCTCAATGTTAGATTATTGTAATGATTTATTGGGTGGTTGTTCTGTATGCTTAATAAACAAACTCCAGATGGTCCAAAATGCAGCAGCTAGAGTCCTTACTAGAACCAGGAAGTATGACCACATTAGCCCGGTTCTGTCAACACTGCACTGGCTCCCTATTAAACATTGTATATATTTTAAAATCTTGTTAATTACTTATAAAGCCCTGAATGGTTTAGCTCAGGGTTCCTCAAATCTTACACTGGAGGTCCAATCTGCTGCAGAGTTTAGCTCCAACCCTGATCAAACTCACCTACCTGTGATTTTCTAATGATCTTGAAGACTCTGATTAGCATGCTCAGGTGTGTTTGATTAGGGTTAGAGCTAAACTCTGCAGGAATGGTCCAGATTTGAGGATCCCTGGTTTAGCTCCTCAGTACTTGAGCGAGCTCTTATCGCATTATAGTCTTCCACGTCCACTGCGTTCTCAAAACTCTGGCCATTTGATAATACCTAGAATATCAAAATCAACTGCGGGTAGCAGATAATTTTCCTATTTAGCACCCAAACTCTGGAACAATCTACCTAACACTGTTCTTTAACCTGGTTTACACATAACACACTAATACGCTTCTAATATTCAAATCTGTTAAAGGATTGTTAGGCTGCATTAATTAAGTCAACCAGAACCGGGAACACTTCCCATAACACCCAATGTACTTGTTACATCATAAGAAGAGTGGCATCTACGCTAATATTAGTCTGTTTCTTTCTTGTTCCGAGATCACCGTAGCCACCCGATCCAGTCCGTATCCAGATCAGATGGTGAATCAGTACCTAGAGATGACCTCTACAGCCCTAAATGTCAGCGGAGATCAGGACACCTGAGCCCCAGAGACAGATCCCCAGTGAAGACCTCGTCACCTAGACGGCCATCGGGACAAGACCTCGGGAACCAGATGAGTCCTTTACACAATCTGACTTTGCTGCAGTTTGAATTGAACTGCTGGTTTCGTCTGGCCAGAGGAGAACTGGCCCCCCGACTGAGCCTGGTTTCTCCCAAAGTTTTTTCTCCATTCTGTCACCGATGGAGTGTTGGTTCCTTGCCGCTGTCACCTCTGGCTTGCTTAGTTGGGGACACTTAATTTCCAGCTATTTCGTCGACTTGATTGCACAGATACTATTTAAACTGAACTGAGCTGGATGATGACATCACTGAATTCAATAATGAAATGCCTTTAACTGAAAATTGAGTGTTTAATCTGTGTGTGTGTGTGTGCACGTGTTTTTGTGACATATGAGGACACAAATTTGTGTAATGACATGGGTATGACATAGGTATTACAAGAAGAAGGTGATTTATGAGGACATTTCCCCATGTCCCCATATTTCAAAAGGCTTATAAATCATACAGAATGAGTTTTTTTGAAAAAGTAAAAATGCACAAAGTTTCCTGTAAGGGGTAGGTTTAGGTGTAGGGCAATAGAAAATACGGTTTATACAGTATAAAAACCATTACACCTATGGAATGTCCCCACAATTCACAAAAATAAACGTGTGTGTGTGTGTGTGTGTGTGTGTTTGTGTGTATTTAGGGGTATACTGTTAGGACTTGAATTCGGATTTGTTTGTAGTAATTAGAATTAGCTTTAAGTAAAAACAGTACAAGTCAATGGTATGCCATGATTTAGATTGCAAGGTAAATGTGTGGGTGGATGGATAGGAGTGTGTGGGAGTGAGTCAACCTAGCTTACATGCCAAGGGCTGTTAAAACTAGTATGTTTGCATTTAAACCTTGACCTCTTGCCGTCCTAGCTCTGCTATGCACCGAACACCGCTCTATCTCTGCTGTCATTCTGCTCCTATACAGTGTTAAAAATGAGAGAACCAGCCTGAGAGAGAGTAATGCTTAGAGAATGGAAGACGGCTGATGCAGTTTGAACAAAACACTCTCACAGCGAAACTCTACATTTATAGAAGCGCTTAAATCAAGTCATGGTGACCTAAAACACAAAGCCAAATATTGCAAAACATGCTCGTTGTGTGTGTGAGTGTGTGTGTGTGTGTGTGTGTGTGTGTATGTGTGAGTGTCAAACACAGGAACTGTTCCAAATGCTCACAAGCTCAGAAAAGATGATGGGAAGGATTCCACGCTGTAATGAGAAACAGATGACCACTTACATCAGTGTGTGTGTGTGAGTGTGTGTGTGTGTGTTTTGGCTTAGTTCTCACACATCATTATTATGGCCATTTTATTGAACTGAAAAATGTGTAACTGAATGTACTCACGGCTATTTTACCCTTCTCGGTCCCCTCTCGATTTTTCTTGTCTTTTTTTCTCCCGCAACTCCCCCCTCCTCCTGCCTTCTGTCTCTCGTCTGGCCTCTGATTGAACTTACATAAGCTTAAAGAGTGTTTTGTGTCTTTCTGTCGCTCTCCCAAATCGGTTTAGTCTTCCTTAGGCCTGAAGCATATGCAAACATAAATGTATCTAGATACACAAATGCAATTTGTGACATTTTCTTAAATGTTTGAAGATAGCATGTTACCATATGCAATGTTTAACAGTGTCAATTGTTTTCAACTCCGTTATTGCATGTATTTAATTTAACATAATAGTTTAATTTGGAACAATTTAGAGGTGATTGGAACAGATTGTGAATAAAATCTAAAACATTAGTATCTTCCATGTTGATTAAAAGCAATAAGTGAATCAAAGCTCTTTGTTACAATGATTTTACCACAAGCAATGCATATTCTTATAACGTGAATGACAACAAACATCATCTGCCATTGGTTGGGTGAAAAGATAATCCTGCCCCAAACTAACACCATTGGTTGAGCCGATGCTGCTGCATTGGTCCAGTCAGAAAGCTAAAATTTTTGTACAAATTCCATTCAAAAAATCAGTTTATAACTATGGACATCTGAAGGTAACGCTATTGCCTCCTAGAGTTTTGTAGGCTTTCTGTGTTCACCTTAGTAATACAAGAATGTATGAGTAATACAACCATATGGTTGCGCTATCAAAAGAGCTCTATTTGCTTTCTGACCAGTCCAATATGGCAACTTTAGAATTACCTCTTTTTATATATATATACTGTATATATATATATATATATATATATATATAAAACAGGCACTTATCATACAAATAATCATGCAATTGGCTTAATAGTTGCCTATACATATTAAACTGAGATAAAAAAAAATTGCATCAACTTTAAAACTCAGTTTATATCTAATGCCATTGACATCCGAGAGGAACTCTATCGCCCCCTTAAGTCTTGGAGGTTTACTGTATTCACCACGTTAATGCAAGATAGCATGTACAAAGGTTTAAGGCAAGTGTCTGAATCCCTGTAAAAAATAACAACCCAGGCTCATTCGAAATACATGCCTCTAAATATATTTCTGCAACACTGTTATTACATACCTTACTGTACATTTCGTGGCAGTTTCAAAATGAAATGTCCAGTGAGTGGCGCTAAAATGCGGGTTCAATAGATTTACATTACATTTACATTTATGCATTTATCAGACGCTTTTATCCAAAGCGACTTACATTGCATTCAAGTTACAGTTTTTACATTTTTGTCAGCTCTTGCTTTCCCTGGGAATCAAACCCATGATCTTGGCGTTGCTAGCGCCATGCTCTACTATTTGAGCTACAGGAAAGCTGTATGACCCTGGCACGTATTTGTTACGTTGATATTGGCACGTATTGCCGTGTTTGTATTACGTTGCTTCAGGTACGTATTGCGGTGGTTCACAATTAAAATATCTGAGGAGTGTTGCTAAAAGTTAATGCTCTATCGTGTTGGAAATATCTCCTACACCAAACCTAACCCTAAACCTACACGATAGTGTTGTTAACAAATGCAAAAGTGATATAAAAACACATTTGTTGATGCAGCCATGCTATTTTAACTTCCTTATGCAGATTTGAGCTGTTATGTTGAACCATAGTTTCACGGAGTTCGTACCGGAGCTCTTCATCACTGAAGTGCAACACCTTATCGCATGAGCTTGCAAGCAAACCTACTCAATTAGAAAACTCATGCATATGAAGCTGGATATGTGACGACACGTTTAGAAGTATCAGTTTTCAAATCTTGCAGCATGTTAAAATTGTTCTGAATTCATAACATAATATTCCTCAAGTAATTATGCGAATAATTGTTGTCGAAGTTTTACTGCCTCTAGTGTTCATTTCAACTGCAAACTGCAGCGATTTGTATGTATAGGTACGTTTTTGTTTTGTTTAGGTTTTATTTTTTATTTTTTTGGGGGGGGGGGGGCAGTTTTGCAGAAATGTATTTAGAGGCACGTATTTCCAATGAGCCTATGTGTAAAAATAATGAACACACGAACACACTCTCTGTTGTGGGTTGACTAAAAAAGTTGACATGCTGAACCGGTCAGAAATCAACTGGAGCTCCTTTGATAGCGCAACAGGTATTTTTCGGACAAATCATCAAGCAAATGGTTTAATAGTTGCCTCTACATATTAAACTGAAATAGTAGTATTTAGAGGTTTTTTTTGTTGTTGTTGTTGTTTTTTTAATTGAATCAGCTTTAAAATTCAGTTTATAGCAAATTTTATTGACATCTGAGAGGAACTATGTTGCCCCCTTGAGTATTGGATGTTTACTGTGTTGACCTTGGTAATGCAAGAATGCATTATTTTATTAATGCTTTAATGCATCTTTCAAACCTTTTAGTGTATGTCCATCTCATTTACTCTCTCTATCTCTCTCTATCTTTTTCCAATTCTCTCTCTGAAGGGATTAGACCCTGAAATGGCATTACTATATAACACCACTGAGAGAGAGCTTTGTGAACATGACCTGAGGAGAAAAAAACAAAAAACAACGAGCACACAGACACACACACCATATCAAATATATCCATTCCTACAGCTAAAACATCCCATTTCTCCCATAGCAGAATATAGAGGTTTACTTCCAAACCTTAACCTCTGACCCCCCCACAAATATGTGTGTGTATTCTTTGTGTGTATGTGTTGGATCATTTTGAAAGATATGAAATTGTTATTATTGCTTGTGATGCCCCGGAGTGATAGGGCAGAGGATATTTGCTGCACACCGAGTGTTGGCATGTCTTATTGTTTGTGTGTGGGTAAGTGTTTGTGTTGTGTACGTGCAAAACCCGCAGGGTAGAGATCTTGTATGGTGACTTAAGTGTTTCCTGTTTGGGGCTTTCACATGGCATCTTAACTGGTTTAATAATGACACACAGAACAATCCCCAGTGAACTTTTGTCCCTCAAGCAATATAGAAGCCCTACTGCATATTATCCATTCTATAAAGTGGGTGAATGTCCAAAAAAAAAAAAAAACAGTTACCGGCCATATTCCACCCTAAAGCCAATAAAAATCTATCTAAAAGTTGGAACATTCATACTATTGGGAGAAAGAAAATACAAATACAAAAAATGCAAAAACACAATTATACACAATTTTATATATATATATATATATATATAATTACACAATTATATATTTATACACTTTATATATTTTTTTACTTCTCAAAACACTTTCTAATAACAGTAACCACCTGGGACTGTGTCCCATTTTGCATGAAAAGTGTTTGGTAATAGTTTCATATTATGAGAGTATTTTAGAGTTTTATTTAAGCAGTATGTTTTATCTGATCACAAACTTCCATAATCCATTTCATGGAGAGGAATAACATGAGTTCAGGGGGCTGAAACGACATGATATGAAACTTCCCTGCTGAGGGTGAGATGAGCTAAGACTGACAAATTGTTTCTCTCCAAAACAGGAAGTGAGAAAAAAATTGACTTCCTGCTCAGGAGACAGTTGGGTGCATAGAGCCCACAGAGACAATAGAGTATCAAATTCCTAGATTTGTACATCTGTTTTACAGTCTTTCACTCCCTGGAACTTTTTTATTCAGTTATGTAGAACAGAAAACAATATTTTTTTTATTATTAATTTGTCACATAATACTTCAAAGAATGTTGTTACACCATCTATCATTGTCTTAAGTTCTTCTTCATCATTCCACCATTCTTCACTTGTTATTGGTATTTGCTGCTTTCTTCAGAAAATGTCTTCCTTCTCTTGATGGTTTCCTTTGTTCATTCATCACCATACTTTTCAAATAAGATTGTTATTAAGCACACAGTGGCTGATATTGATATTCATAATAAAATTTAAAAAAATCATACTTTTAATGTTAGTACGTCCTCTGCCAATCAAAACTGTCATTCAAATCTGTGAGCAATGAAGTTTACAAGACACTGTACCCCCTTTCCCCCCCCAATCTTCATTATTTATGTATTCCACTCTTTGAGGTCAGGATGGAGTAGTTGAAAGGGATATGTGGGTAGTTTAATTTTAGCTAAAACAAAACTTTTCGCTGAGAGTGTGGGCAAGATGTTTATCATAAATGTTATTTGATTATTTCATAATAACTATTTATTTTTTGTATAATGACAGTGCACTTAGTTTTAATTGACATCTAAATCAGTTATTCACAATTGTATCACAGGTCTGTTCTGAAGCTAAATAAAAAAAAAATGCTAAGTGCAAATATTATAAATATGAATTTAATATGAACTCATATGAACTTAAATAAAAATGCTTTCCATATATGATTTGTTGTTGATGTTAAAGGTGGCACATTCAATTAGACTTATTTAGAAATGTAAGTTTGATTTTAGTTTTAATTGCTACAAGTTTAATAGTGTGTTGGGTTGCCAATGTAAAATCTGGATCCTGGAGAAAAAAAAAAGGTTGTTAACTACAAGACTAAATCAAAATCTTACAGATAGAATAACGCCCCTATTGTTTGTTTGTTTTCCTTTTGTTAATATTAGTCTGATGCAGTTTATGTACTTCATTAGTTTGTAATAATAGTTGTAAAACACAATTCATTCTCTCTTTCACTCTGGCCAGCTCAGTTATCGATTATTTTCTCCATATGTTCCATAACCTCTAATTTCCCAACAATTGGCTTAACACAAGAACATCGGAGGTCTAATTCAACCTCCAAACGATCAATAACCATGATTACACAGAGAAAGAGCTGAAGGAGGAGGATTTTTCCAAAGAAATGACTGGAGAAGTGTCTTGCTGTCAACAAAACGCTCAGCAGTTAAGCTCGCATATGTCCAGGAGGCAATTTGCTTATGTTTTTTTGAGCCATGTCTGTGTTTTCTATTTAAAAGAAGACATGTGGCTCAGACATTATGCAATAAAGGCAATAAAACTTACAATGTGAATTAGTATAAATACAGATCACACAACCCACAAAAGTTATTTAGCTGGAATCACACAGATATTGACTAATCTCTGAACTGCAAAGCCAGACTAAACCAGCTCAGTATTACTGCAGTCGAGTTGCATCTGGCTTTGTTTGATGTGTCTGTGGAGCAGATTTGATGTGATAAGCAATAAAAAATAAATTAATTAACTTTTGACATTATTACTTTAGATTTTAAGTATATAAACCTAGTGTGATGACAAGTGGATTATAACATTATCAAGGATATAACTAGATGAGGGTGACAACAACATTTGTACACTTAAAGTTTGTTCCAAAACCAATATTGTTATTGTTAAATTAAACAAAAAGTATTAGAAATAGTTTTCATTATTTAAAATAAAGCTGAAATTTAATAGAATATTAGATGGAAAACAAACAAACAAACAATAAATAAAGAAAAAAAATTAGTTAAATAAATGACTAATAAATAAATTGTTAGTTAGTTAGTTAGTTAGTTAGTTAGTTATGGGAAATTAAGAAAATTGTACATGTTGCCTTGGCAGCAAAATAAAATAAGTTTATAAAAGGTAAATAAAATAAAAGCTGTTCCAAAACATAGAGAGCAACATTATGCTAACGTTATGCTGAGATACTCAATTTTGGCTAGGTTTCAATGTAGCGCTGCATGTATCCTTCACAGTAAATGTAATCCCAAAATACATTGTAATAAGTCAAGTTTTGCATGTCAGGACAAATATAAATCCTATAGTAAATTCTTAAAGACAGATTTGAAGACACTAAAAATACACTTGCCTTTAATTTTTCCCTTTTTTAACTATTGCAATGTTAGCTTAGCAACATGCTAACAGCAAACTCTATTAGAATCAATTGTGCGTCGAGTTTACTGAGCATTTCATGTGAAGATTGTTATATGTGTGATGTAGTGAATTGCTGTTTATGTAGATCAACCCAAGAACAACCAAGCTTTTGTTGGTAGTAGACAAGGCTTGGGTTTAGAACCGAGTTCTCTTGAGAAGATTCTACTTACAAGTTGTGATGTGTTGTACAGTGCGTTCAAGTGTTTTTATTCATATAAAATAGAAGCAAAGGGGTAATTTCATATTTTGCTTCCCAACAAAGTCAGGAAATGTAGAGTAGAAGTTGTGCATTGTCTGTGCAACTAATGCTAATCTTTATATTTTAGCATTTATGTTCTTCCACAGAGAATATTGGGAAATGTGGGTACATTCCATAAGTCTGTCGCTTCAAAAACTGACTAAATGAGTAGAATTTCTAGAAGCTTTATTGTTGTTCTTCCAAACCTGTACATGAAATGAAACCAACAGGCTTACACAATGAAACTTATTTATTAGCATTACCAATTAGCCAAAACCATGATGCTTTAATTGACGTGCCCCCCACTCGTCAAGTCTGGGCTCAAAGAAAATCCTGAGCTTCCCACTGGTAATTACGACCTTGGCGGTATTTGCTCATCATCTAAATCTGATCATACCGACATGACTTGAAGGCAGCATTAGACAACTGCCACTGATAGCGGCACACAGGGTACTTAAGAAAGACAAAAAAAATATGCAATATACCACAAAAGCCACTTTTTCAAATGTAAGCTAATCTTTCAAGCTGTTTATTCGCTCTGTCACCTTTTGTCTCTTTGTTTTCTCCTTTCTGTTTTGTGCTTTACAGACACAGTAACAGACCTGTTAGCTTAGCGTGATGAATGTAGCCAATAACAGCACACACGGCTCCTCTACCATTCTAATGTTACATTTACATATGCTTACCCGCAAGGCCAAAACACTTTCTCTTCTTCTCTGTGTGTTTCTCATTATCTTGTTTGTATCTAACATAAATCTCAACTGCAATGTAGTGGTAATTATTATTAGCCTAATTACAACAAACTAGCAACTGATGCACCTATGCTCTGTTCTTCTTTTCACATGAAGGGGAAAAAAGTGTGAATTCAGTTGTTCTATATTTGAATGTTGCAATTGAGTGTAAAAACATGCTTCTTATTCACTAACCACTCAAAATCTCGTAGCAAACTAGCTGCTAGATTCACAAACCATCTCATTATTTCCGCTCACAATTTATGTTGGTCATTGATGCAAATGAACATCAATGTCTCATGCATTTGAGTGAAATTTCTTTGTTTAGCTAATTTTATTCAGTGGAAAATGTTAACTGTACAGTCCCAGTAAAGCATGTCAGATTGCAGTATTCTGCTGTATCCTCTACAACACAGCACTTAGAAATTAAAATTGGGAATTGTACCATTTAAATTGCTTACAGCACAGTTTTTGTGGACTGTATTGCATTAACTGAATTGCATAATTCTTAATGTAAATTGTTTTATCAGCTTAGAGTTCCATAAACTGACATATTTCTGAGTAAAACAGGACAGGACTTCATTTATTTTTTTTCTATTGGGAATTGATTGGATTGTCTTCCACATCCATAATGTGAAAAGCATGAATATTTTGCAATAGGACCAGGAACGTGCATCATTTTCATGTTGACTTTCCAAAATTTGGTCTGAAATTGTCCAACAGCTCATTATTTTCTACTCTTCTAGATGATCCAGACAAGGTCATCTATACACATCTCATCTGCCAGGTATGTTTAACAACATTTACATTGATCTTCATCACGTTGCAAAAGAGATAAGGACACATACATTTCATAATTACATTCATAAGCTCTCCAATCTCTGTTATTCCTGTCCTCCCTGGACAGGCGGCTTTATGAAGCTTTGACTGTGAACAGAGGCAGCACTTTATTTCTGCCTGGTTAGGCAGAATAGATCCTCATCAAATCACTCTTTTTAAGACAATGTGCATGTGGGCGTATGGCTTTGGGCTTATTTGACAGCATCAAATGGATTTCAGAAGAAAGGAAATATCGTCGTTTATGAAATAATCCCCTCATAGTTATTTCATCCTTGCGCTGGTGTGCGTGCCGGCGTTTTGCATCTTTCCTCATTTTCTTATGTCCTTTTTTCTTTTTTCTTTAGACTGAATAGATGCTGACAGAGGAAGAGAGGAAGGAATAGACTTTGAAAAGGATGATGTTATACATACTTTATTTAGATTAGACGTGTAGATGATATGGGCTGTGAAAAATGGCTGATGTCTTGGGTCAGTGTCTTTTAATGTGGTGGAGGAGATGAGGAGAAAGCACCCGTTTTTGGTTTCCTGTCTATGTCTGTCTCTCACACGTCTCCGTGGCTTGAAAAGGAGCCTGAGAGGTGTGTGTGAATGTGTGTAAATATGGTCGCTAACAAGATTACAGGCCGCAAGTGAGTGGATGATGGGTGGAAAAGGAACATGTTGCACATGTTTTAAGAAGCTATGTTTAGGAATAACACTCTCACACCCACACAAACCCACCGCTTTTCAGAAACAAGGATTCTGCTTTCTTGTGGGTTTGTTAAACAGACCTCTTTGCTTGTTATTTAGCGTGATTGGTCGGTGTGGTTATAATGTTTATTAGTTGCTTTTAGCCAAACACTGTGAGCTTAAGTACTGGACGTGTGGCTTTTTGGGTGGTTTGTGGGGATGACGTAGAAGTAGTCTTGCCTTGTGAAGACGTGACTACGACACTAACAACTGTGCAACAACAAATGTTGCGTAATTGCTAGTAGTGCTAGCCTATTAGGCTTTTTGCTTTCCTACTACACATTCATGATTTTATTGTGCATGGTTAATCAGCGTATGTCACATTTATCATTGTTGAGCTATTTTTTTTTATTATTTTTTTTGCAAAATCCAGTCATTTCAATAGGAATCCACATGATCAAGAACTACACATGAGGGCGAAAGACTTCCTCACAGATTTCGCACACGATGAACAAAAAGCTGCTTCGTTTGAAAGTGACTTCTGTGTGAGTTGTGCTTCATATATTGCTACACTATTGATATTAGACGATCAAAATTTCAAATACATTTTTCTGAGGAATAAAATGGTTTCATACTACATGCTTAGCTTCTCTGCTAACTTGCAGATATGGCTAATGGGTAATGCTAACCAGTAGCATTATGTTAGCAAACCCACATTCAGGTCTTACTCCATTGTCCTTCTCCAAAATATGTTACATTAAAAGTAAATAGGTTGCACGTGCTGTTTTAGTATTGAATTTTAAGATGCAAGAAGTCTTTTGTTTGTTTTCTTGGCCAATGCGACTGTAGTCTCAGATTTATACTGACATCTGTTGGTGTGGATGTAGCATCACACAAAATCAGTTTGTTTTATTTACTAATATCATACATGCCCTCCAAGATTTTCCATGTAGTGATTACATTGCCTGATTTCACCAATAGAAAGCACAGTATTTTACTGAATATGCATTTTTTATTTCGAATGCAATTTTAATATTCAAAAACAATATTACAACTATAATACATCAATGACAGAACTATGACATAATGATAACAACAATTGAACTATTAAATAATAAAAACTGTTTAAAACAATTAAAATTTACAGTAGTGTAATCCATCACCCATCACCAAGCATCCATCTAACACGCTTCTGTATTTTCAGCAACGATTATTCCTATGTCACTATTGCTGTATGTACAGTATATAGGGAGCCAGGACCACTACTGATTTTAGAAAATATGTGCAAAAATGTTTACAGATAATTGTACTCTTTCCATCACTAACACTAATTACACAAGTACATCATGGTTATTGGAGGGTTTTCACTACACAGTGCTGCAAATATCAGCACAATGCAATAGTCAGTCATTTTGGGTCTGCATTAATTGGAAAAAAGTCCCATGAAATCCTGGTGGGACTGACCATTGCAGAAATAGCCTATTTGTCACCTACACTATGATTAATTCATTCCATAACTGAATATGTCTGATTAATATGGGGGTTAAACTATATACTTATATTTAGTTTGGCTAGTCATGATATCTAAAAATAGTGGTCAATCTGAGGGCCGGTCACCCTATGTAAAATAAATACATATATATATATGACTGGAGTCTCTAGCTTCATCTTTTTAACATAATTTTAAACATATTCATCAAACATACTTTTTTTTCTTCAGGCTTTTTACTTTTTACACTGGAAAAAATACTTTAACACAATTATCTTTTTGGGGATGAAGTATGTTCTAAATTAATTGTGTGTTTTTTTTTCAGTCATACAGAGTTTATTTATGTCTCTGTTGATTTGATTTAACGGGATAGTTCACCCAAAAATGAAAATTCTGTCAATAATTGCTCAGCTCATATCATTCCAAATCCGTAAGACCTTTGTTAATCTTCGGAACTCAAATTAAGATATTTTTGATGAATTCCAAGAGCTTTCTGACCCTGCATAGACATCAATGCAACTGAAATGTTCAAGGCCCAGAAAGGTAGTAAGGACATAATTAAAATAGTCCATGTGACATTTTAATTGGTTCAACCATAATTGTATGAAGCTATGGGAATACTTTTTGTGCACCAAGGAAACAAAATAATGTCTTTATTCAACAATTTCTTCTCTTCGGTGTCAGTCTTTGACATGCATTCACGACAGTACCTCTATGCATGCTTGTGCATTCCTCTGATTTCATATGGACTATTTTAATGATGTCCTTACTACCTTTATGGGCCTTAAAGGGGACCTATTATGCAAAAATCACTTTTATAAGGTGTTTGAACACAGTTGTGTGGCCGCAGTGTGTGAAAACAACCAGCCTATAATGTTAAAAATCCACCAACTCATTTTTTTATAAAACCAATAAATCATGAACAGTCTCTCCAAACGAGCTGTTTCAGATTCTCCCTCTGTGCACGTTACTGAGGGGAAAAAGTCCCGCCCATTTGTGACGCTCTCTGCTCTATTAGCATAAACACAGCCCTCAGTGAGAAGCTGCGGTCTGCCATTACTGGAGATATATACAATGTCAGCGTCAAAGAGGCTTTACGAGTGTTGTGTTTTGGGATGCACTAATGAACATAGAAGTCGCCATAATCTCCTCCCATCTGAGCCGAGGACACTGTGGTTAAATTTCATTTTCGAAGGAAATATCCCGGAAAAAATCAGTAACGTCCCCTAAATGTTTAGAAATTAATACCAACGCTTCGTGCACGAACGTCAGCTCCAGACAAAGTAAGTATCACGCGTTTGTTTTCCAAATTGCCTTTCTGAAAGAGCTTCTTGTCACTCTGTAAGGCTTATTGCTAAAGCTATCATTGTCTCTGTGTTTTCACTGATGCTGTCTTCAAGTGCTACCAGAATGATCGTGAATAGGAATGTGGTAGTTAAAAGTTGCATATGAAAGCAACGTGAGTCGATCGCTTGAAGTTGTCGAGCTCATAATCAGAAGTGGGACTTATAGAGTTTGTGATAGCATGAGACCAGCTATGTTGTTATTTTTATCGTGCCGTGCTTCCTGTCTGTGTAATTCATAAACGCAAATTTATTATACACAGTATAATCAGATGACTGACTTTGAAACCGAGTAGTTTTCTGTAAAGATAACAGGCTTGTACTAACACTGTAATGTTTATTTGCAAAGGCTAGCACTGCTAATGCGGAGCTGGAGTTCTTGAAGCTCCGCCCTCTTCTCCGGGAGCAACAGCTCACTCACATTTAAAGCAACACACTCAAAAGAGTGCGTTTTGGCTCACACCCTAAAAGTGGCAATTTTAACAAGCTATAAAAATTTATCTGTGGGGTATATTGAGCTAAAACTTCACATATATGCTCAGGGGACATCAGAGACTTATTTTATATCTTGTAAAAAGGGGCATAATAGGTCCCCTTTAAACTTTTAAGTTGTGTTGCTGTCTATGCAGGGTCAGAAAGCTCTTGGATTTCATCAAAAATATCTTAATTTGTGTTCTGAATATGAACGAAGGTCCTACGGTTTTGGAACAACATGAGGGTGAATAATTAATGACATAATTTTAATTTTTGTGTGAACTATCCCTTTAATGCATCCATACTCTTAATTTCAAGAGAACTGAACCATTCTCAAACATAGTGGCCTACTTTGAGTAGGTTAGAGATCTCAATACAAATTCACATTTTAACATGAAAATAATACTTTTTTTAATAGCAGATAGATTGTTGTTTCTTGTATTATTATTGTTGTTGTTTCTTATATTCTTACTTGTTTTTGCCCTTCTGCCCCTGCTACAGTTAAAAAAATAAAAAATAAAAACAGAAGGAGAACTCTGACCTAATGATATTGAGCAAGAGATACACCGGAAATTCAAACTTCATGTATGCAGTTTTATTTCTTTATTTAACTCACTTTTAAACACATGCACAAAATGTACAAGGAAACTGACCAGGTTTTTCATTAATACGAACACCACAAGTAGTTTTACTTTCATTAATCTGAATTAACAGTTTCTGTGTGGTAAATATCTGCAGTTAAAGCGCAGACAAGGTGGTAGCCCTAAAACAGGATGTGGTGATGTCTCAAACAGGAAGTAAGCCTTGTTAGATACAATAATGTCACGTGGAATGGTTGCCTGTCTTTTCATTTGACTCACAGACCTAACCGTTTTTCCCTCTCTTCTTCTTCTCCTTGTAACAGTTTATGACAAAACAACATTTCCATTTTAAGATGGCCATTTTAAGATGAAAATTTTCCAAGAAACATGTGGTGAACTGTTCTTGGACAGTGGTATAGTTCGCAACAAAATATTTCAGGCTATACTATCAGTGTTATAAAATACTATGAACTATGGTTTAATAAGCTTTTTTAATGACAGAAACCTGGACTTCCACAGCAATGGACAGTATCAAGGACATTTTGAATGATTCTGATTTTCTGATTATTACAGAAAATACAGGGGGCGGGGGGGGATGTTAGTTCACATTTAAATTCACAATCACAGAGACGTCTGCATTTACATCTGCAAGACGTATTTTTTTTAGTCTTTGCTCATCTGAAATACATCTATTGGACGTTTCCTATCAGATGTCAAATAGACGTATATTAGATGTCTTTAAGATGATTCAGAAAGATGTCTGTCAGACGTTTGTAAACATGCAGATGCTTTCCAGATCAAGAGATCTTTGACAGACATCTTGCAGATAATAATGTAAATAATGTGTAATTACTTGGTGGAGTAACTTGTACACTTTGTTATTAGGACTTTTAGCATTATTGCAATCATTATTAAATAATTATTTGTATATAGCTTTTTATATCCCATGTACAGTATTAGACGTCTTACTGTCATATTGTGTTGTTACAATACAGTTACATTTAAGCTAAATGACATCTTAATTTAAAAATGTGCATCTTAATTTTAACAAATTTAAACATTATTTATTTATTCTTATACAAATACAGTGAACAATGGGAAGTGGGTGACTAATGGTTCTGCAAAGTGTGCAAAAACATCAGAGACCTTAGTCATAACACTAGCCCTAACCTTCTCTTGTTAGCTTTGCAGAGCAGCACAGTTTGTACATACTAAGTACACTGTATTAAATGCTTTGAATTGTAACTTAAGTACGCCTAATTTGAAGCGTGACCGCGTAAAGCGTTATTGATAGGCCTACTTATCTGTTTTAACTGTGGAATTCAGACTTTAAAGTAGAGAACAGTATGCCATTTTAATTTCGTTGGCCCTTGGTATCATAACACAGAGTTATAGAGGCCCGCCTCTATAAAAAAATCTATTTTAAAAATTCACAAGGAGCATAAAAGCGCCAGGTAGGCCTATTCATTCGGCAGTGTCTACGGAAAAGGTTGCATACATTGAGTCGGATATTACACAGAAGAGGTTCGTATAGAGATGAAGCGGTGAGAGAGAGAGAGGCAGAGCTGGAGTGATTGTGAGGGGCGGAGGAAAGTGAGCCTGTTCTCAGCGCTTATTACACTCAGAGCAGTGCAGAGAGACAGTCGGAGTAACAGCGCTCACTCACTCACTCAATCAGCCCGCATTCTGTCCGAGCAAAGCCCGAGCTGCCCGAGCCTCAAGCATGGTCTCTATAATCTCAGACCTGGACCCTCTCAAGAGCTGGAACGTGTTAAGGTAAGACCCGAGCCGAACATGCATGCGGAGAGCGCAGAGTGTCTCCATCTCGCCCGCGCTGAGGACGCGCTCTTTCCCTCCGCTCGACTCCAACACGAATGTTGTGAGAATTGCGTACGGCTGCGTGTGCCATTTCGGCTCGAAAAAGAGTGTGTGGGACTTTTTTTTCCTTGAGTTCGCACATATACTGTCATGTGTCTGACGCATGGAGTGTCTTATTAACCCCTTGAGCGACCAAACCCTCCCCCGAGCGCACCGGGAATGAGGAGTCTTATCGGACCGGGCGCGTCTCATCTCATCTGTGATGCGGGATGATGGTGCTGATGCTGAGAAGATGCTGTGCGCATCGCTGCGAGATTTATATAGAATACTTTATTTCTGCACTTTAAGTCCATCGACTTCACATGTTGGGCTGTTTCTTTTTCCCTTTTTCTTTGTTAAAGTCCCCTTAGGATCTTGAAATGGCACATGGTGTTGCGCATCTCCGTCTATTACGCAAACAAATGCGCGGCTTTGAAGTTTTCTTCTTCGTTTTACCTTAGTTTAAACACTGTTGGATATTTATCAAGTGCGTGTCAAAACTGAGCTACCAAGACTGGGCATTATAAACAGCTGACCCTAACACTATAACCATTATATTTGGAGATTTATAGTCATTTTGGAGCATCACAGCTGCTTTTAAAGTGCCTCAAATGTTAAAAACGCAGCTCGCCAAAGGGGTTGAGACAGCCATTGTGTTAACTCAGTTCTCTGAGGTTTTTTTCTTTTTTGAGGAAGTATAGAAGGGCAACTGAAACCACAGAAAGCATGTCATGATGTCAAATCGTTCCGCATTAGTTCTCGGAAACACACTTTTAGAGAACAGCATTATGACCCTAAAATAAGATTTATATTATATTATATTATGTTATATTATATTAGCTTTTGCAAAAGTTATTTAGTATTTTTCTGATAATCTGCATAATATAATAAATAAATAAATATTTTAGTCAGTTGTTGAATGTTGAGCGCCATCCCAGATGTTTTGGACAAATACATAAGAGGTTCAGTCAGAATTACTAATAGCACTTTAAAAGCGTTCATGAACATATTTGTAATGAGGGTATAAAGAGTGAACTATAAATACTCTGGATCTTCATATATAGTTCAGGATTCTGGGTTGTTGTAAATTGGGGCGCCGCTGTATTCCACACTGAATTATGAAAATAGATCAAGGGTATAAAGATGACACGCTGTGCTCTCTCAGATGAAGTGTTATTTTTGGTCAGTTATTTATTCCGATAAGCAGGTCACGGCTCAGATTGCACCAAAATGCATATACGCGTCCTCAAACGTGTACATGCGAAAACGCACATTCTGTTGGATGTTTTTAAATGTGCGAATCCCATATTGATACATACTAGAACACACACACATGTACAGTCCTGTTTTATTAGCCTTACTGTGTAGGTGACAGACTACTGCTACATTTAAGTAGACATTTCCCGATCGATGTAGCACTATTAGTCAGTATGTTCCTTTTCTTTCTCTCTGACTGACACTCACAATCACGGTTCCACCCCAGAGCCATCCGGGGCATAATCTTCTGTTCAGAGCGGGAGAAAAGGGGCTGATGGGGCATGTGTGATGGATCGCTATTTGTCTTTTTCTTTTTTATTAGTGTGGAAGCTCTATATTAGCCAGAGGAGCAGCTGCCGGACCGCCTTAATAAAGACCAGCTTAAGTTTGCCTGTCTTTCTGTTGCGTCTCTTTACGTTTCTCTCTTTCTTATGTGGCTCTAGGGTACTCAGTGGCATTCTTTACAGCCTAATGAAGCCACCAGACAACCCAGAAAACTGTTGTCTAATGAGCACACACATTGTGTGTGTGTGTTTGTGTTGCATCCGATTAACTTTCTCATTATCTCTCCTTTAGTTCAAACCCCTCTCTTCTGTCATCCTTTATTTGAGTAAAATCTGGGAAAACAGACTGAGAAAGCAGATAAAATGGATCCAGAAATAACTTTGCTATCTATTAAGTTGATTTTTCCGGGTGCAACTTTGACGTGCTGCGCAAACAAAAACTCCAGCGTCTGCGTTTTCCTCAAGTTTCTACCGAATCGACACCTCTGAACATCTCGCAGTCAGCTCGCAATAATTTCTGCCTAGTTCAAATACATCATCTTGGATTGCGTCTGAATATGACGCACCATAATGATATTGCATTTTTCTTATGATCCGTGCAGTGGAAATTTCCGACGTGCTTCATTTCTTTTTAGGGCTCAGCTCTCTGCGGGATCACTCTGTCATGATCCCACTTTTCCTTCAGAAGGGCTCGATGCATTTGTAACACGGATGTCGTTTAACCGATAGCCTTGCAGATTTATTTCAGCTGCTTTTGCATTCAATGCATTTTTTTGGAATTACAAAAGAACTTAAAAATTAATTTATGTAATTTGCAAAATGCAAATGCCAACAAACATTAGGATAATAGTGTTCTATCTATCTGTCTATCTATCTATCTATCTACGCCATTCTCTACTTCTGTAAGAGAATATTCGCCTTGTGTTCACCTCTGCAACTTCTTTACCTTTCTCTAACTTTTGCGCGAATGTCTTGCGCGAAAAACGAAGCCAAGAGATGCAACTCTGTTCTATCACTGCAAGCAACAAGAACAAAAATACCATGGAACTCATGTCCGCCCACACAGACACACACACAATGAGTCATAAGCACATGCATAATGTTCTAACACACACATACAGGCACACAACAGCCTCTCTGTCACGCTGACACACACACACTGCGCTCTGCGCGCTTCGGAAGGCAGGTTGAGTCGGTAATGAGAGGCAGCATGCTTATTAATACCACTTGATTACATTGAAAATTACTTTAAATAACAATGACAAGTTGTTGCCTTTATTGAATTAGCAGAGAGGCAGGCGGGGGAGATGATTTGATTAGAGGCATATTTAAACACGCGACTTGGTGTTCTTGCGCCTGATGGCAGGTAAACTTGGTTTCTCATTGTCTTTTTACATCCTTCTGTCTTTCACTCGTTTTAGCAGAGTGAGAAATCAACTTGTTTTTAGGCCAAAGAGAGAGTAGCGCTAGTAGAGAGGCAATGGAGTGGCAAGCATCCGTCTTTAGCAGTGGGTGACCTCTGAACTTTGCAGTGTTGGTTTTAATGAACGCTGTTAGCGGCAACGGCTCTGAGTGTGTGTTTAAGCCTCTGCACAGGACGCATCCGTAATTATCTGGCTGAGTGGCTTTTCTGTGCGCGTGTGTGTGGGTGGGTGGCTCATGCCGTTAGCCTGTCCCTTATCCCCGGCATTAGCGGCTGGCTGCAGACAGTGGCGCACAGACGGGCGGCGCAGATGAACGGCATTCCATGCTGATCTCTGCACCTGTACCAGCCTCAGACGCACACGGCAGCGCACGTCACTCCTACCCAACAGGTCTTGGCACTGCGCAGCAACAAAAAGGATAAGATCTTTAACTGAGTAAACGCATCTAGAATAACTAACCACCATTATGTATGTCTAGATAGATAGATAGATAGATAGATAGATAGATAGTATTATCCTAATATGATTGTTGATGTTTGCATGTAGCAAATTGCATAAATTAATTTAAAGTTATTTTGTAACTGCAAAAATGCATTGAATGCAAAAGCAGCTGAAATAAATCTGACAGACAGACAGACAGATAGATAGATAGATAGATAGATAGATAGATAGATAGATAGATAGATAGATAGACAGACAGACAGACAGATAGATAGATAGATAGAAATGCAGAGACATACCAATAAATGAGACTATCTACAGATGTATGTCTGGATAGACAGAATGATAAAACAAATGCATAGAGACAGATAGACAGACAGACAGATAGATAGATAGATAGATAGATAGATAGATAGATAGATAGATTAGTTAGGTTAGTTGTGTACTCTGGTCTTGAGAAAGCTCAAGGTAATGAGGAAGAGGTGGAGGAAGCGATGTGGCAGTGCAGGCTGGACGGTGAAGACAACATTTGATGAGTGTGTGTGCTGGATCCACTGCTCTCCACTAGAGTTCTGTATTATTGGCTCGAGTCAGTGTGGCGATGCACTGCCCTCCGCCGTCTAGTCAGTGTACACATTATACTGTCTGTGTATGTGCGTCTGTGTGTGTGACCAATATTGTTCCACAGTCTGACATTTTCGGAGCTGGGTGAGCTATACCCAGATGGGTCTGCACCCCTTGAAGTTAAACCCCCACCCCTCACACACACTCTCTACCTAGAGAACGTAATTACAATTATCAGCTCACCCATCACAATTACAGCCGAAGGAGAGAGAGAGACAGGGAAATGAATGCAGGCAGAACAATAGATGCTTGAAAGAATGAGGCTGCGAGAGATAAAAGTGGAAAGAAGATGGATGGGGACAGAGAAATTGTACTACTTTTTTATATAGATCCTCTGTTGTACCTTCTGTGCCCCAAATAACAGTATCCTTGAAATACATAATCGGCATACATTTCATGTAAAAAGAAAAATATCTTAAATATCTCAATAGTTTCTCACAGACAGCAATTAGATTCAATGAAAAGCAAATTGAAACTTTTAAGTCTGGTAAAGAAAAAACTCTAGTAAACCTACATTTATAGAGTTTTACAAGAATCACAGGTCATTTTTAGGTCCAGTTCTCACTATTAACTAATTATTAACTACAACTTTTGCCTCAATAAACTCCTAATTACTGCTTATTAATAGTTAATAAGGTAGTTGTTAGGTTTAGGTATTGATTAGGGGTGTAGAATATTGTCATGCTGAATATGTGCTTTATAAGTACTAATAAACAGCCAATATGTTAGTAATATGCACGCTAATAAACAACTTGTTAATAGTGAGAATTGGTCCATATACTAAAATGTTACCGAATGACAGGATAGAATTAAAAAATAAATAAATAATATAAAAAAATAGGTCTCAATATGTTATTGTTAAGTTCTAAGAAGATCTAAGTTATGATGTCCACTTTAATTTTATACCTTGATATTCTTTCTATATGTCTCACTGTCTTTTTTATGATAAGAAACTTTTCGGGAAAAAAAACATCTGAAATTTTTTTAGATCTTAATTAATCTCCTGAGCAATAAAAGAGAAACCTTTGAGACATAGATTTTACTGGTGCATCTTAATATGGCACTTTCGTATTTCTATCTATTCTGAATTTTGTGTGTGTGTGTGTGTGTGTGTGTGTGTTGCGAGACAGAGAAACAGATTTCTCCCCATTTGGCTGGTTGAGGCAATTGGGAAATGGTCACAGGATTTTAATGAGAATCTGAATGTGTGTGTGTGTGTGAGAGCAGTGCATTGTTTAAGCTGTAGGAGAGTGCAGGGCTCAGGACAGAGACTCTTTTCAGGCCGCACTGAATGTCTGTGATTAAAACCGGACTGAACGTCTGACTGTCTGAGAGAGAGACAGAGCCTATTGTCATCTCTCTCTCTCTCTCCCTCTCTCTCGTTCTGTGCGTGTAGGCAGTTTTCTATGATAAGGTTGAAATCCAGAGAGGCATATCAGTGCTGGTTTCCTCCTACGCTAGCTCTGAGAGAGGAGAATGTGCTGCAGCTATGTTTGAGGAGAGCACTTCAGGAACCATTCATAGAGCTTTCACACACACACACACACACACACACACAGAGAGAGAGAGAGGCATACACACATTTCTACCCATGTAACTAGCACACGGATGTTTCACCTCGCTGTCAAAAGTAGCACTCTCTCTCTTCTCACACTCATACATATACGCACACGCATTTAAATACCACAGACTTCAATTGTTTTTAAATGAAGCTATTTGTAATGAATACATACTAAAACCAAACTGCTAAACAAATTTAGTTGTTAAAAACAATCTGTTTTATTTTATTTATGAATGAGGACAAATGTATCCATAGGGAGATTTTATCAGATTTGGGACAAAAGTTAACAAGATATTTTAAGTATTTTTAAAACAATAGTGTTTTGATGCTGCAAATGCTAAATGCTAAAAGTCTAAATGCCATCCATATGGCACATATTTGGAGTCCCTCATTGACCATAATGCTAAATTTGGTTCAGAAAATGTTAATTTCAAGTTTTGCAAAACAATCCAGTCAGATTCTGAGCACACTGACTACTGTAAGTATGGCTACATTAACCCACAGATGCTCTTTACTATGCTAATCACAAGTTTGAATGAAACTTTTAGTTTTAGCTTAGCATGTAGCATCTGGGAACATTGAATATTACATTATAAGTATGCTGGGGGAAATATATTTTGACACTTTTGTCTGCGTATGAACACACCATGCTGTTTATATGTGAGTGTGTCTTGCTTTATAAAATTCCCGGTTAACAGTAGAGCAGGATTATTGTTGAACTGCCTGGATTCTGTAGCCTCATGCATATTTACAGAGAAACACTCCTCATGTTCACTGCACTCCTTTATTAAAAAGAGCGAAGTGTCTTTCCAGATGCTTTGCTTTGGGAGAGAGAGAGAGATGGCACATACACGCAAGACGGAAACAATCTCTCTCTTTGGCCACATGCTGATATCATTTGTTATGATTTTACGGCACAGTTTTAAAAGGTTTGTGGGATGGGGCACATTTGTGGGAAGAGGATGACCTCTATTTTACTGTGACACAGAAGTTGACATGTTCAAAACAAATGAGTGGTAAACGAGATTGGAATTAATAGACAGGGCAAATATAGTAAATACTTTTTTTTACTGTTTTCTTTACAGAACACTGTAGTACGGGACACAAATTTATACTTATGCTTAATGTGTTTTTTGTGAAACAACAATAAGGTTTCATGTCTCAAATCTTTTAAGACCTCATTTCAGAAGTTGATGTGCTGCCATTTGAACACATATTGCTTTGAGTTCACGTTTTACTGCAAGTGTTTTGTTCGTCTTCAGGCTGACACTCTGATAGCTGAGCTAAGCTAAACATGCTAGCATCTAGTATTTTTTTCCTCTCTTGTCTCTTTTCCTTCCCTTTTATCCTTCGTTGTTCTGCCTCGCTGGCTGTCTGCAAACTCCTCTATCCCTTAACCCCAGCTGAGAACACAATTTGTGTGTGTGTGTGTGTGTGTGTGTGTGTGTGAGAGAGAGAGTGTGTACAATGTTACATTAGCTAGCGCTCACACAGGAAGTTCTTGACTCCAGCTGTGTTGTGTGTGTGTTTAATCTTAATTGTAGCTGTCTGTCTGTACTGTGTCTTATGTTTCACTCCACTGCTGAGAGAAAAACGGGCCTTGCGCTTGTTAAAGGGATCACACACACACACACACACACACACTGTCCCCTGGCATGGCTCAGTAACTTTCAGTCCCTCAAGATTAAAATCCAGCATGTGGTCCAGTGCGAGAGGCCAGCTATGCGTGTCTGTGTGCTCTTCTATGTAAAGTTGGGTTACTGCATGTGAGAGTGGATTATGGCTGTAATGATCATGACATTTTGGCCGTTGAATGATTGTAATACAAATAATCGTGATTGATGGTTTGCTTTGTTCATAGAAATTCAGTCACATACACCTGAAAAGCAATTTATTCATATTGAACCTGAAATCATACAATAAATGTATGACTTTGCACAGAAAAAGAATGATATAAATGATAACTTTAGTTTTTTAATTAATTAAAATTTTATTGCTATATGTTTTAGTATTAAAATATTATTTAATTATTTAATTATACACACATTACACACCCTATAGAAAGCTTGTACTTGCATTATTAAAAATTAATATTTCATGGTATATTTATTTTCACCAAAATCCCTTTATTTGGGTGGCAATATATGCTTGCGGTTATCCCAAATAAGCATGGTCTGTTGATTATGCAACAAGGCTAGATTGAGTGTGATCAGTAATGGAACTATTTTTACTTGTCTTTCTGGTTAAAACTGAGACTTCGGTGAAAGTCGGAAGTGTGTGTGTGTGTGTGTGTGTGTGTGTGTGTGTGTGTGTGAGAGAGAGAGTGAGAAGGCAAATGTGTTTTGGCAGCTGTACTGAGCTCAGGTTGTATGACGGTTAAGTGGAGTCTTAGGTCTGATTAAAGTCAGGCGACTGAGCTCAGGCCGTGTGTATGTGTGTGTGTGTTTGTGGTGGCATACACTTAAACTTTCCTTTTTTTCTGTTTCCACAGGAAGACAAGTATGTCTGTTTCCTGTCGTCTCTAAGCACTAATGAGCACGCTGCGTGCACACGCTCACACACACGCAGCTGGAATCTAGGCAACACCCTGCCATATTTTTACTCTTTTAATTTCTGCTTCTCTGCTCTTCTGTGTTTTTCTCTCTTTGATATAATCCCCGTGTGTGTTTCCGTGGTTACGCTGGCTTAATGTCGTACTGATGTGACTGTATCAGCTACGCATGGCCAACCTCATCAACAAACTTTAGCAAAATATGTTTCTCTTCTTCCTGTCTTCGCCCCACTCTTTCCGCCTTTAATCTGCTCCCCCATAATTCTGCAGCAGCCTGGGGAGCTCTCGCTGTCTTCATCCCCAGGGGTCATCATCATCATCATTAGCATCAGCATCATCATAATAATTGTTATTGCTGAGCACTTGTAATGATTGAAATGCATTTGTATGTGTGAGAGATACCCATGTGTAAAATGGTCTTGGCAGTCAGTAGCCTCAGACGGCACGTCCAAGGACCATTCGCTAGCTGTCTGATGCATATAACTCACAAAAATTTCAAGCTTCAATTTGATTAGATGACTTTACGCAATTCCTGGGAGACAGCATCAAGCTGGGGGGAAGAGTAGTACAAATTCCTTGGGTAGAACTGGTTGCCAGATTTA
The DNA here is from genome assembly GCA_027422415.1 of Schizothorax lantsangensis. Taxonomy (NCBI): domain Eukaryota; kingdom Metazoa; phylum Chordata; class Actinopteri; order Cypriniformes; family Cyprinidae; genus Schizothorax; species Schizothorax lantsangensis. Next base: position 11,573,974 of record CM049849.1, read on the forward strand.
CAGCGTTATTCTTTAATCTTTTTTCTTTTTCTTTTTCTTTTTCTAAAGGAAATATCCATGAGCACAGCTATTTTTCTATTTCTACTACTTTATTAAGTACAATGATACAATGCACTTATTGTGTACATACGTGTGTGTTTTTACATTGTACTTATATTTAATATATAATTATATAAGTATTTATACTTATTTTAAAATAATACCTGCATGCAATTACATCTGTAATTACATTTATAATTACACTGTTGACCCATCCCTTACACCCTAACCCACCCTTAAACCCACCCATACCACCAAACCTGTCCCTAACCTTACCAGTATTCCACCTCAATAGCAGCAAAAGTGTTTTGCAATACAATATGAACACAATATGTACCTCGTACTTATTTTTTTTATGTAAGTACATAGTAGTTAAGGCCACTTAATATTAAGTGGGACCCATTCTTCTGATACATTTACATAAACCAACAATTATCACATCTGAATGTGCAGAATTTCGGTCAATTGTCCATTTACCCCTATGTTACATGCACAGATTTCATCATGCGCTGTTGCAATTGAATGCATCATCTGTGCATTGCCTGGAATTGCCTGCACTGATTGGTGGGTCCACTAGGTGGCAACACTCAGAATCGGAAGTTTGCTTTCAAGAGCTATTCCAGAATTTTTCTCAACTCTGGCCCTTGAGGTCCACAGACCTGCAGAGGTTAGCTCGAATCCTGAATTTTCTAGTACTACTGAATATACCCTTATATAGGGCACTATTTAAGGGGACAGCTATTTGTAGTGGTGTCTAAAACTACAGTGGACATTATCGAGTGCACGCATTCAATCCCAAGATTGTACAGCCGGAATACACTCAGCAGCTAACTGCTAAAACAAAGGTCTTCAACTCTGCTCCTGGATACCCACAGTCCTGAAAATGTATTTCTAACCTGCTTTAACAAACCTGTCTGTGATTTTCAAACAACCCTGAAGACTTTGATTAGCTGGTTCGAGAGTGTTTGATTAGAGTTGGAGGTAAACTCTGCAGGACAGCGGCTTTCCAGGAACAGGGTTCAAGGCTGCTATGCAAGAGAATGCCCATGCACTGTTAGGACTGTGCCAAATGAATTCCAGAAGATGTCCACAGCCTAATAAATGAGGGTATGGGGTGATTTCAGATACAGCCCATGATTACCTTGTTGTTTTTGAGCAGGGTTGGAGACTCTAAACTCTGCAGGGCAGTGGACCTTGAGGGCCAGAGTTGAGAAACCCTGAACAAATCAAAGAAAAAAATGGAAAATGCCAATAAAAACAACAGAAGACGTAGGCAGAAACAACAAAAATGGATATATGAGGTGGTCAGAAGATATTCACATTTGTGCAACTTGAGTATGAAAGAGTTTAAAGATGACAACTCTGTACTGAGCGCTGCAGGTAAGGTGAAAAATCAATCAAGCATGTCGAACGTGACCCTACAAGTTCCTGGTCAGTGAAGTGCACTCAGAAAGACGTTACGGCAAGTGGATAAACAAAGCAGGCTTAAGTGGTCCTTCTTGTCCAGAATGAGCAGCAATGTGGACCAGACTTTATACCGATAGTCAAAAGTCTGGCTCTGCAAGACTCCCTATGTGGAAACAGAATTGTTTACCTTGTCATTTCCAATTTTCGCCAGTCAATCGTTTTTACCTTTCTACCGCCACTAGTGAACGATCAAAAACCCTCTGCAGCATATGTGCAAGCCTTTGCCAACATTCTGCCAGCAGTCTTGCCAAAACTCAGATAACACCACTGATTCGATCTTCTCCACGGTTGCCAACGGTTCCCTCTCTGTGCTTCCAAGATCTGGTTAAGTGTGAACACATCTGCGTTCACACACCCTTGTACCTCCTATCACAGCGCAGTTACGCACAGCAAGCACCCATCTTTCCTGTTAATGCCTTCCCAAACATCCCCATAAAAATTACGAGCAGAAACACATTACTGGCAGCGCGCCCCATGTCTGCGTTTATTAGCCTATCAGGCTGGGTTTATATCTGATCACGCCTTTGTTCTAATGAGATCTCTTTATAGCCAATCAGAAGTGCATCTCTTATGTGGCAATGGCCTGATCAAATTTATGGTCAATAACCAGCCTTTTAACGATGATGAGATGTGGAGTGTGGGAGAAAACGGTTTTATTCCTTCGCTATTTGCCCTCAGATACGTGGAAATCAGAGTGTGTAGCAGCCAGGTGCTCGGTCGGATGGCTCGCCCTCGCTGAATGTGTTTCCGGTCCTCTCCGAGGGCTACGCACTGACCTGCGTGCCCAGAGCGAGGGCTCTTATCTGAGGCAGAGCGACTGAGATGGCCCCAGGAGGCTGGACATTACCAGGCCTTCTCGGATCCTAATTATGGGGGGAAGGTGTGGAATGAAAGTGGAGGGCCGCCGAGACAGCCAAAACCAGACCCCTTGAGTCCCATTACAATTACTGCTACGAGGCACACACACACACAACGACAAATATACACAACCCTTTCGCCCTGACGTGCTCATGCACACACCAAATCACAGCACGTTTCTACACTCTCATTCTCTCTTGTAATTGCAATAGCATTGACGCCCGCTCCCCCGTGGCCTAAGCGGTGCACTTCCATCTTTTCTGATAGTCAACGATGCACACAACTCTCGAATTCTCTTTCATGCAAGTTTGAGAAGACTGAATTTGTTCGGTGTGCTTTGCCACACACACATAATCTCTTATGTTCCGGAAGGGGTTCAGTAAGAGGGAAAACAGATGGAGAACTAACCTTGGATGACATCATAGCATTTGCCAAGCAACATGTCCAAACCTGCATAACCACAATGACCTACACACAGACCTACACACATACACGTACATCTAAAGACCAGGTGACAATTCTTTATTTGCCGTTGCTCGTAATGACCTGATCTCCAGCGTGACATGCTGACCTAAAGAAAAGGTGTGTGAGAATGCAAGCCAGTGGGGGAGAGGATGAAAGGAGTGGAGAAATAGAAAGATAGATGCTCTTTGATGGAGGTTTGTGTAATCACTATCATGCATGTCCTGTGTCGTGTTACTTTCAGGGACAAGAACTCAAGGGCTCTACAGTTTGTGAGAGTGTGTGCTTTTCATGGCCATGAAAATCCATTTCTGTTTACAATATCAGTCGCATACTCAACACACACTCAACAAAAATGTATGTGTGTGTCTGCACATGGACAATTTTACATAGGACTGCTATCAGAATAAAGGTAACCCATATTTCCCATTGAAACTGAAAGTTGGGGTGGGGCATATTGATGGGTTCCTTTTGTAATGGCAAATTGCATTTATTTTCAAAGTGTGTATTATTAATCAAAGCAATGAAGACACATTAAAAGTGAATAAATTCCAGCCAATTATTTCTCAAACAATTGATGCTTGGGAAAATAAATAAACTATAAGCATTAGCACAACTAGAAGTGTTTGGCAGTAAATAACCAAAGAAGTAGTGCTGTACTAACTATTTTCCAGGTGCATGGCAGCTCCGCTATCTTAGATTGTACTTTTTTCACAAGGGTAATTTGAATTTGCTTCAAATTATGAGTAGCTTGCAGTTTGTGATGCTACAGTTTCAAAGTAGCTTCCCCAACACTTCCAAAAAACACTCTGAGGAACCGTGAATTGCAACTTGTTATTGCTAGTCGAAGCCAGGTGGTATTTATACTTTAGGGAAATGGGATGTTCCCATTCTAGAGAGCATTTTATTAGTCAAAAGTACACTGCAAAAGATGAGTCATCAGTATTTTGATCATAGTAAAACTTCATTGTTAGCATATTAGCCTCAAAGCTAACAGACTAGACTAAAAGCCACAAAACTGTTGATTTTATAGGATCTTTAAAGACGGTTTGGACATGAATAATTAAAGGATTATGTTAAGAGTGAGATGTTAAGATTCCAGCTTATAAACAACTGGATTTCCCACACACCCCAGCATAGCACTGTATAAGATTCCTGTACCCCTGTGCATCCTAAAGTGTGTAAAAGAGCGTGCATCCTCACACGTGCATGTGTGCATGTCCGCTAAGCCTTAGGGTACTGGCACACCGTTCTCTTCGCTGCCACACTCCTTTCATCTCTCTTTTTGAAAGAAGACAGAGAAGCCAAGCATCCGTGCGGCGTTTAGGATGTGTATGTGTGTTCTCGCTTAAAATACATTCTCATGTTAGGCCCAAAAGCACCCTCATTAATTCCTTTGATGCCGTCTGATTGGCCGGGCATTACTAAGTCGCATTAAGAAATGTATTTCCTCGCTTTTACTTAATGATGCTTTTCCAGCCACTGCAATTAACCAGGGCTGTGTGTGTGTGTGTGTGTGTGTGTGTGTGTGTGTGTGTGTGTGTGTGTGTGTGTCTTTATATATCGGTTTGTGTGGGCCTGTTTGTGTGTTTAGGTGCTCTTAAGTGCAACGGAAAACTAGTTAGACTACAAAGTGTCTAACCGTCGACAGAAAATTGCCCTCTGATAAGTGCGGACCCTTTTAATAGGTCTGAAACTAATGGAATATGTTTCTGCAACATTGGCAGAATATTTTCGGCAGGATAAACTCATTTGCCAGTTCTGCCGTAAGTCATTTAGTTATTTGATGGACATTTAATGATATGGTTTGATTTAATTTCACTCTTTATCTACATGTCTGCCAGTATTTACTCCACAAATACCAAAATGAAAGCTATGCCCCCCAAGTTTATGATATAAGTTGGTTGGAAACGGTAAATTAATTTTGGCTATGGACTAGTGTGTTTTTCAACCCGAACTCATGGCAATTTGTACATATTTTACAAGGTGACTAATTCATATGTGTGAGGTCGTACGAATTAGCCATCTCATAAAATATGTATTATTTGTGATAAAATCGCACGCATATTATGAGGTGGCAAATTCATAAGAATTCATACGAAGGACCACCCCTAACCCCGCACTTAAATGTACCCCTCACAGAAATCGTACAAAAACTTACAAATTCGTAAGAATTAGCCACCTCGTAAAATATGTACGAATTGGTCATGAGATAGAATTGGTATTTGTGTGTGTGTGTGTGTGTGTATTTCAGGTAAACCGGCCCCTAAACTGCACACAAAAACAAAACAAGCTGTGGTTGGTCATTTAACATGTCAGTCAGATAGCTGTTTCCTGTCTAAGTGGGCATATGTAAGCCAGAAGAAGCTGCAAAGTAGACCAGCCTTGTATGCCTATAGTCAAAAGGATACGATATTGTGTTCTCATTCTTACGAATAGCTCATTACACAGCTGCCGCAGAATGTATCACATAAACAAATGCATACACCGAACTACCATTAGACATTCTTTGTCTATAGTGAGACGCATTCCTGCATGCTCATGTGGACATTTTATACATGCGTACACATGTTCTCCAACACGTTGGACACACAGACGTGAAGACATGCTTATTGTAACACATGCTGACACAAATCATGTTCTGTCCATGTGAATATGTGTCTGTGTGTAAGTTACACAGGGACGCTGTAACATTTGGTTTCAGTCGGGTCTCATGTGACCTTTAAAACCGCAGATGCCACAATCCATCCTATCGCTTTACTTTATGGATATTTTCAGTGTCTAATGCTTCTGCAGAGACCTGCAAGTACATAAAGTGTTGGTTCTTAATTTTTTTTAAGTTTTAATTGTAAAATGTAATTACATTTAAATTAAATTTATTTAACGTTATATTACCATTGTACATGCCATAGTGCCGTGTCCAAAAGAATCATGATAATTCCGTTGTAGTTAAAGGAAAAGTTTGAGGGAAATTACTGCTAAGTCTAAGTGAAATTTTGTACAAATGAGTATTGCGCAAAGACACATAAACACACCATGATCATATATCCAAGCATGGCATGGACAAACTCACAGAAGAACTCACAGCTGGAAGCATTTTTACGAGGATGTCCCCTATGTGCCTTATAGAAGCATCACAACTTTCTAAGGAACGTGTGTGTGTGTGTGTGTGTGTGTGTTATTACTGTAGGGACAACTGTGTGCTTTTAAGAGAAGGGCTTATTTTTCTGCAATACAATACTGTTGCTGCAATATATAAATAATATATTTTTTGTCAGAACACTTGGCGGCTGGTATAACATAGTATTTATCGCCGTGTTGGGGGATTGTGTGTGTGTGTGTGGGTGAAAGCGGGTTTAAACAAGTCTGGGGAAATTTATGAGTGTGTCATGAGTTTAGGGCTTTCAAACTCTATCAGAGAGGAAAGCAGATAGCCACAACCCAGCTGGAGTTTAACACCACGGTAAATTTTCTCTGACAGAATTCATCCCTCCAATCTTCCTACAGAGACAGAGGCGGCGGTCACCTGATCTTGACAGAGGCATGTGACCACTAAAGCAGTGCTGTAGATGTGTTCAAGATGTGTGTGTGTGAGGGGATGTTTGTGTCTCCATGTCTGTAACATGAGAGGGGGGACCTCTTTTTCCCAGATTTCCTCATTTTGTTGTCATAGTAATAACAAAAACACTGGGCCGCTCATGCCCAGAGCTAAGTGTCGTCACTCCGGTCGACTTAATAATGCCATTACTAAGATCATTACAGCATTATAGCCTTTGTTGTGTGTATATGAGAGTCTGAAACAAAATGTTCACTTAACATGGTAGACTGAACACATGTAACTCACTCAACAAGAAAGTTTGTATTTGTTAAGGTGCTAAGTATAATATGTTAGTGTTACCATCACTGTAGTTCTCAAATAAAGGTGGTATTGGAGATACACTGTTAAATGTGTATGTTAATGTAAGAAACACTACAATAAGAAACAAAAACATAGTCATTCCTTAAAAAAATGAGCTGTGTTTCATATATTATTTCATGTGAATTAAAAGATACTGTATAACGTGCATATTTCTTACCAGAGTAAGCAAAATACACAAGCCTACATCTGCACACTCAAACACACATGTGTTCCTCTCAACTGAGAACAAAGCTCTGGGAGAATAATCAGATCTTTATTCCCCTGGCCCTCAACACTGCCATTTCCATAACCACACACTGTTAGGGGTAACGCCATCATTTCCGGTCACTATCCCAAGAGCTTAGTCTGCTAACTTGATTTAGAAATGATCCAGTCAACTTCATACATGGGCAGAAACCAGTTGTTACATTCTGTTGACAACACTGAATTTGTTTTCTTGGCAGTTCAGTTGAGTATTATGAGATTTATTATAATTAGAATGAAAACTGCTGTGTTTTGGACATGGTCTGTCTTTTCGCTGATTCATGAGAATACGCAAGTGCAGGTTTCCCAACTGGAAAATCCAGCTTAAGCCAGCTGAAAGTCAATGTGAATCACAGGTTGCAAGCTATTTTATCATAATGTGGTATATTTTCATGTGACTCATAATAGTCAATAAGGTATTGAATTTGAATTTGAATTTGAATTTGAATTTGATTGAATTTGATCATTAAAAAAAGTAAGCCAAACTTGAATATGAGCTTTACTGAGTTTATCAATGGTTAAACAGGTACCTGGTTATTGGTTAACATTATCCAATAGGCCACGTCATCCAAGTGTCATCAGCAGAAAATATGTTTTAGAGGAAGAACAACTTAATAGGCTACATTTTGATTGAACCAACAAATTGCTCATGATAAGCACATGTATGCAGTAAAAATATGCTCAATTTTAATATTGGTAGATGGTTTTATATGGTTTATAGTAGGTCCAAGATGGTTTAGGCGGATCACCAACTGGAGTACTAGCTGGTGGAGACGTGGATAAATACAGCAATACACCATCCATCTACCATATTCTAAAACTAGCTTAACCACCTTAAAACGTCATAATCTGGCATTTCCAGCAGCAATTTTCAATTATCTCAGTGCAGAAGAGAAAAGCAAAAACAACAAGACAGGAAGAGGAGCAGGGCATTAGGTCAGGTGGACAAAAGGAAAGCCAAAATGAACCCAAAGAAAACATGTGCAAAGCCACACAACAAAAACCAATAAAATAATGAAACCTGATGAATATTTAACACTCTTTCTTCATCCTTTGGTCTTCAAACTCGCCCTGACAAGAGAAAAGAGCAATCAACGCTTTACACTAACATGATTTGGTCCTTCTGGGCCCCCAAGGGCCAGCGAAGGAATCCCTGGGTGAAGGCATTAAAGTCATTACAGGGCATTGTGTTTCTGTCTCCTTCATTAACTTCTCCCAGAGCCATGCAGATCGGCCTGAACGCAAGCACCCCGACCCCATCTGTCTGAAATGTGATCTGGCTTATGAAATCTGCAGCCTACGGCAGCTGTGCAATCACATTACATCCGCGAGATTAAAAATATATTGAATTTTTTTCCACTCCCTCCTCGCGCTCTTGCCCTGATTTTGTTCAGCCCAACGACGTGTTTCCAGTTTTCTTGCTGCCTAGCTTTCGTTAACTTTCTCTCTGATGATCTGCATTCTTCTGGATATCCTCTTCTGTTTCCCCTACCGGCTAACTGCCTCAAAGGAATCATTTGGAAAATTCTGTCATGTACTCGCTCTCATGGACTGTAGTTCCCAAGCCTCTTTTTTTTTCTTGGAACATTAAAATAGATGTTTTGCAGAAAGTCCAAGCTGCTTGTTTGCATTCAACAAAAGAGGATTGTGACCAGTGGCTGTCAGACTCCCAACAGCAATATAAAAGTGGCCCATATGACTCTTAATTCTTCTTTTCTAAAGCTCAAAAAAAAAAAAAAACTTTTGTTTGAAGAACAAACCAACATTTTTGTTATGCACACTTTTGCACTTTGAAACCTTGTGCATTCCCAAAATGTGATCTTGTTCTGGATATATTTTTAGTCTCAGTCCAACATATCTACCAACCAGAGTGGTTTTAGGGTTTGTGAACAATGTGGCTAGGGCATGGGTGTACAATCCTGCTCCTGGAGGGCCACTAGCTGCATTTCCATTACCCTTGAAATTGCGCAAATTGAAATTGCGAAATGAAAATACACTTAATGGAAATGCGTCAATTTCGCAAAAACGCCCATATATTACAAAAAAAGTTTTTTACGCTCGCATAAGGTGGTTTTTCATGCAATTCGAAAAAGGAATATTTTGCTAAACTGCAGTGGAAACTTTTTTTTTTTTCAGGTCACATGGCATATGTAAAAAGTCATATGATCATTCTTAAATGCACTGTAACCTCCAAGAAACACTTCATACGTGGTCATTCTGAAGTATAAGTGGCTTTCCTTGCCATTAATGCTTAGACAATTTACACTGCACAGGTCTGCGGTGCGTTACGGCTCTGACACAGCCACCGGAGCTACTCGCAGCCACTCTAGTCAGAACGTTTCTCTCCGCGCTGCTTCTGTAAAGATACATGCCTACGCCTCTTTCGATTAAATATAATGGCTAGTGCAGTGGCTGCGATATACATAACCCTACCAAAATCCATCACCATGACTTATTGCGAGAGGAAAAAAATAACATTTTAGTCGCATAACATCGGTTAATGGAAACAACGTAATTTCGCAATACTTTTCTATTGACATTTACAAAATATCGCTAAAGTTTTGTGCAAATCTGTAATGGAAACGCAGCTACTGTCCCATAGAGTTCAGCTTTAACCCTAATTAACTACACGTGAACCTAGTAAATTTTTTTGGGATTACTGGAAATATGTCTTCAGGTGTTTTGGGGCAGGTATGGTAATAACTGACCATCCAGGAGCAGGATTGAACACAACTCTTGTAGGGTTAGGCTTGGGGTTGGAGATGGGGCTGGAACTGTATTGTGATCAACCTAACATTTTCCTTTTTTTAAGGGGTAGTTGATAGTGTTTAGAATAGGGTTAAGACTGTTTCTCCAAAAGTTGTTGATCCATGAACTTGGGATGCACTACTTGGGAAAGCAGGTTGCGTATCTCCGGTGGATGAGGCCCTAGCTGAGTAACTACCTTTGAGATGTATGGGCATGCTAATGAATATCTTTTTCTAGGAATTGTTTGAACAACGACAGAAGAGGTGCATGTTAGAGACCTGTTTAAGACAGTCATTATTTTTGCAGGTCTGTTCTGTTCTGCTGGTGGAATACAAATCCTGTAGCTGTAAATCCTGATATTTCTGATATGAGTTCTCACTGAGCAGAAGGGTAAACCTATGTGTAAACTCATGTTTAGTTTTCCACCGACCCTCTTTCACTCCGTCATCTGCCTGTCATCTCCAATCTCCACCTGTTATTCAGATGATGATGTTTACCATGTGTATGTTGTGTGTCAGTGCGTAGCAGGCACACATTCACACATGTGTCATCACTTGCATTTTGGATCTTGGGGGAACAGGGTGATGGCAATTGCGTGTAGCGATGCTGATAGGATATGACGTCTGTGTGTGTGTGTTTGAGACGAAGCTCGATATGGATGGCCAATTACTGTCCAGTGCAGGAGAGGACAGCCATCACCTCTTTCTCTCCTGATGCTGTCACCACAACGACCAGACAGAAATCTGCTCCCACTGGGAGTTATTACTACAGCACTCTACAACACACACACACAAATCCACAACAATACACACACACACCTCCTTAAGACCTCCCAGCTGCTTAGCAAAACCATAGCAATGAGTCTCGCTCACATTGTTCGGTCAATTTGCTGGAGTATGTTGACATTTTTCCAAGCTATTAAAAACTCTTCAGTTCGAACGTTAAGTTCTGGCATTATAGGTCCGCTTTAAGACAAACTTAATAGGCACGTAGTGAAAACTGAACTTTCAGAGCTTATAGATTTGCTCTTCTAATGGCTTAAATGAAATGTCACTTGCTTTATTTTGCACTGTGGTTTGTTTTAACCCTAAGCCACTTTACCAAAGTCTACGGTCCAATACACATCCCACTCAAATTGAAAACATGTAGTTCAAAAACTGAGTACATGAATAAACCACAACTGTACATTCTAATTTATCTGTATTTCACGATCATTTTGCTTAATTAAAAAGTGTGCAGAAAGGCATGACGGCAGCACCTGTTCCTGTCGTTTACTAAGATTGGGTGCTTGCTAGGTAGTACAGCAATCTCTGCTCTGTATTACATGAGGCTTGTTATTTAAGACATTGTTTTAGGGGTATAGGAGAAAAAGGGAGAATGTTACGCACTACACAAAATAGCAATATGAATACAGTAATTTAATGAATAGTTACATATATTTATTTATAGTGAATAACAATATAAAATACAGTAGATACATTCCAATGTAGAAAATGTTTCACATTAATATAGAATGTGTAATCACATGCAAGTTTATCAAAATTTTAAAATGTGGATGCAATTTTTGATCCCACTTTATATTAAGTGGCCTTAACTACTATGCACTTACATTTAAATTAATAATTTGGTACAATGCACTTATTGTGTACATACATGTTTTTACATTGTACTTTTAATTTAAAACATACCTGCATATAATTAGATATGTAATTAATTTCTGTAATTACATTTGTCTTATCCCACCCTTAAACCTACCCATAACACCGAACCTGTCCCTAACTATACCCGTATCCCACCTCAATAGCAGCAGAAGTGTTTTGCAACACAATATGAACAAGTACATTGTACTTATTTTTGATGTAAGTACGTAGTAGTTAAGGCAACTTAATATAATTTATTAGTTTGCAAATTGTATTGAAATTAAATACTGTTACATTGCTGTTTCATTGTTAAGTTAGAAAAGAAAAGATAATTAAATAGATGTTCAATTAGATTTTACATCTAAATTGAAACATTAGTTGACATATGTAGCTGTAGTCTGTATTATATTTAAATAAACAATTAAGTAAGGCAATTTTCAGGTTTAATTCTAAATGATTTGCCTAGTCTAGATTTACCACTGTAGGAAGTATAGTTTATATTTACAGATACAGCACCTGTTCCTCTTTGCCTGTGGGGTGAACCGTGGTGTTTGGATCAGTTTTCTCATGAATACTTTACAATACAGATCACCGCTGATGTAGAAAATCTGACCCCAGATCAGCGTGAGTGTTAAAGAAGTGTCAGCAGTGGTAAAGGGAAGTGAGTGTTGGCTGTAGACCTGAGATAAGCTGTGATAAGACGCGGCTACACACATTGTCAGTGATGTCTAGAGTTGTTGTGCCAAAATCCATTGAACCGTGATGTAAAGTTTCCCAAGGGTGAGCATTCCTGTATGTGTGTGTGCGTGTGTGAGCGTGCTTATCTAAAGGTATCTCCATCTGAAGAGGGCAGATATCATCCGTTCTACCTGCCATAGTTCTGTTCAGACCATGTGCATGTGTAACAAAGTGTATTTGTGTGTGTGTGTGTGTGTGTGTGTGTGTGAGGGTAAGGAGAGGTGTTTTTTTCATTTACATTATGCGCTAGTTCGCTAGATACACATGCACAGAAAAAAGAAAGAAAAACACAGTATTAGTGACACCAAGGTCATAGGTTCAAATCTCAGGGAACAGATATTCAAATGAATCTTGAATGCACTGTAAGTCACTTTGGTCTTCAAAATGGATTTAAATATGTTTCAAATGTGACCTGGTGGGTAGTCTATGTGTGCCAACATGGTTTCTGTGTTGGCAACCCTAATTTGTGTTACCAAGGTTATGGGTTCAAATCCCATTCCCACACATACTGATGAAAAGCATATGTTGATTGCACTTTAAGTCAGTTCAGTCTTCCAAATGTACATAAATATACATGTAAATATGTCCTGGTGGGTAGTGTGTGTGTGTGTGTGCGTGAAACTTGGTTTATGTGTGGGCCATCCTAGTTTGAATCTGTATGCAAAGGTCAATCTCACAATGTATGTGTCTGGGATATATATATATATATATATATATATGTGTGTGTGTGTGTGTGTGTGTGTATATATATATATATTTAAATATACAACACACATATATATAAACACACACACACGTATGTAATTATGTCGTAAATGTGGTCTGGTGCATAGCGTATGAGTACCAATATGTGCAAATGTGAATCTCACAAAAAAACATATCTGGGTCATATTTTTCCCCTCGAACTCTAAAGAAAAAAAAAAAGTAATATTTTTAGAGAACTATCTACTAATACAGTTTTTATTTTTTTCACGCAGCTGTAAAAGAGAAAAAAAAGTCTGAATGTCATTATGTTATATGCCGGTTGACGATAATGCAATGACTTCATTGTGTTAACCGCCCATCCACCTATCGTAACGACTCTTTGGCTTGAAGCCGAAAACATGCGTCTGGTTCTCATAAAGACTTTGAGTGTGTTTGTGTGTATGGAAGAGCCGTGTAATGTTTCGGATGGAGCCAGTTTTATGCTTGCCGATTTTTCCTTGTTATTCGTACTTATTTCTCCTACTTTCTCTCATCTTCCTCTTCTCGTTTGTCATTCAGCCTGCATAGTATGTAGATGAGGAGATATCACCCAGCAGCACTGATGGATGTGTAAGACTCCCTGCTGTTTGTGTGTGTGTGTGTGTGTGTGTCAGCAGCATAACTTTATTACAGACTTACATCAAAATCATCATTAATGATGTATATGATCAGCCCTCCTGCAGGGAGCGTGTGTTGTGTGTGTGACACACAAAAGTTTGTTTTCTTTTGCAATGGTGTCCCATCTTGGGCCGCTCTATGTGGACTATTTATCACAATCCTGAATGTTTACTTGGGTTATTGCGCTGAAGTCTGAGTGTGTGTGTGTGTGTGTGTGTATGAATGTTTTCCTGGTTGCTATGGGCCTCAGTTGGTGGATTCTCGGCAGACTTCATTAGTTAAAACAAAGCAAGATGTCCGTTTTGTCTGCTCCTCCACCTTAATTGATATTGATTTGTTCGCGCCTCTCGCGGGATTAAAAGTGTGTTTTGTCCCGTCGCCAGCGGTTTTTCCTTCTTCTCGCCAGGGGAAGTCAGTCAGTGCCTGTTTCTGCAGCTTTTCTTTTCTTAAAACGTAACCCGTTGTCAATCCCATCCTCATTAAAACACCATTAAAATTGTGCAGGTAGTTTATAGAAGCCTGTGGCTTCTGCCAAACATAACCACACACACAAACACACGTATCTGAAAGTCTAGCTGAGTTCTCTCTGTGTTTTAATTGGCAATACAGGAAGATGGGTTGGTAATAAATAGGGTTATTTCATCATTTATTTACATTTTGTTATTTCTTATGTGGAAAAGTTGGCATAGTGCACTACTAACAGATGAGGTTGATGCCTCAGTCAAGCCAGAATCACTAGCTCTGTTGCAAACCCTAGAGATCTGCCTCAGTATCTGATGTCTACATGTACTGTAGTTACCTTCTAAGTTAGCATGCTAATCTAAATGGAACCTCATAAGTGACATATTTGAAACATTTACAAGTTTGGTGTTAGCATGTTGCTAAGCTAACAACATAGTACTCAATAATAACAAGCACACACAAATAATGTCTAAAATAATACGTTTACTATTTTTCTTACAGCGCTTGGGATATAGCACACTTAAATGTCAGATTTGAAACATTTACAACAGTTTTTAGCTTAGCATGTTGCTAAGCTAACAACACAGTACTCAGTAACAAGCACACATATATAATGTCTAAAATACTACATTTAATTAATTTTTACAGCGCTTGGGATATAGCACACTTAAGTGACAGATTTGAAAAAATGTACAATAGTTTGGTGTAAGCATGTTGCTAAGCTAAAAACACAGTACTTGGTAATAACAAGCACACAAATAATGTCTCAAATAATGTTTAATAAAATTTCTACAGCGCTTGAGATATAGCACACTTAAGTGTGCTATTTATTTTTGTTTTTACTCAAGACATTTGGATAAAAGTTTGAAAATCTCCAATTAAAAACTTATTTTTAAATAAACCTGTGGCAAACTTAGGCCTCTGACAAAATTTCACGGCAAACTTCTGCATCAGTAGTGTGTCTACAATGCCTCAAAATGCTATCTAGTTAGAAAGCCTACTAAGTTTTGGAATAGACATACTGTGTATGTGCTTAAATCAGTGTGTGATGAGTGTGTGTGATAGAGCAGTCCTTCCGCACATGCTGATAATACACTAGCCCGTCTCTGGCGTTAGCCAGCTTTTCATCATCATGATTGATGGCGTGCCGACCCGGATCTCGAGCGGTTATGATCATATCAATTTGCCGCCAACCTCATTGACATCTCTTTACAAGCCCGTTATCTTCCATTCTTGCCATAATGACGCCTCACAGAACGACTGCACGGCTCATCGCCCCAGTCCCCGGCGGAGTGGGCCGGGATTATGCCGTCAATATGAGGGCCAGATTAAGTGGTAATGTGAGATTAACGCATGGCTCGAGTTTATTAAATGGGATTAACGCTGACATTTCACCCCAGTGGGACACCTCTGACATTCACAATCATGCTCATTTATGCTCTCATCCGGTGAGAGATGACAAAACCGTTACCAAGGCAGCCTTGTGTCACCCCATGAACCGGTGAGACCTGCATTACCAAACTATATTGTTTAAATGTTTTTCTTTTCAACTTTCATATCTAAGAGAAACACTACATATAGAAGTCAGGTCAATAAAAGCATAAAAAGTGTTTATAGGTAATGAACTGAACTTTGAGCTGTATATATAACCCTCAGAAACATCCTAATAACATAATCGCAACATTTCCATCCATGTTCTACTTCTTTTCTTTTTCTTTTTGGTGGTAATAGGGGGAAAAGAGGTTAGAAATGAGTATTAACTGGAGGAAATGAGTGAAAAGTAGACTAAATTAGTAAAGGAGGTGATGTGTGTAGAAAGGACAGAAGTGCAAGGGTTTGACTCTGGTGAAGAGGGAGCCACAAGGACTTGATTGTTTCTAATTATATCCACAAATAATTTTATTCAATTGCATGACACATCAGTCAAACTGGGTGAATGTGTTTGCACTTGTGTTAGTTTATGATCATGAATGTGTGTTAGGGATGCTACTTTTAGAATTTTGGATGATGCTTTTATAATTATTATATTCAGTATCCTCGATGTTAAGCTGCTACCAGAGAGATTTTGGTGATGTAAACAGCATTACAGTGACATTACAGGAAAATGTATTGTATCACCCTTATATTGTTCCAACTTGTATGACTTTATGGCATGAGGGTGAGTCAACAATGAAATCTTTTTCTTTCTTTTTTTCTTTCAACTATCCCTTTTCAACAACTATTTGTCTCTTTAAATGTGGTCTGAGTGTGTATTTCCCGTGAAACACTGTTTGCATCAAAAATAAAAGAGAATATTCAACAGAACATAAAGTACTTAGATTAATCTGGTGCAAACATGATATGATTGGTTAATAATGACAATTAGGTAGTAAACCAAATCTGTCAGACCACTAAATCACGATTTATAAAGTCCGAG
The DNA here is from genome assembly GCA_027422415.1 of Schizothorax lantsangensis. Classification (NCBI taxonomy): domain Eukaryota; kingdom Metazoa; phylum Chordata; class Actinopteri; order Cypriniformes; family Cyprinidae; genus Schizothorax; species Schizothorax lantsangensis. The sequence continues at coordinate 11,590,328 of CM049849.1, forward strand.
CCACTAAACATGTCCTATCTTCCATGTGTTGTGGTAATAAGGTTTGAGAGCAGTTTGTTAAACTTGTTGCATTTAGAGGTGAAGACTGAAGCAGGGCTTTACAACACCAGCATGACTGAATACAGACCGCTGTGGCAGTTAATGAAATTTTGGCATGTCGTGGACCTCCTCTCCTTTCGTTCCACAGCTCTCCTGTTACACCGCACAGCTGTGGAGTGTGTATATGTGTGTGTCCTGTTCCATTTCAACAGAAATCTTATTGCTCAAGCGCTTTAGTTCCAGTGCGAATGAATCTTTCTCTTACACTTCTCGCACGCATACACCTATAGAAAAGAAAAATCTCAAATTAGATGTCTTTAATAGCTCATTTGATTCTCCTATGCAGCAATGAGAGCAAATGGAGATTTTGCTTCAGATGTTTATTGGAGACGAAGACCTCAGTAATCTCACACATGTCTAGAACCAGGGTTCCACATTGAGCCTGCAGTTTAGGCCCCATGTACGTTCCATGTTAAGATGTTAAATCCTTGTCGGCGCCGATAGTCCTGTGGGCAGCACGTCGACATGTAGCGCCGTTGCGCTTCGGGCATCCCGTGTTCGAGTCCCGGCTCGCAGACCTTTCCCGATCCCGTCCCCCCTCTCTCTCTCTCCAACTTTGTTTCCTGTCTATCTACTGTCCTATCAAATAAAAGGCAAAAACGCCAAAAATAAATATAAAAAAAAAGATGTTAAATCCTTAAATCCAGCCTACAAGTTGGCTTTGACTGCATTTTGGTTTGACCTTTAATGTAACAAACTGAAATTAATTTTACAAACAGAAAATTTTACTGTATGTGTATGTGCTAAATTGTACAAATTGTAAAAATAAATAAATAAAATAATATTAATAAAGTTTAAGTTCTCATTTAATATATATATATATATATATATATATATATATATATATATATATATAGTGCTGTCAAATGATTAACCTCGATTAATCACATTCAAAATAAAAGTTTTTGTTTATGTAATATATGTATGTACTGTGTATATTTATTATGTATATAATAGATACAAACACATTCAGTATATATTTTGAAAATATTTACATGTATTTACATGTTTATATTTATATTCAGATAATTTATATTATATATAAATATATTTAATATATAAACATAACATATTTTTCTTAAATATATACATGCATGTATGTGTATTTATACATAATAAATATACACAGTACACATACATATATTATGTAAACAAAAACTTTTATTTTGGATGTGATTAATCAAGATTAATCGTTTGACAGCACTAATATATATATATATATATTAATTACATCCATTTCATTAATTTTACATCAGCTTTATTTAATTTAACAAAAACTATTACTTTTACTAGTTTAACTATAGCAATACTGCTCCTTAGGAATTTTATGAGATACTTTTATACTTAACATAATTGTGGGCTGCCATGAAATCTCTTGAGCTTTGAAAGAGCGAGCTTTGATTAATCAGATTTAGCGAGTTATTAAGTATTGAATATTAGCATTGCTCTGTTGAAGGCTAGTGCATACATTAGAGAAGAACTAGGACAGTTAATGCAGTACTCAAACTGTGCGACGCTAACAGCAGCTCCCAAAGGCTCAGCTTCTTTATAACTACACACACACACTTCATCTAGGGCAGACGCTCGAGGCTGCTCAACTCACTGTCATTGATAGTCAGAACAAAGAGGTCAAAACAAAATGTATCACATATGGTGGGTGCATACATATGTTTTGCGTGTTTTTTCCACGGCAGCATAAGAATTGGTATGTTATTCTGCTGGGTCATTATTTGGCAGAGACTCTTTTTGGCAGAAGCAGTGTTTGGCGGCATACCAGCTTTCTGCCATCAGGTTATACATTGCCGTGTGTGTGTTGTGTGTGTGTGTGAGTGTGTGTGTGCCAGAGCATCTAGAACAGCTGCTGGGGCACATCTGTCTACCAAGCAACACATTCAGACACACACACAGTCCTGCACTGTATGGCGAACCCATTTCCTAGCATCCAATGCGCTGTTAGGGGCCTTTCACACAGGATGGGTTCTTGTGGTCCTTCTGTGCTATATTTTAATTGTTGATCTGGGTAAACATGCACCAGACGGACGTCTCAGAACCTTGCAACGTGCCACACTGTGTCTTGCACCATGACTACTGTGGTTTTAAGAGGCCCTGTCAACTTTCATCTCGAGACCCCTGCATTCTATTCCATTGCGCTGTGTTGTGTCTAGCTGCTTTGAATATAAGAATGCAGTATGTAGTTCACTCCAGAATGAAAATGTCCTGATAATTTACTCACCCCCATGTCATCCAAGATGTTCATGTCTTTCTTTCTTCAGTCGAAAAGAAGTCTAATGTTTTTGTGGAAAACATTTCAGGATTTTTCTACATATAGTGGACTTCAATGGGGACCAACGGTCTATGTACCAACGTGACTACGGAATGTGTGAAGTTGTGGACACGCTTCGCAGAGCTAGTGAAAGAGGAGCATTTGTGGTTAAAAAGTATATACTTATTTTTTTTTTTTTTTGAAAATGACTCATCATTTTGCTAGATAAGACGCTTACTCCTCGGCTGGGATCATGTATCCCTTTGAAGCTGCATTGAAACTGCAATTTGGACCTTCAACCCATCGGTCCCCATTGAAGTCCACTATATGGAGAAAAATCCTGGAATGTTTTCATCAAAAACCTTAATTTCTTTTCAACTGAAGAAAGAAAGACATGAACATCTTGGATGACATGGGAGTGAGTAAATTATCAGGAAATTTTCATTCTGGAGGGAACTAATCCTTTAACACTGCTTGAAAAAACTCTTACCCCTACATCGCTGCATAACTTTGACACAGCATTTGTACTATAGACATGAATGATGCCTCAAATCATGCAGCTTTTAGAGAGGTGTGCTATCATTTTCATAGCGATCCTATTTAAATTTAACAAATGAAAGAAACTAAAATTCCTAAAGACTTACATAGGAGCAGAATATCATAGAGACTTTAAGGTTGCCTCTTTTGACATGATCTAGTAAACAACAACCTAATCATCCAAAACACCTGAGCAACTACCTGAACAACCAAGAAACCAATCAGAATCACCCAAGCAACCAGCTGAATTGACAGTAAACTGATGCCCCTTTCCCAGCTCCATGTAGTTTTGCTACTTCCACCAATACGACAAAATAATTATTTGAATACTTACTTTGACATATGTAGACACTATGTCAGAACACTCCAGCAACCACTTAGAAACACTCTAGCAGCTGCATAGTAATGCACAAAAAAAGCAATTACTTTAAGCACCCTACACTCTCAGACAAAAAAGGGCAAAAAATTTACCTATAGGGCAGGGGTGTCCAAACTTGTTCCTGGAGCGCCATTGTCCTGCTGAGTTTAGCTTCAGTCACAATTAAACACACCTGACTCAGCTAATCATGGTCTATCTAGGAATACTAAAAGCTTCCAGGCAGGTGTTTTAGAGCTGGTTGGAGCTAAACTTTGCACGACAGCGGCCCTCTAGGACTGAGTCTGGACCCCCCTGCTTTAGGGGAACAACAGCTTGTCACTGGGGAACTACCTTGGAATGCTTTAGCAACCAATCAGGACTCTCCAGGCACCATGTAGCAGCACTCTAAAGAACACACTAGCAACCAATGCCCTAAAAACTACTCGGACACCCAGACAACTACCTGGAACAGCCAACAACACTTTAAAACATAGAGAGTAGAATACTCTAGTAACCACATAGAAACATGGTAGCAGGTGCAACCACTACTGCAACTGCAACCACCAGAACACCCTACCAAACACCCTAGCAAGACTACTACTGCAGCCAGACTACTTCAGCAACTGCTTAACAATGTGCTAAAACAGAACATCTCAGTAACCACCTAGGAATGCTCTAGCAACCACTCAGAACCCCAGAAACCACTTAACAGCATTCCAAATCACATGCAAAACAGCCTAGCAAACTCTTAGAAACACCTAACTAGATCCCACTCAGAATACCCAGACAAATACCCAGGGGTGTGTTTCCCAAAAACAACTATGGTTGCAAGTTCTGTCGTTACCAATAGAGTTCAATGGAGCTTGCAAAAATAGTTATCTAACAGTTCTTTAGGGAGACACACCCCAGAACAGCCAAACAACTACCTTGAAACACTGTAGCAACCAGCCAAATACTCTTTGAACCAAATAGCAGTACACTAAAACCTACTCAGAACACCAGACAACGTTGGTGCCAATAGCCTCGCGAGCAGCAGGCCGACATATAGCGCTATTGCGCTTCAGGCATCCTGAGTTTGAGTTCTAGCTCGTGGACCTTTCCCGATCCCAAGAAAAAGAACACCAGACAACCATTCAAAACACCTGGACAACTACACTCTTTAGCAACCAAATACCATAGACATGGCAACCACCCAGAACACTCTAGGAGGGAACCACATAGCAACATGCTTAAAAACAACTCAGAAAACCTTTAGCAAATGCATAGCAGTACCCTAGCATTGTGACAACGTCTTTGGCATGGGCAAGTACCTTTAATTTAAATGTCATAATCATAATTAGGTTGGTGTGTGGGTCTGTCTCTCTCTGTATCTCTCTCTGGAGATATGAATTGATATTGTAGCCAGTTTCTCATTAGCCATGTGTCCTGGGACCGTTTGACTTTATGTATGCCAGTCTCATAAACCAGCTGAGACGACTGTTCTATAGCCACACTGTGTGTGTGTGTGTGTGTGTGTTGTTCTTTATCTTACAGTTCTTTATAAAGTGTACACGTCTTCATTTATAAGTGGTACACATACTGTGTTTATGTTTATGGATTTTTAGCAACAGACTTTAATAGCTCATAATGCCTCATAAACTGAGATCTGTGAGGGCTTGTGGGTAATGGAGCTTATGAGAAAGGGAGGGTGCGGATGATTGATGAATGGTGTTGTCTAATCTGTTGCTTAAGGTTATGTAACTCCGATGTGTGTTAGATTGATAGGGTCTAGGCTTAGAACAGTAAATTCACCCTTTGAGCAATTCTTGTCAAATGAAACCTAGCATTGAGCTTCCTAGACAAGTTTGTTGTCTGTCCCCTTTCTCGTTTTTTTCTCGCACACTCTCGGACAAACAAATAAAATGAGCAAGGCAGGGGAAAAGGAAAGGGGTTTAGTCTCTTGGCAGTGATGGACGGTGCAGTCTGAAATGTCTGCATAATCGGAACAACGGAACAGTCATATTATTACACCAAAGCCTTCAGAGTGGCTGATGATATTGTAGATTTTTTTTGTCTATTTTACGGTTATCATCACAATATGTGTCAATTTCCATTTTCACCACCCAAACTGGACCAGTTCCAGTCGTTTCCAGCAAGCGATTCTGGGCTGGAAAAAAATGGTTCTGCACTCATTTGAACAGAGAGTCGCTAATGTCAGAAGCCGGAGTGATAGAAAGAGGGTAAAAGATCTCAGTCTTGTTTGAATATATGCAACGTCTCCTTATGTTTTGAGTATGAAATATTGGGAGAACTTATTGGGAGAGACAGAGTTTAAATCCTGTCAGAAGAGATGAGTGTGAAGTCGTGGGTCAGTGACTTCCTTCCTCCCAAGAGGTTAAATGAGTCTCTTTTGAGTGCCAGTCACCCAGAAAGAGTATCAGCTTCGGTCTACCTAACTCAAATCGGACAGAAATAGCAACCCGAGGCTCGACTGACCACAAAACATACACTTTAAAGACCCCATAAGAGTGTTTAAGCAGTCTCCAAGTTCACCAACAAGATGTCCAGGTTCGTCCAGTTTGTTCCAATATGAGATCCCTTCACAAAAGAGATGTCCCAGTTCAGTGGTTCCCAATCCTGGTCCTGGAGAACCCCCATCACTGCACATGTTAGATGTCAAACACACCTGATTCAACTCATCAGCTCATTAGTAAAGACTCCCAAGACCACAAATGTGTGTGTCAGATAAGAGAGACATCTAAAACATGCAGTGCAGGGGGTTCTCCTGGACCAGGAATGGGAACATCTGTCCCAGTTCATTCAGTTTGTCCACTAACCATAAAGCTTGGTCATTCATTTCAGTTATTTCATGAACATTCAGAGTCTCAAAGTGAAGTGAAAACATCTGTTGAGACGGTCCAATGAAATGCTCCTGCACTCTCTGCTCTTAAATGGTCTTTGCAGACTTCAGTGAACGAAAAAATGTGTAGGTCAATGGACGTGAACAAGATTTGTTAACAATATAGGTTTGTTCAGAAATGCTGATTCGTTCACAAATGAAACACCACTGCAAGGTGTCCTATTATGGTAAAAAAGAAAACACTTACGTTGGTGCTGATAGCCTTGTGGGCAGCGCACCGACATGTAGTGCCATTCCGCCTCGGGCATCCCGAGTTCGAGTCCCGGCTAGTAAAGTGATGAGCAATCACTTACACTGGAGGTGCGACCCAACAAAATCAATGAGAACCCATTCTAATCAATGATAGTGTTTAAAATGGTTTCAATACGACAAGACTCCAACAATAAACTGATGCCCCATTGTATTTCTGATATACTCCATGCACTTGCGCTACTTCCGACAACAGTAGGCTACAAATGGATTTGGAACTTTCACTTGGACGTGTTTAGTGTAGATGTGGTGTACACTATGTACCCTAGACATGGTTTTACTCATAAATATCGCAACAGGTTGCAGGACATTTTGTCAATGCATTTTTTCTTGCATTATGCAATGTAGACCCGCCCACATCAAAATGTCAATGGTCCAAAACCCTACATATATGAAACCTTAAATACATTCTTATTGGCTGTGTCACATTAGCATGTACAGGCAAATTACGCGTCACTGGAAACAACGTATGTTTAGCACACAGTGTTACAAAAAAAAATAAAAAATGAAATTTTACAAATAAATAATTTTAAAAACCCTCTTATTCAAGGAAAGAAACAAGTTTAGTGACTGCTGTCAGCTGTAGTCTAGTCTGGAGTACTTTAAAACACTCCACCTGTCTATTATCACTCAAAAACATGATGAATTTCTCAAGCAAGCAAAACACATACTGCTAACACACTCTGTTGCACAAGGGCCTTGATAAGAGAGTGGATATGAGTGTGTTTGTGTGAGAGACAGATAAATAGACGGAGAAGTAAAGTGCAGAATGAGTAAAAGAGACGCAGGCACACAGATGGTGGGCTGTTGGAGAAAAAGAGATAATGATTACAGATGAGAGGAGATGGAAACCGCACAGTTAGAAAGAAAGAATGATAGATAGAGATAGAGACAAATAGGGAGGGGAGATGTTTCATTTCCATCTACCACCCTCCATTTTTTTAATAAGGTAAAATTCTATTGGAATCTAGCGCCATATTAAAGGAGCAAAGTGTTTTCAGACATGCATTTCAGAATCTAGATACCAAATTGTAAGGTTTATTTTTTTTTTTTTTTTTTTTTTATTGGTTAAGTAGAAGTTCCGCTTGGACCTCCTCATTTCTGCTGTATATTGAGCATAATTTCGTTTCTAGCTATAAGAACTGTTATGCTTTCTAAGGTATTGTCTTTTCAACAAGAGAAATGTTCCAAAAGTAAAGCAGCAAAAACATTGTTGCCTTTTTTTATATACTAATATTTTATTAAATAAAGCTAAATTTCCTTAAAATTAATTCAATTTAAATATATAGCTCTAAATAGTCACATCTGTTGGTGTTGTCTGCAATTTTATGACACATTCTTCTGATATATTCAGCCTTGGTGCTCTGGTGGGAAATGCAGGTTCGTATCCAGCCTGCAACATGTTCTGATCCTATTTTCTGTATCTATCCCCAATAATTTCTTGTTACGCTATACTGTAACTTTATGATGCAGTACAGAAAGGCCCAAAAAATAAAATAACGAAAAGAAATGTCAGTTCAAAGTGTAACGGTAGCTTTCAGATAGATTATCTGTGGTTTCCTAACCCCTATTTCTCACCACAGTTTATGTGTATTTGTGTGTTTGAGGGGGCGATAGAAGACAGAAGGAAAGATGTTTGTGTGTGCAGATACATCTGGGTTAAGGCCTTGCATAATTCATCCCAGTCAGGCTCAATGCGAAGGTATATACGGCAGAAACCGCGGACAGACCTCTCGCTGTGTGGCTCTTTGAAATGGAAAGTAACCTCCAGCCCACCTTTGCTCTGATCACCAGAGCCAGCATATGCTATCCCTCTGCATCCCTCTCATTTGGGCTGGAATAAAGGAATAATTCACCATTAATAAGTGCATAGCTGGCGTCCTGTTATTCGACAGCGCTGATGGCAGCTGTTATCAAACAGCACCCGTTTCACCGGAACCTTTCAGAATCATGACCGCACACCTCCTCCCCATTGTCCACAGGGGACCAATTTATTAACATGCGGTGGGAAGCACGGTCTCTTTCTTCATACACACACACATGTACGCCGAAGGAGCTCAGCAGTTGGAGAACGGAGGGATAAGAAGAAAAAAGCACAAAAAAAGAAAAGAAAAACAATTTGGAGAGGGCTGTTTGGTGCTATCAAGAGCGGGGAGTTCATTTTGATTACCTGAGCTCGGGTGCCATGTTGAATGAGGGCCAAAATTAGCCGTGGTGAATTGGCCACAATTGATTTGCTCTTTGAATACAGCATTCTGCCTTTTCACGCCAGTTTTTGAAATGGTACTGGATGTTTTTTCAGGCTTTTTTCCCCGATAAAGGCAATTGAAAAGGTCGCACAAAGTGATTGCTGGTTTTTATTTCAGTTGATTTATTCCCACAAACAGAAGAGGACGCATGTTACCACAAACACACATATATGGCTAAACCTCATATTTTACCTCAAAATCGAAAGCAAAAGACACTTTTTTGCAAATAAATAAAGTATTATTAATATTCGTATTATTATTATTATTATTATTGTAAAATTATGACAACATCTCCAATTATATTTTTTATATAAAATTTCTCAATGTATGGCATTCTCATTATTGCAATGTTAAATATTTATTTATTGTTCATTTGAACACTTCTTATATTTTGTGGAAATTAAATGAAGCACATATCTGTAAGCTTCAGTATTACACTTTAATAGTTTACAGTGCAACACCATTTGCCTCCGTCAGCGTAATGTGTAAATTATGATTCATACAGGAACCGGTTGCTAATGAAGTGCTGTATTAGCCATTTGTAATTGTCAGCAGGGATGAATTTGATTTTTTTTTTTGGTGAAATATGTCAAGAGGAGGCTGAAAGAGGTGCTCACAATGTACCATTTTTCCTCTCTCTCTTTCTGTCCATTTTTTTTTCATCTCCACTTCTCTTGGGCTCAGTGGCTTGTGACGCTCCATATGTCCGTCTGCTTCTCAGAGAGAGAGAGAGAGAGCGAGAGACATTAATACAGGCACCCCTCGCCTCGTACATTCATGTGGGTGTGTGTGTGTGTGTGTGTGTAATGTAGACAGCAGTGAAGTGAATGTTATCTTACAGACGTTGAATGCACCTGCAGCTAAAGCCATGCATGAGAGCTCCCTGCAGAAATAAACACATACACTTGAGTACTATCACACACACACACACACACACATCTCATTACAGCTGTATTATCACAAATGAAGGAGACGTACAAGCACATAAACACACATGCACCTGTGCATATTTGATCAAAATTAAAGATGAGCAGATAGATGGAATATCAATATTGTCATTGTATCATATTGATGTTGTACAGAGGAACAATCCTATAAATTGTATTATTTCTTTCTTTCTTTCTTTCTTGATTGATTGATTGATTGATTGATTTTGGTGCTTGTGTGTGTAAGTGAAATAGGCCCTGGAAGTATTTGGAAGTTTTAGCTCAAATGCATGAATGTTAATGCAAGTATGTGACTTTCACTGAGCTAATGAATTAATTTTCTCTTTTTCTCTCACAGGCAGGACGCAAGTGATCTGACTGGAACTATACAGAGGTAGGACTCCCTCTCTCTCTCTCTCTCTCTCTCTCTCTCTTATTTCTACTGAGTTCTGGCTAGTAGTGTGTTGAATGCTATAATGATCTGATGATTTGTCTATTTCACACACATAAACCTTTTTTTTTTTTTTTTACTAAGACCTTGGGTTGGTCGCTAGGTTTCATACCTGACAGACACAACTCTTGTACATTACTGTATACTGTATACAATTATGGCTGTGTCCATGTATGATCTCAATAATGTTTAACCTCCATATATAATAACAGAACATGGTCTGTTATAAAACCTGGGTGAGCTGCCTGCCTAGACAGTATTTTAAACAATCCTAGGTTTACTTCCAACTTCCATTCCTAAAGGTTGAAAAAAACAAGTGTAATCCTTTCATAGAAAAAGCCAAGCCCAGAATGCACTACAATAAGCTCGGTGGAAAAATTATTGTAAGATGACAGACAATCTCAGAGAAATATTGTTCCATACCGAAGATTTAAGCTTAATAAAGTTTTGTTTTTAGCTTAGCAACATGCTAACATCAAACTCTATTGTAATAAATAAGGACTTGAGTCTTCTGAGGTGCTCTTTTTGTATAGGACTGCCTATGTAGACCATTCTAAATCAATAATTTGTGCAGTTCTGTTTCTGTTAGCATGCTATCTTAGAAGGTAGTGTCCTATGTAGGCAGTACACAGCAAGGCAGCCTCCTAGGATTCAGAAAATAACTAATGACAAGCTCAAACAGCATTCATATACAGTTGGAGGCCTGTAATGTCTGACCTCACTAAGCCAGCATCCAGCAGCAGAAGAAGATGATGGGATTTTTGGAAAGAAGAAAGTGTAACCTCAGACTTTGCCGATTTTTGCCTTTTCTGAATTTTTGATTACGAGAGGAGAGCAAGATGACAGGGAAGAGAAATAAAAGAGAAAAAGGAGTTCTCAGAGAGTCAAGCGTGCAGAGTTGAGGCTGGTAAAGATCTGTGACTGAGGGCCATTAAACCCAGCCCCACGGCTATGAGACGACACATCGAAAGAGCGAGAGAGAGCGGCTGAGAGTTTTTTGATAAACTGCTGATCCTGAAATAGCTACACCTATTTTTCATCGGGAATTCTGTTAAGAATAAATTGTCACGTCTCATCTGGAGAGGAGCTTTCTTCCTCAGGGCGGCACACAGAAACTCAAAGCCACTGCCGGAGTTCGCCACCCTCTCTGTCGTTACAGCGATGCACTGTGGGTTACCACCGGCAAAAGGCTGATTGACAGCCAGCCTCCGAGTTTTCAAGGGCACTCACGAAAAGGAAAAAATATGTCACCCTGGGAAAATGCTGTGGACGTTACAGTAAAATGAATGAATATGACATGACAAAATACTAAATTTAAAGGACGTTTTTTCTCAAAAGTCAACAACTTGCTAAAAGTTATAGGGATGTTTGACCCAGAAATGAAAATTCTGTCATCATTTACGTCCTCATATTGTTCCAATTCTGTATGAATTACTTGGACACAAAAGAAGATATTTTGAAGAATGTTGTTAACCAAAGAGTTGATGGTTGCCATTGACTTTCACAGGAAATACTATGGAAGTCAATGGCTACTATCAACTATGCGGTTACCAACATTCTTCAAAATATCTTCTTTTGTGTCCAACAGCTGAAGGAAACTCATACAGGTTTGGTAATGCTCGATGGTGAGTAAATGATGACAGAATTTTCATTTTTGGGTGAACTATTGGCCCTCCATTGGCCCTTGCATGGCTCCTTGAAAAGTGTGTGTTCCAAAAAGGAGATAACTAATATACTGTATGTTTCACTATCAAGATCTGTTATTTCCAGGAATGCAATGATGTAATGGGCATCATGTGTTCTTCAAATGCGCATATGGGTTTAATTTGGCAAATATTGTTGATCGAATCCCCCAACTTCTCTCTTGTGCACCACACCCAGAATTACCTCAGCGTTCATCTGTACACCAAAAGTCATGTGCATCTGAGTGCGTGTGTTCACAGCAATTTTAGTGTGACTTTATATGCAGATGAAGTGCAAAAGAACACAGCGAAATTCACAAGAATAACAAAACACCTCAGGAGTGAGAGGAAATGAACTAGAGATACAGAGCAGAGGAAATGAGAGGAAAGGAGGTTGTCATTGGTGTATTAGCGAAAATGATTAGGGAAAAATATTTTTGTTTGTGTGTAAATGTACAGTCAGAAAAATACTTTATGAAAGTGTGATAATGCAGATGTGTAGGCTTGGGCAAATGTGTTCTTGCATTACTTAATGTGGTAATGCCTCAGAATCTCAGACAGCAGTTGACCTGAAACCGCAATATATATCCGCTAATTGGAGCTCTATCACCCCTTGTGGTAATTCTGAGAATGCACTGCATACCTGCGATGGGTTATGAATAACACTCTGACACATTCAGTCGAATTTGCGTAACTAGAAACGTTTGTGTTCATGCATGTGTGTAAAAGTATGTTTCGGGCCTCAGGGGAAAATTCCTCCCAGAGGAAAATTTTACTGTGCAGACTTTGAGAACAAGGTGCAATCTATAATAAGCCTAATTTACATATAAAGGAGGTGTATTTGTGCTGAAAAGAAAGACAACGACTTAAATTCCCATGGTGCAGTGCAATACTAGTCTCAAGAGACTTGAGGTAGAAGTCTCCATTTGTTCTCTATTTAATATCATTGCTGTATGTCTGGAAATAACAATACAATTTTGAAATTTCTCATAATTTCTCTTGATTTTTTCTATTCTATTCTATTCTTATTTAAAAAGTATTAAAAATATTATTATTGTTGCAATGAAATATTTAAAATTATAGTTAGATGTTGTTGAAGAAAAATAAAATAAAATAAAATACCCCAAAGAGATAATATAATTATTATGGAATTATAAATAATTTATAAAATATGATTATAAAATGTATTGTGATATTAAATAATGAGCATGAACATATATTTAATATTATATTTAGATATTGAAATAAAAAAAATAAAAAAAAAGTCTCTGAGACCCCAAACTAATGTAAAAAATTTCATAGAAAGCCTGTTATTTGTTCAATAAAGTTGAATGTTGACTAAAGGATATAAGGTTACTATATGTATTATATTCTATTACAATATGTATTATTACAATATCAAATATTAATATGTTTATTATTATATTTAGTTACTGTTGAAACACACTGTAGAAAAAAAATAAAATGTGGCTATATGTGGCTACATTTGAATCATGTCACACTATTTGTTGAATAAAGCTAAATGTTGACTAAAGAATATGAAGTTGCATTCCTTTTATAATCAGATCTCAGAAGATTTGAAAAAGTTACAACCTGAAAGTTAAGTTTTTTTGGGGCCTTGGCATCTCTGAACAGAAGAACAAGGGGGTTAAAGAGATCTCCTATGTGCTTTTTCTTTCCTGTGGGCTACCATCCGAAATACAGTTGTCAACTTAAATGCAAAGATACTCTAATCTCTCTTTTTATCTTTTCTTCCAACATCCATGGCATAACAAAGAGAAAAGGAAGTGAAAGAAAGGGTGGCATAAAAGAACGTGTGACTGTGTAATTAGCTCCTGTGTGCAATCACTGATTCCCTCATGCTGAATGACTGACTGCCTCTTAGCTAGCTGCATCAAAACCATTTCTTCTCTTTTTTTCACTCTCTTTTTTCCGGTACCGGGGGTCTTAACAGCAGTGGGGGGGCCGAGAGGAAAACGGGGGGTGGGGGCGGAATCGGTTGTCAGCTAATTGCATCTCTCCGTGGCGATTATGTTCTCATAGAGAAAACAACCGATAATTACGGGAGCCGGGATGGCAGCGCAAGAGAGCGGTTACCGAACCGTCATGGCGGCCGTGTGGGACCCGGCCTCATTATCACCACAGTGACTGACCCGCCCCCTTCACCCCAGCAACCGCTCTAATTACCATCCAACCAGACCTGTCAATCAACACTATTTATAATCCAACTCTGAGAGAGGAAGGGAAAAGAGGGAGAGAAAGAAACATTATGAAATAGTCCCTGGGTATCACAAATAGAAACCTTCGGCGTTCATTACAAGTATTCAGGTTTGTCTCTTGTGTGGATTGATGTGTTCTGTGAATGTGAATAGGCCTGTTTTCTCTTTTGTCCTCTGTTTTTCTGTAGATTGATTATTAGACATCTCTTCTAAGAACCGTTTTAAAAGGCTCACATTGTAGCAGATCACTGAAATTAAATTGTACTGAGTAGACTATAGCCTTAGTCGGGCTAGATGCCATATTTAATTTGATATAGATGAAAATAGATAGACGTACCGTTTGTTCAATATGTCATTCTGTTGTTTACATTGGCATCAATCGTTCAGCTTACAAAAAAAAATTCCAGTGGACCAAAAACCTTCGAAATTAACACAGTACATCTTATTGAATGGATTTTACATCTACCATTCACAGCCTCTTTTTCATTTGTGTCACACTAATATCACATGCATATATTCTGTGTGGTTTTGGTTTGCACGTCTGCAAAAACATTTTACAATTTAGAATATACATAAATTCACACTTTTTTAAGATGTTAATTTGATTACATATAGTATATGTAGTTATAGATTCTAAATATGTATTGTGGAAAACTGAATATAAAGTGTTTTTTTGCATATTGTGTAATAAATAATAATAACGATAATATTAATTAATACTCCTGATTATGTAGTTGTAAATTTAAGATGTTAATTTGTAAATAGTAAATAATCTTGACTATGTTATCATTATATACTGGATAAATGTAGATATATAGTTTTTAAATTGTGATTATATAGTTTTAAAATCCAAGTATATAGTTAAAAACTCTTTAATATCTTGTGTAAATATGAATATATGCATATATTTAATCATTTTGATGTATGATGTATGTTGTTGCAATTTCTGAGCATGTCAATTTTAAATTTTGACTATATTATGTACATCTGATAATTATAGTTTTAATATATAATTTAATATAGAATAATTATATATATTATATACAAGAATATATTATAATTATATAGTTTAACTATATAATTAAAAACTCTTAATAAGTTGTGTAAATCTGATTATATATTTAAGTCTTTATTATGTAGTCATTTTAAAGCCAAGTAGGCCTATATAATAACAATTGTTAATATATATTTTTGTGAAACTGAATATATTGTTAGAAATCTTGATTATACAGTCGCAAATACAAGTATTCTGAATACACAGCTGCAAATATGAGAATGTGATTGTAAATACTGATAAATACTGAATATCACTGCAGATATATACACATATGAATGCAGTCACATGAATCACTGAGCCAGACTGCTTCTCGAATTCTCTCTTATATCCATTGTTATTTCACAATAGCAATTCCACATTTCACAATAGCCAGCTATATTTGCTTCCACTGAAGAGCGCATTTGTAGTCATTTGAATGAGCCACCCGAGGTGAGGCCTTGTGAAAGGTTCGTTAGGCAGCCCTCTGAACGAGCTGCACCACAGCACCCTATCTCCGTCTTTAGGGGGAGGCACCTGGACGAGCTCCACGGTGAGGCCTGGTGTAGGCTGAGTGATATGAGGCGTGAGACCTTGGAGTGCTGCCCTACTGTTACTCACAATCCTAATACCTCACAGATGTTCTGGATCGAGAAACAGCTGTCTAACATTACGTACGCACACAAAAACGCTAGCGGCCCCCAACAGCCGGTGGAACGTTGCATAAAAAGCCCCCATACACAATGTAAATTTACAAGCATAATGCGGGTAATCCAAAAACACCACATCCCACCTACAACGAGAACATCCTCCTGTCTAAAGCCGTTAATACCAAAACGCATAATACTTTTAAACAAACGCTACGTCACATCACTAATACCCTCACAGTGGAACAGCCTCATATTGGCATTCCTTCATTGTGTATTTTTGTGCGTTTCACTAAGATATTTGCATTTGTTGTTCATCTAGCCCAGTTCAGACACTTTTCTCGACTAAACCAAAGCTTCTAATCAGAAATACAATGAAATAGTCTGAATGCTCTGCTTAATTACACATTCGCACACAAAGTCCCGTCCCTCATCCCTGATTGGGTTATTGTTTCCAGTTTTTCTCCACTAACGACCGCTGGGCCCCCCCTCGCTCTGAATATTCATGAGAGGAAGTGTCTCACTAGATGGCAGTGCAGCTCAGCGCGGCCATGCTAATGAGCTCACAGGGGATTAATATTTATGAGATCTGGGAGGAGGATACTGGAGATGTGACTTGTGCGAATGTGAATGCGTACGGTGACTCAGACCTTAATAGCTAAATAAGTTAGACAGCACAGAGTGGCCTGTCACATACACAGACATAAAGAAGAAAAGAGACTGCTATTTCAGTATATTTGTGGAGAAAAGCAAGTGTTTCACAGGAAGATGAGAGAAAACATACACAAAGCATGTGCACCGTAGATTATAATCATTTCACATTTAATGGGACGGTTCAGGCAAGAATGAAAATTTTGTCAGTATTTACTCATCACCATCATGTTGTTCCATATTTATTTCTTCTGTGGCACAGGTTTTAAATAACTAACTATATATACAGTATATATATATATATATATATATATATATATATATATATATATATATATATCAAAATTTAAAATGACACCAAAAAAATTGTAGTAATAATAGTAGTAACTGCTAGGAAAATTAACAATTATGAAGCAACAAGTAACACGTTAAAGTAAACATGAACCTTTTAAATGCAAATTTTTGTTTTGATATGTTTTCTTTTTTGTTTTTGTTTTTATTTTTGTTTTGGTTGTTTTGTTTTGTTTTTTGCATTGCTTTGTTTTTAGTTTGTTTGTTTTTGTTTTGTATTGCTTTGTTTTGTTTTGCATTGCTTTGTTTTTGGTTTGTTTGTTTTTGTTTTGTATTGCTTTGTTTTGCTGTTTTCTTTTTTGTAGTCTTGCATTTCTTTTCCGTTTCCCCCAGTTATGTCTGTTTTTGTTTTGCTTAGCTAGAAATATTTGCCTTCACATATTTCTAGACAGTTTTTGTTTTGTTTTATTTCATTTTTTGTAGTCTTAAAAATGTATAGTTTATTTTTAGCTTTCCCCATTTGTTTTTACTTAAAAATGTTTTCATGTAGTTTTTGTTTGCGATAATAACATCCATTACAGTCATCACTAGATACATCACCAATGACACTCAAAAGTCTTGACGCATCATGTTTGGACTGCAAGCTCGACTCGAGAACTGCATAATGTAAATATAGGAAATAGGAAATAATTTAATTTGGAATGACATGAAGGTGAGTAAATAATGAATTTTTATTCCCTACATTTTGAGGTTGATATGAAACGGATATTAAAATATAAGTTTTATTGAAGCTTCCTGTTGCAATGTCATGACCGGTGGCATTTGTGACTCATTTTAGTAATTGCAGCAGTTACGTGGTGTGTATTAGGGGGAACGGGAGTTTGTGTAAGTGTGTTTGTGCCCAAGTTACATAAGATGTTATTGGAAGAGAGGAAGATGTAATGTCACAATGAGTGTGTGTGCATAAATGTTGTCAGTTTAGAAAGACGATGGAGGAACATGTCTCTCACTCGGCTAATTCCACATGCACACACACACACACGCTGTCCAGACAAGTCCATCAATCGTCAAACACCTCTATTGGGTTTGACCAGTCACTGACTAAGCCATTAACCTCTCTCTCACACACACAGACACACGCTTACATAGCATATAGGTACACATTCCCTAGAGTGGTTGCATATTGAAATACACACACAAGGTTCAAATGTATTCCGGGTGGTTGAGCCCAAAAATAGAGCAGATTATAGTAGGATTTGAGCTATTTTAGTGCATCCCAGACACACACACATAGACACAGAGCAGATGAACTAGTCCAGACATGAGTGTCAGGTTGACAGCCTCATACCCGGAGGAATGCTTCCTTCAAGCTGAAGAGAGAGAATCGCTCGTTCATTTGTGAGGTATGGGTGAAAGAAATGTGCAATCTCCCTTAGGTTTGAGCCTCTGGTCTCTGCCATCATTGTCATGCATGTGTGCATGCGTGTGTGGAGATGAATTTGATGGTTGTTGAAAAAGCTTGTTGCCAATTGAAATCACTTTTCGACCTTTAACACTGGACATACATGCAAATCACGTCCACAATGTAAATTGAGGGAAACTAAGCTGCAAAAATTCAGAGATATTCACAATGTACTGTAGGCTCACCGGACATTTAATTTCCAAACTGTCATTATAGTATCACAACAAAGGTAATAAAATATAGCTTGCTTCACATTCAGTTGTCTATTAGTATCACTCACTGGACATTTTACTGGACTAAGTGTCATGAAACATGCGATAAGCAACATAATATCATTTTGCAGAAATGTTGCCGCTTTTATTGAGATTAATGGGAATGCTAATGGCTAGCATTCTCCAGCAGACGTGCTTAATTCAGGTAGCTATAGATATAAATTACAATTTAAATAAAATGAAGCTTAGCTAGCTTAGCAAGATTCTGTTGTGAAATCACAATATTTAACCAGAAAACGAAAACCAGTTATGCTAATGCTCGCTATAGCGCTTCTTGTGGCAAAGCTGAGAATACATTGCGTGATATAAACCATCCTCTGATGCATTTTGAAAAGCAATGATGTGAGATTGATCTTTCTTAACTGGAAATGGAAATATTTCTGTATAGAGAAAGTGTAAATGGTCATTATGCCAGTTACTAGCATTAAAGGTGGACTTAAGGGAATAAAATGGTACAAAAGTGAAGAATTTAGCCTGTTTAATATTTATTGTCATCATTTTATGATAATTCATTGCCATGACATTGAAGATGATATTTCATAGCAAAAATGTCACTGTTGACAGCTTTGCACAGGGAGAAGGAAATATTTAGATTATTTTGATGCTTCTCAATAGCCAAAAATACCCAGAAAGAAGGCAAAAAAGCTGTATTATCTCTCTCTCTCTCTGTGTGTGTCGCTTTCATTAGCATCCTAATGAACATATTCTCTAGCTTTTCTGTTTTTCTGTCATTCTTAGAAAGAGTGTGCTGGCTTTGAAGTGTCTACACAGGCATTTTTGCATCCAAAAGCACAATAGTCCTTATTTCATTTTGGAAGCACACACAAACACATACATACACACTTACACAAACACACACAGGGAGTTCAGTGAAGAGCAAATATGGACCTGAATACAATGACAGTGTAGAAAAAAACACCTATCCAAGCAAACATTTTCCATATAAATAGTGGGGACAAATGGCTTTTGCTGTGTGTATGTGTGTGTTGAGGAAATAATTGAGGAGACAGAACTCCAGAATCAGGCCTCTAATGGAAGGTGACAAATTAATTTCTGTCTGCTAATAGCTCAAAATAGAACATGCCCGACTGGCTGTCTTATTCTACGTGCCGCTTGGAGGTTCAAGCACATGTGCATGTGTGAATGGGAGGACAAGGAGAGAAAAAAAATACTCACTGGTACAGCTTAAACTGTTTGTGTGTACAAGCTCTGTGGTTAGATGGACATCCATTGTGGGTTAAACCACACTACCAGTACTAGGTTTTGGCTTGGGTTAATTAGGGATTCAAACTTTTTTAATTAAATTATTTATATTTAATGAGTTAATTGAATAATTCATAAGCATATATCAATATTTGCAAAGAAAAGCCACTAAATACACATGAAGATAAACATATTTGGCCATTGCATTATGTATTGTTGTTTTTTTTACGCCATGAGCGCTATGCTTTTAAAAATAAGTTCAAATTTAAAAAAGCACCTTCCACCGCTAGAGTTCTCTTTCAAGCACCTTTGAAGTTTATTAATCTTCTGTTGTTCTATCTCATTTTTGAAAGCAAGATGTAGTTCTGTGCGAATAGCTTGAATTGCTCTGAGCATGCTCCAGTGGTAAGAACATTTCTTATGAAATGGCACTTAGGTTAAATAAATGTGTTCATTTTTTACAATATATATTTTTTTTATAATCATAATTAGTTACATTAAATTACCTATATATTATATGAATTTTTAATTTAATTAATTGCATTTATTACATTTTAATAAAAAGTATTTTTTTTTATTTAGTTTTATCGTAAATAGTTTGCTCCATCCATAAGTCAAAACTTGTGACCGTCTACTATATGTCAGAGACGCACTCATTTTCAAAGATTAACAAGCTTTTCACTTTCTTATGAGCTTCTCTTTTCTCTTTACACACACACACACAGTTCCTGCCAAACCTTTGATCTGCCGGCAACAGCATCATGAATAGTCACGCTGACATTAACGCTCATCGAACGCTTCACTCTAACTGCCATTCATGGATTGGGCCTTTGTGCCTTTAATCTCTGCTGATTGGTCGTCTTAAAATTAAAAAGGGGCACTGTTTGTATTTGATTGGCCGTAATAACATTGTCACAGGAACAATAGGAGATCTGTCTCAGCTCATCCCCGTAATAGGGTTATCCGAACGCCACAAATTTAAGAACAATTCACCACCGTGCTTTCATGTGGTCCTGTCATGTGTTTTAAAGATAAGATTAATTCTTCATATCAGCAATCTGATTGTGGACTCGTGTATCTCATGCATTTTTTATAGCAGCCCTTTCTTCCAAACTGCTGCGTCAAACCTTTTCTTTGGGAAAAAAAAAATCTAAATTATTCATTTGTGTTTTGGTGCATTCCTCCTGCAGAACGAGAGAGAGAGAGGGGGAATGAATTGAGGGTCTTCCTTTTTTCTGAGGGTCCCACGTGGACTGCATTCTGATAGAGATGAGAGATTTTTAGGCCTGAGAGAAAGACAAAACGAAGCAAAATAATCTGAGAGTGCTGGTCAAAGAAAGCCAAATGCTGTTGTGAATAGGTGAAGTGGCACGGCGCTGACGTCAGGTAATCCTTATTTTATTAATGTTAGCTCAAGAACTCTCATATTCCGACAAAACACCTTACATCTCACTCTCATCGTCCCTCTCTCCACCCGCTGGGATATTCCTTTGATATTCCATCTTTTTTAAGGCTCGATAACATTTAATAAAGGCAGAACCTCTGTGAATTGTGTCAGCCTGACCTGCTTAAGGAAACACACACACACACACACACACACACACTTGCAATGTCTCATTGTTACTGGTGCCACAAATGACATTGCAGGTCCAGTGCATGTCATGCACAATATGCCAAAATTACGTCTTTCAGCTTTTCTCAAAGGGAAGGTCATTTGTTTCAGGGCTGTTTATGTCAAGGATGATAACTGTAACTATAAAAGCCTAATGATCCTTCCAGTTATATGAGAATACAGAAATCCACACCACTGTTATTATTATACCAACACAGAGGAACAATATTGTTTGAATCATGTTGAAACATATCCAACTGATAAATGATAAAAACATTGAGAGCCAATTAAATTAAATTTAATGCTATTTTAAAGAGATTGAATAGTTAAACCAGCCCACATGAAAAAATACTATAGTAATTTATAGTAAATAATATAGTGTTTTTGAACCATACTGTAGTAAAGTGTAATATACTGTATATATTATAGTATTCACAACAATTTGTTAATAAATGCTACAGCATACTGTAGTATTAACTATAGTGAACCGATAAACTGTAATAAATACTGGAGTATACTTACAGTAAATTGTAGTGTACTGTAGTATAATATACCATATAGTTGTAGAAAACTTAGTACAGTATTGGGTAAAGTAATTTGTTTATATTACTATAGTTGTTATATTACCACAGCAACTATAGAATTACCACAACATATTAATTCAAGTACTTGACTATAGTATGGTTCAAAAACACTATAGTATTTACTATAAATTACTATAGTATTTTTTCATGTAGAGATCATAACCGCAGCACTCACTTAAAATAAACAGAATGTTATTGTCTGTTGGTGTGAATGCCCATATAGTTATGGTTATAGATATCATTCTTGGTGTGAACAGCTCTTTATTTTGCCCTACTATCATTTCTTTCTTGAATATTTCCTAATATTCACCATTATCCATGACAACTTTGTATATTTGACAACTCATCCAGGTAACTGAAAGTGTTGCTACTTTCTTGTCTCTCAACTTTGTTGTTGTTGTTGTTGTAGCAGAAGCTTTAGGATCATCTTTTGGTAAATTTACTCCATGTCAGGGTCCTGATCACCCTATATGCATTATTTTTTCAAAAATTACCAGCTGAAAGTACACTACTACAACTTATTCTGGCCTAGAACCACGTACTTAGACAGGAGGAGACTGTCAGCTTGAGATGTAAAGCATTGAATCACAGTTTTACTGCTTATTACACTATTATTACACTGTTATTATCATGTAACAATAGATGAATGACTTCAAATAGTGCTGCAGTTTGTGAACAGAGTCTGAATGAGGTTGTGACTAAGTTAAAATTGATCTTGTGTCACTGTGCCATTGTAAAAATGTCTTATGTCTTTTTAATATCGTACTTTTCAATAACTGGCGACAAGCCTAGTTGTTAAAAACACATCTCAACCCCCTTGTGTTTGGTTGTGTTGTGTTAAAACTGTTTTTGAATCTGCCCTATGTGCCTGCTAAGACTGTATTTGGAAGCTCCTGAGGGAACAATAAACCTAGTTTTTAACTGGACATTTCAGGATTATTTTGAGAAGAAATACCCTCAAGTCTAGAATACTAACTAGTCGCAACATAGACAGCCATTCAAAACGGGCTGTCATGGCTAGGAGTGATTGAGCATTGACCTTTTAATCGCCGTTATAGACAAGACAATTAGGCAGAAGAGAGTGAGAGAGAGAGATAGTAGGTATTAATATAGGAGGAAAAGAACAGTATAGTGTCATACAGATAAAACGGAATAGAGGATTGAGAGAGAGGGAATAATGCAGGAAAGTACAGAGGATGGAGAAGGCAGGAAGATTCTCTAACTAGGTCATTTCATTAAACTGTAAATGCAATACAACTACTTGACAGAGAACGTTATGTTTGTGCGATGGACTGTACATGATTTTATAATCGGCCTGCTTTGGCTTTGTGTGTGTGTGTGTGTGTGTGTGTCGGTACACATTGTCCCAGGGCACTGTCTATACATGCAAAGATCTCATCTCTCTCACCACACTTTTTCTGTATTTTTTTTTCTGTCTTGTCACTTTTCTTGTATTTTTTCTAATCTGGCCTTGTCACTCCTCTTTTCTTATGTTACTGTCTACTCATGTTTTTATTTTTCTTCTTATCATTCCATTTGTCTCATCTTGTTTTCTTCTCATTTGATTTCATCTTGTCTTATCTCATCCTCTTTTCTTTATTCTTATCTCTTCTTGTTTCATCTCATCTGTTCTTTTCTCATTTTGTCTCATATTGTCTCATCTTTTCCCATCTCTGTCCTATTCTTTCTTTTTTGTCTCAACTCAACTTATCATTTTGTCTCGTCTTGTCTCCTCTTATGTCCTTATCTTTTTTTACTTTCTTTTCTTTTCATTTTATCTAATCTTGTCTCATTTCTTCTCTTTCATGTCATCTGTTCTTTTCTCATCTCTTCTCATCTCTGCTCTCTTCTTCGTCTTATCTCTTCTTAGATCTATTTTTTTGTCTAATTTAATTTCAACTCATCCCTTTTCATTTGGTCTCTTCTATTCTTGTGTCCTCAACTTCTCTTCTTACCATTTAATTTTGTCTCTTCTCTTTTTATCTCATCTTGTCTCATCTCTTGTCATGTCTTCTTTATTCTTTTCTTCACTTGCCTCACCTCATCGTTTCCCTTTTGCCCATTTTCTTTCATCATGCCTCACTTCATCTGCTCTCTTCTGTTGTCACCTCTTTTTCTTTTTTCTTGACTCATTTAATCACTTACTGAAGTCTCATCTTGTCTCATTTCATATGGTTTCTTAGGTTCTTACCTTTTTTCTTTTCATTTTATTTTATTTTTTTCTTATTTCATCATCTCTGTCTTTCTTGTCTTTCCCTGTCTATTCACATCTCTTGTCATTTTGGTTTATCTAGTCTCATCCTGTTTCATCTCATCTGAACACTTTTTCTCTTCTCTTCTCTTCTCTTCTCTTCTCTTCTCTTCTCTTCTCTTCTCTTCTCTTCTCTTCTCTTCTCTTCTATTGCACTAATCACTCATAATGGGCCCTATGGACTCAACCAATTGAGTGTGATCAGGCATCTGCCTCAGACTCAGCTAATCAAATGCCATTGCCAGAGATCACAGGAAACCAGTTATCACCCCTGGCATATATTTTCTTTTCGGCTGTCAGTAACAGCTTGACTTCAACCCTCACGCAGACAGACACGTAGATTTTCTTCTTGCAAAACAATTGCCAAAATATATCCCCTGGTATAGGACTTTTGCGAATCGCACTGAAACACAGCGTGAATTTAGAATTGATCGCTAATACATTTGGCATTTTGTCTAGCCGTTAAGTTCCCTGCCCACATCTGACTATATGCCTGCCACTCAGAACCACTCGCTGCTGGACAACCATTACATTTACACTGACTAGCTCATGTGAGACTGGCAGAGGGGCTGATGATAGAGAAAGACAGACGGAGGGAAAGAAAAGGAGGTGGCAGATGGAGCACAGAGACATTTGGAACTGATTTTTACGCTCCTAACCAATTTTATTTGCATGACATCTGTAATAGGAATCACTACGGTCAGTGTAATGCAGATTCCAGATCAACATTGAAGAAAAACCTTTTTGAAGTGATGGGATCTGCATCTATTGCAGTAGGTACAGTTATAGGACATTAATGGGGTACCTCAGAATCGCAGGTGTTTGGTAAACAAATTACTTTGGCAATTAACGCAAGTGTTATGAATGATCATAGCCAAGTGTGCAAGGTGCAACACAAAATTGTGTCCTTTAATGAATCGGTGCCCTTGATCCTCTGATGTGTTTTTCTCGCGATGAAACTTTCATGAGCCGTAATAAACACAATGCATTTTTAAACAGGCAGATCTGGAAGACATTTGGAAAAGAGAGAGGGAGTGAGAAACTTGTGAAGGGAGGAGACATTTAAAGAGAAAGGAGGTAAATATGTTTTTCTAGAATAGAGAGAATGAGAGAGAGATGGAGGGGTAGGAACAGATGGTGAAAAGAAAGAGCAATGACAAGAGGTTATTTTCAGATGAGTGTGACTCTTTAACAAAATGTGCCCATTGGGAGGAAAAATGGGCTTCTTAGAATTGCACATACAACACTCACACTCAGAACCCTCGTTTAAATTAATCCACGTCCCTGGTGATTTTCTGCTTTCCCACCGCAGAACTAATTTATCAAAACAATGGTCCTCAAAAAGCCTCTGGTGTTGTCTCAAATAGAAAAAAAAACACAGTTCATGAGTAGCACTGATGCAAAGCCTAACCCGGAATCATTGAACTGTTTAAAAACGTGGCGCACCAAAGCCCAAAGTATGTTTCGCCGTTCTGTGTCTTTCCGCGTACTGTCCTCGTAACACAATTTTTATCATCAGAAGTGTCCGTGGAAGTCAGCGCAACAGCATAGGCGCGAGGTGAATGTTGTGACAGAATATAATGAGTCAAGTAGGTTGTACTGCGCATATGTTTCGGGCTTGTCCTTTCGCACTTATCCGCGGTTAAGAATACTTTGAAAGCTGTGCGCGAGATGGAAAGGAACGCATAAAGTTAAATATACCCGAGCCTTAAATGTGATAAATCACTCAGACCAGACAAGTCCAGTTTACTGTATAACCTTTTCAAAATTGTACCATTGTTCATTACCATGGTAAAATTGTTAAAGGTCAATTTGTCGGTAGTTTATGTTTATGAAAAATGTGTACTCTTTTGCCACCTTACCCGCACCTCATTTGCATATACAGGGAATATCGTGCAGGTAATAATTACATATACTATCAACATTGTAGCAATACAAGTTATTCTTTAAGTGGACCACTTAGTATGTCCACTCGGTTGTTTCACTTATCTCTCAGTTCTTCAGCATTGATAAATCATCCAAAGAAGTCCCTATTTTGTATGCCCAGGGTCATTTGCAAATGATGTACTTGTGTCCATTTTTTGCCTATGTTGACATAAATAATATTAGGGCAAAGATGGGCGTTCTTGAGAGAGACAAAGTTATAGTACCAGGCCAGTGTATAGTCTTACCTACTTCTTAACAGCACTTCTTTAGTTGTTATTCTTGTACAGATACGAGATATGAGCTGTCCTCAGGGGTGTTGGGCATCCTGGACAACAGCAGGCTTCTCAATGCTAGCCAGCACCAGGCTAACAGCACTAGCTCTGGCCCAAAAACAACATGAGCTGTCAGAAAGGGTTATCACAGCCCAGTGAATCAGACGGGAGGAGGGAGGGACAAGGGGAAGGAGGAGGGAGCCGGTGAGGGTGGATGGGTGGGAGTGTTACTGCGAGAGAGAGAGAGAGAGGATTCAGACGCTAGAGAAAGGGCCAGCGTACACCCGCCACAACTGAAAGCACAAGGACCGTGTGCGTGTGTAGTGCGTACTTGCATTCGGAGTAACGGCGATGTTGGAGCACTCGTCTGAGCTGGGCTTTGTGCCGAGTGTATGTGTGGACAGCATGCGATACCCATCCACCGCGAACAGCGCTGTCTCCATGAGGAGCACAGAAGAACTGCTGCTGAGGTAAAGCTGTCCCTGGACAGCACACAAAGACATGCATGCACACACATACACACGGATCCAGCTAGCTCCGAAAGGTTTGCCGTTCATAACTGCAGGCATGCGGCGAGCCGTTTCAGGAATGTTTGGTTGACGGCAGCCCTGTGGTTTTGTTGGCGCGGTTCGTTGACATGCCGTTTGCAGGCCGTTTGAGCGGTGCGTGCATGCAGTTGTGTTTTTGTCAAATTGCGGGACCCTGCCTGTGCTGTACCGCCTGCACTTGTCTTGCCAGCCATAAAAATGTGCAGCTTGCAACGTTCCCCTCTCTTGTTTCTCTTCCCTACGGTTTGTTCGGAGCCTCTTAAAAGACTGAAGAGTTGATACAGCTATAGAGAAGTGTTTGAAGATGCGCGTGCATGCACGCAGGATAATGCGTGTGCGCAAGGAAGACAGAGTGACAGGAAGAGACATTGCATCCTTGATAATAAAATTGTGCTCACTTATTGCAGTCGCCCTTTTGCACTTATTGCAGTCGCATGTCCGCCGTCCTAATCTATATTTATGCACCCTGTAAAGTGTGCGAGTATATTTGCATGCATTTAAGTGTGCAAACACACTTGCGAGGACCTAAATTCGGAGTTTGTTTGGATGTAATAATCGCATTAAACAAAGAGAGGGACGAGCAGGAGGGGTTAAGCCCCGTCCCGCCGCTAGAAATATGTCTGCTTTTGTTTGCACGCCTCTCTGACGATTGGATTTAGAGGGGGGGGGGGGGGGGGGGGGGGAGGGGGGGGGGGGGGCATTCGGTGGAGAGATGAAGGGAGGGTAGCGCTGAAAGCATTCTCAACAATGGGATGCCTCGACAATGAGGCTGTCACTCACTTCGTAGCTTGTTTTCTACCTCTCCTCTCGGTCTCTGTCTCTCTGGCCATTTTTTAAAAGTGGAGAAGGGTGCTAATCAGGCCGTGTCGGGTTGTTTTTTATCCCAGGGTTATGGGCGGTTAATAATGCAGGCGTTTAATGTGCAGAGTGTAATGGGGTGTGAGGGCATTAGTTGGGCCAGAGAGGCAGCCATGTTGGTTTAAAGAGTGGATTTATGGCCTTTTACTCATTCATTGTGCTTGTGCTCAATGGCTCTTAAAATAGCCCCCGAGGAACATGAATCTCTCCAATGACTGCGGTCAGGTCTTCTGGTGTAACACACGTACACACACACACCTTGGCCATAACTCAACCTCCTCCAATAAAGAAATGTCAAATGGTACTGTGCTGTACAGGTTCGTAACCATCACACACGTGTGTGCATAGGCAAGCTCATTAGAGAAATATGACCATATGTTAACAAACGTACCCTAGTGCGACTGGGGCTAAGTCTTGAAAACGCTTATCGTTATTTGATGAAAAAATGATTTATGGTGCTACACGAAGGGCCACATACATGGGAAAATGGTACATGCGTGGACTGTAAATAAATCTATTGCACGTGCCCCTGGCAGTTGATGTAATGCTTCGTTCGCTCAGGACTCACATCGATTTATGCCGCTGTGCCTAACTCCAATCCATCTGATGGCGAATGTACTGTAATTATAACTAGGAATGCAATATTTTATTTAAGATTGATCGTTAGGTGTAATATTACTGATATCGAACATCTCTGAAATGTCTTTTGTGGTGCTATTTATGTTCCGAAACCTAGTGGGCATCTACCTAGACATCAATTTGCACATCACAGTTTTAAAACCAAGTGAGCTGCCTACCTCAACATCAGTTTTAGTCATCATAGGCATGTTCAAATGTTCATTTATGATGCCTAAAAATGTTGTGTAGGTAGGAAACTCATGAGATTATCAAGTGTTACCTGTGTGAGTGTTCTTTTGAAGACTTTAGCTGACAAGGCTATTTAAATGCTTTAGCTAAGGCTGAATGTGTTTCTCAGAGGAAGTTGAGGGGTTAAGCAATCACAGATGACACCAGGTCAGTTTGCGCTTCACGGGCCATCATAAAAGCTTACACTTTCTTCCTAAAACCACTCATACAGCACTGCCGACTTTCCGCTATAAACACTGGAGTTTGTACTCTGCAATTAGTGGCTTGGAAAGCCTTTCATTGCGGTAAAACAAGGCGATGGCGGTTGTGTCTGTGTGTGGCTGTGGCGACGGGCTGCTGTCACTGTGCATTCTGGGATGTGTGCACGAGTGTGTTGCAGAAATGGGTGGTTTTGTGTTATAGGAGAATGACCTGTCCCTAGGTGCCCACCGTCGAGCTGTGGCTCAGTGAAGCTGTGCGAGTTTCAAATGAAAATAAATGAGAAGCAGTGACCAGCACTCTCAGGGTCCTGCTTTAATGAGGGGAACGGGGGGAGGGAAGTTGAAACAAAGGAAGGGGGTGAGATGGATAGAGAAAGGAAAGGGGAAAAAGGCTCCTTAATGAATGTAGGGCTAGGAGAGAAATGGCAAATTTATTTAAACTCCAATTTCGCTACCCAAGACCTGTTCAATTAAACCAGTAAGGTTCATTGCACTTGGTAAAAATCACTCTGAGGTTGGCATTCTGGGATAGCGGGAGGCAAAAATGGGCCTGTACTTAGAATGTTAGCCGGTTTTATGATTTAGGAGGAAGATTTTGTTCTACATCAATGTTACAGAGCAGAGTAGCTTGTGAATTTAATATTTGGGGAGTGTAGAGTGACTGGAATGCGATACGATATGCTGTTGATGTCATAATAGCATTACTGCTGGTTGGCATGGTGATGATGTAAACAACAGGGGTCAAGTTTATGTAGTAGATTAGACAGGCTAGTGATCCCAGATTACACTGACAAGCTTACACATATGTACTAGCAAACCACAGCACTCAAGATGGTGATAGAGTTACCATTAAATGTGTCATTAAACAGCACCTGTTATTATTCAGATAACATGAAACATGTTGACAGTTCAATGCACAGTTTACTCAAGAAACTGGCCATAATACTGTACCAGTGCAAAGACTTGTGGCTTCCATTGAACACAAAAGTTGAATTTTGAAGAATAACCTGGCTGTTCTTTTCTATATATTGAAAGTAAACAAGGACTGAGGCTTTCAAGCTTTAATACAGAAGGGAAAACATAATTTAAGTATCATGTACTATTGTACACTAGTTTTCCAAAGCCATACACAATAGCTTTATGTGATGAACAGACCAAAATGTAAGTATTTTTTTCCTTCTACTAAGCTTTTAACCATTGCGACTGAATCATTGAGTTACTGGGTTAAACCTGAGAACCCCATCAGTCCAATTCTCAAATGAATCATTCATACCTATATTTCTGAACTGGATCAACAAATCATAGGAAATAATTCAAATGTCTTAAGCCACCTTTCCACTATCTCTCACATTTGTGTATGATTGTCACATTTAGTCTCCTAAGTGGTAGTCACACAGAACTTTCAAATTCCTCTATTATTCTTTCAAATAATTTATTAGTCATAAAGCAGCAATTACCCTCTGCTTATTCACAGTGGTAAAATGAATGAATAATGGACAAACAACTATATATCCACCCACAAAAAATGGCCACCGTATGTTTTAAAGAAACAAATCTAGTAGGTTTTCCAGGGCTAATCAACATAATTATTTTGGACATTATTTTCACTGAGTGGTTCCAGCCCAATCTCATGGCAATTGGTACACAATTTACGAGGTGGCTAATTCGTACAAATTCGTACCACCTCATTCTTATGAATACATATGATTTGAGAGAAATCGTATGTATTTTACGAGGTGGCAAATACGTAGGAATTCATACAAAGGACCATGCCTAACCCCACCCCTAAACCTACTCCTCACAGAAATCATACAAAATCATACAAGTGAGATTGTACAAATTTGTACGAATTAGCCACCAAGTAAAATATGTACGAATTGGTCACGAGATAGCGTTGAATGTTCACCCCACACATTCAGTTTGGATTAGAGTTAATCAAATTAACTAGCATTCTGCAATCTGTGGTTTGGCACTTAGAACATTGTGCATATGGTTTAGTTCTTCTGATGTGTAATGACAAATTCATTACATCATCTGTGTATATATGTGAATGTTCTGAGAACAGTTTGTGACCTGAGGCGAAGTAACTATAGTTTGCAACATAGCGTAACTGAGAGTATGTCTATGTATGTGTGCGCTTTCACCCAAATGAGCACGCTCACTGCTTTGCATAATCCATGAGTTAATCAAATATTCATGAGCCCAAACAGACTCTTCTGACAGACCAACAGCCCGTCTGTCCATCTATATGCACGCATGCACAAGGCTATATGCTAAGGCTGATGTATATACTGTGCAACAATAGAAAGATGTCAAAACGTAGAGATTTTGCTATACCGTGATATATATTTGCATTTTTCTTAGGGGATGTTATTTACATGTAGGAGTGACTTAGGTTGTTCACGTGGTCAAGCATGGTGTAACTTTCTGCATGAATTTAACTGATATGTGGTGCGCATATACTGATTATTTTGAATACTGCTTATCCAATCAGAATTTAGAATTGGAACTATAAGTGCTAAAGTATCATATCTACAAACCCAGACTCATTTATTACATCACTTCTTGCAAGTTTTGCGACACTTTCAAAGTGAAATGTCGAGTGATTGGTGCTAACAGCACATTCAGTTTTATGCAAAATGGATGAACATGAATATGGCAACGTTTTATTATTTATGTTGGTTGTTGTACGTATTGCGGCAGTTTGATACTGTCTGGTGA
The DNA here is from genome assembly GCA_027422415.1 of Schizothorax lantsangensis. Classification (NCBI taxonomy): domain Eukaryota; kingdom Metazoa; phylum Chordata; class Actinopteri; order Cypriniformes; family Cyprinidae; genus Schizothorax; species Schizothorax lantsangensis. The sequence continues at coordinate 11,621,658 of CM049849.1, forward strand.
GTGTCACTAAAAGGTTAATGCATATTGAAAATATTGTATCACCCACACTAAACTTGACCCTAAACTTAAACAATATGTTAACAAAAAGCTAACGTGAGATAAAAAAGCATTTGCTGAAGCAACCATGCTGTTCTAGCTTGCTTACAAGTCTTGAACTCTTTTATCATGACTTGTGTTTTACGGGACTCAAACCCAAATGCCCCACATTGCAAATGTATCCACCTGTACCAGGTGAGCTACCAAGCAAGTTTACTACATAACTGGATACATATTTGGTTGCATGTGTAAACATAATAATTATGCACTATTGTAAAAAAAAAAAATTGCTATGTGACTACGTATATGTACGTTTTTGGAGTTTTGCAAAAATGTAAGTAGAGCACATTTTTTTCAAATACACCTATGGTGATTTATACAGCCTTGCTTTTTAAGTGTGCGATATCAGTTCTGGATCTTATGCTGGGCCTAGTTGCTCAATTAGACACACCCCCTTATTCTAAAAATCCACCCTACAAAGATACCATTGAAACCAACGATGGAAAAGGAGAGCATTTGTCATTTTAAGTTTACGAATGGTCCTCACGAGTTCCTTCCTTTCCAGCCGCTATGTTTCCTTGATTTTTTAAGACAACCCCTAATACATGTAGTCTTTTTTCCCGCCCCATATCTGCCATCTTTAACGTGTTCTCCTTCTTCTTATCTCCCATCTATCTACCTTCCCCCACCCCTTTCTCTTTCTCTCTCTCTCTGTTCGGTTTGAACTCCTGGTGTACTATTTTTGTCTCTATGCATTGCAGCCTGCCGGGCCTGCCTTTCTCTCTCTCTCTCTTTATCTCTTGTCTCCTTGCTCTCCTCCTACGTGGTCAATCAATACGTGTTATAGGCCAGCTGGGTCCAGACCCAAGGGGTAGAGGCGTAGAGAGAGAGAGAGAGAGAAGGTGTGAGAAAGAGAGAGAGAGAACACAAAGAACAAGGTCCCCAAGAAAATGAGGCAGAACAGGGGCGTAACTAGGATGCAAGGACATTGGGAGCTCAGCCCAAGGCATTTATGCCGAAATAAAAACGATTTTCTGTAGGTTATCAATGTAATGCATCATGATATGAATCATAAAAGATAAGATAAACTATATACATAATATTTTACACCTTCAGATATGTAATGTAAAGATGCATGAAGGTATTGTGCCTGACGATTAAAAAAAATTGTTTTACAAAATATATCACAAATCTAGTTTTCCTGAACCGTCTGACAATGGCTGCCTGAATTGTGAATATAGCTTTACCTCACGTAATCCTCTGGTGTGTGTTTATAGTGAAACAATGTAGGTTATCCATATTGCCACGTACTGCGTATGTTTGCAATGGTCTACTGTCATTAAAATGACTGCCAGCAACTCTCTACTCACAATAATGCAAGACAACAGTTACGCACTAAGCAGGTTCAGGGCAAGAGAAAGTATTCAGGCTATACCCCCGAAACCCCTGGGGAGAAGGTGAGAAAAAGAAGAACAAAAAAAAAGACAATAAAAGAACAGAGAGAGGTAAAAGGGTAACAATAACAACTGCAGGAGGAAGAACAGGGAAACCTTTGACCATGAGAGTGTGAGAGAGAGTGAGAGACAGCGAGGAAGAGGGGAGCCTATATGAAAGACGTCTTGTGGCTAAATTCCATTATCTTCAGTGAGAGAGAATTATATCAGCCCTTAAGTGCTTTCATCAGACTTCTTAACCCCAAGAGAAGGACACAGAAGAGAAAGCCAGAAAGATTGAAGGATGTTCAGAGGGCGACATGAAGGTCTGTGGCGTGAGTTCTTGTTCCGAACTGCTTAAGCCGCTTAATACCACACGTAAATTGTCCCCGCTACCTGCCAGATATCAGTAGAATGGGTATCCAGAGAAATCACTACTATCCCTGTTGCCCCTTTTCCACAGTCAGGGTGCCAGAGATCTATCCTGGTGTGTTTCTGCTACAGAAAAGACAGTTTTGGGACAGAAAATTGGCTCTGCGTTTGTCCCTAAAATCTGCTGCATTTTAGCTCCTTAAAACTAAGTAAGATTTATAGTAAGACTATAAACAAAGTGTGCTATGCGCTCTTTACTTCTGCGCAGGTTATCTAGTAATGTGCTTAGTTCCGTCAATATTTTACTCTCAAGTCAGTTTGGGTTTACTTACATCGGGTTGGCTGCCATGTCTTCAGAGGGCTTAGTTTTGGAGAAAAGGAGTGTATTTAAAAACTGAGAAGCTAACTGAGTAGCTAAAAGGCTTGAACAGTATGGAAATGTACCTTATTAAGCAAAAATATTCTGTCTATTGCACACATACAACGAGAATGCTTGTGTTAGCATTGTGTGTTAGCAGTCTACAATGCGTCCTTTCCTTCACGTTCACCCCTATTTCTTTCGTCTAAGCTTTGGCTGTCTTTTGGTTTACTGCTGAATTTTCTCTCCAAACAGAAGCCCATTTAGTGAATCCATCATCTCCATAACATGCGTAACAGCAATGCCGAGCATTCGTAAATTGCTTCTTTATTGCACAATCCATTATGTAATGGTATATTTGCTCAAGGTAGTAGATATCGCATTGTGCGAGAACAGCGGAATGTTTATAAACCTGTCCAGAACTCACAATGTATTTATTTTTCTTTGTTCACCCTAAAATTGAGTTTTGTGTGTGTGTGTGTGTGTAATTGATGCACAAATTGATATTTTAGGGCAGTGAACTGTATAAGTACTCATATTTAGTATTAGTGGTTTTAGGCCTACATATATTGACTTGAATAATGTAATGTAATTTTGGAGATTATTGTATATTACCTACTTATTTATTTATTTGTGAGTCACCTTTGCTCAACTGTCCAAGCTGGAGGCGGTATTCACAAGTGTTTCTTAGAGGGAACGATGACCCCAGCGGCTCAGTTTGCGTATTATAATAATTTGTGTAAAATCATTACAGAAATCTTGGCCTATATCTAAACTGTCTCTAAGGATCTGGCTCTAGGGTTAGTTTTGTTTTCTGTTTTCTCATAAATGTTACAGTAAGAAGGAAATATTGATTGTGCATCCTTGCATATACAAACACCTCCCTTGAACGCATGCAAATACTAGCACGTTGTTGGCTACAGGTCATAACAGACCACAACACGTGTTTTGTTTATCGCAATTTGCCAAAACTATTTTCTACGGGTTTAATTTGGCTGTTTGTTGCACTTTAATTCTATGCAACTGCTTTTTAATGACAGCTGAAATCCTTCATTGCACTTGGTCTTTAAAGACAAGCATGGCCCATTATGGATTTTTGTTTTGTTTTGAAGCTTTTGGCTTGTTATCTAATTACCATGGACAATTTAAAAGCATAAACTGCAAAGCAATGCAATTTTTTAATGGTTCCTAATTCAGGCTGTGCATCCCCAGATCTTTTTATTTTACTTGGTTAAGTGCTCCAGAATGTGAGGCACAACGTCCTCTTCTTCCCAATCATTTGTGTGTGTATATATGCATTAAGCATGAGTGTGTTTCCCATGACCTAGTTCCTGCACGTGCTCTGTCGAGCCGCGGCTCGAGACCCCCTTCCCCTGGGGGCACGCGAGGGGAAAACAAAAAGAAAACGCGCTCTTTCATACGCATGAACGGATGAGCGCAGTAAAATGGGAATGCGCCTTGTATTGCATTCATCATTCGATGCAATAAATACACTGATGCAATAAATCTTCAATACCTAGAGGTTCCTTTATCATCTCTCAACCTCATTTCGGTCTATGACTCTTTATACAATGTAATCTCAATAATGAGGAATAATACATGTTTCTGCAAGGTTGCTTTTTATATACAAGGTATAGTTTTTCCTCAAAGATGAAAAATACAGGGTTGTTTGTAAACAACTGTGTTTTTCTTTCTTTTGATGAACACAAAATAAATATTATGCCCAGTTTGAGTTATTAGTTAGGGTACTGGAGATGTTTAAAGTGGTAGTTCACCCAAAAATGAAAATTTTGTCATCATTTACTCACCCAAAAGTTGTTCCAAACCTGTACGAGTTTCTTTATTCCGTTAAATACACAATATATATACTGTATATATATATATTGAAGAATGTTATCAACCAAAAAGTTGACGGGAGCCATTGACCTCCATAGTATTTATTCTTTTTTTCCCCCCCATGCTATATAAGTTACTTTTCGGTCGCCGGTATTCTTCAAAATATCTTCTTTTGTCATATAGGTTTGGAACAGAATTTAAATTTTTGGGTGAACTATCCCTTTAACTAATGAAATAACATCATATCTTGGTGTGTTGTATTTGAATATGTGACCCTGCCTGAACCACAAAACCAGTCTTAAGTCGCTGGGGTATATTTGTAGCAATAGCCAAAAATACATTGTATGGGTCAAAATTATCATTTTTTCTTTTATGCCAAAAATCATTAGGATATTAAGTAAAGATCGTGTTCCATGAATATTTTTTTGTAAATCTTCACCGTAAATATATTAAAAACTTAATTTTTGATTAGTGATAAGCATTGCTAAGAACTTCATTTGGACAACTTTAAAGGCCATTTTCTCAATATTTAGATTTTTTTGCACCCTCAGATTCCAGCTTTTCAATCTGTAGCCTATCTCGGCCAAATATTGTCCTATCCTTACAAAAACATGACCCTTATGACTGGTTTTGTGGTCCAGGGTCACATATGTAAATGTGATTTTAGAGCTATTGTGGGCTGTAATGTTTTCACCAGTTTTTTTGGACCTCGACAGTTCCAGTCCCCATCCACTTCCATTGTATGGATAAGAGCTGCATGAACATTCTTCAAAAAATCTATTTTTGTTGTTTCCTAAAATAGAAGGTCTTACCTGTTTGGAGACTTCTATTCATTCTTTCATTTCTATAAAGCCGACCGGCTGATATGGCTCAGAGATGCATTGGTTAAAAACTCGCTGCAGCAGCAGCTCGAGCAGCCACGCCTCTCCCTTCCCGGTGCTTGACGCTCCGGAGCGCTAGTTGTCTGTAAGAAGAAGGGGTTTTTTGAAGGGATTGTTGAGGAAAAACACTTTAATGGGTGAGCGGAAAAGAATGTGACAAGCGCATTGAGTGTGTCCGTGTCCAGTGCCGCTTGCGCTGCTGCACCTGTCCCTCTCCGTCTCGCGCGCCCAAACTCGGCAGGCAGGCAGACTCGCGCGGAAGGCGGGCGTTATCCAGTCAGCGGCGCACAACACGGTCAGCCTGAACATGACTTCGTCCTACAATCTGGATTTTCTACCCGAGATGATGGTGGATGGACGATTGTTGAGCGCCGGAGAAAGGATGTAAGCGTTTAGCTGTTTATCTCATTGCTTCTTCAGCTCTCTTCTGTCATCTTGTTCGGCGCAAGCGTGTTGACAAATAGGGCACGCGGTGGTGTGTTTGCGCCGCGCGTTGTGTTATCAGCGATCAGATAACGGGGCTGATGGTGCTAATGTTGTTTTTGCTTTTAACTGCATTTATTGTGCCGCTGCTCAAACGCATCCGGGAAATAAACACGTCGGGTTTAGTGCTCCGTCATCGGACAGTCCGGATCATGTCTCAGAGTTTTGGTATAGATAGACTGACCTGCAGTGCATGGGCGAAATTGTAGCAGTGAATAGTCCATGTATTATTGCGAGAAGAGCAGTTGAATGTAATAGTCCACTGATATCACATCTGATTAAAAGAGCGTGCAATAGGCCTATAAAGAACTTGGGATACTTTGTTACTCGCTAAACTGAACGTTTGGCTTTTTGGGGGTAGATTCGATTCTAGGACAGAACACAATTTCTGATGATTTGATTGTTTAAGACTCATTCATTTTTTGTCAGGATCAACTTTACGCACATCCATCCATCTATATATATATATGTAGCTGGCCATGTATGTATTGTAATGTAATAACTTATCAGTTTGGGGGAAAATATTGTAAATGGTGCCTTAGTATAGATTTTACCTCCTTTATCATACATCAGAGCCATAAATAATTGCTTTACATTGAACGCATATGATCCGCAGCGCAGTGTCAGCTCATGCATGAATAGGAGACATGTGACTGAAATGGCTCGAGCTCAGTGTTGAAAACATGCGCCGCTCCGTCTCTGCTTTTAAACCATCGGAATGCGCAGTGACTGACTCCCCTTCTCTCGCACCCCTCTCGCTCTGTATCTGGGTTGTTTCAAATTTGATTTGTTACGTGGCATGTGTTGCCGAAATCAGATTAGAGCACGCGCAGGACACGTAATTCACTTAAAGTGCAGTGTTGCTGGGCGCGAGGGATAGTTTGATGCAGCGCGAGCTCTTCACAGACGCTGCCGCTGTCCCACTTACGTCCGCTCGCCTTTAACTACCAACGGTTGATGAGCGTTTTTTTTTTTGTGGTGACAATTTCGCCCCGTTCTCTCCTTTTAGTCCACATTTTCCTCACTATTACCATCTACAGGCTATTTACAGTTGATATAGTGTGTGACAGTCTACTATTTGTATTTCTAACGACACTTTTGGGAACAATTTGAGACAGAACGTTCTCAGAGAACGAAATTACAAACAGTATGAAGAGACTAAATAATGACTTCACTCTCTTATAAAGATGCCAAAATATGTACTTTGGAATTTGGGGCTACTTCTTAAGAATGTATCCTAGTTGTATTGTGACACTTCATGTTTAAATGTAGTTAAATTAACACAATCTTAATTAAAATGCTAAAAAAACAATACAAATACACATATACAGCATTAAATGGACATGTTCTTTTTGTTAGGCTACAAAAATAACTTAGAAGGGCCTAACGGTTCAGAACCACTATTTAAAATGCAATTGGACTTCATATAGATAGATAGATATAGATAGATAGATGTGTGCTTTATCAGAACTTGTTGGTTAAAATCTTGCACCAGGCCTCAACTGTTTATTTCTTTCTGTTATGATGAGTAGTATTTGAATAGGCCTTGTTCATTTTTCCAGTTATACCATGTGATTGCTATCAAAAGGTCTTCAGAATGCATGTTCTGTGTGTTTTTTTATTTTTTATTATTCACTCATGAATGTTTCTCTTTGTGTATGGGCCTTTCTGATGCTTTCAGCTCCCAGGTTTATTCATTTGTATTCCTTCTGTCCCCATGTGCCTCTTTTCTCACATCAAGTCTTGTAGGTGAATTCGCTGACGGGCGAGTTCACCATAAGCATGGACTAGCACTTCTGTGACAAGGTGTTGCTATCAGTCTCCCATTACACACACACATAAGAAGGTGGACAGGCAGCATCCAGCTGGCCCGTGTTCCAGTGAGTGAATACTTGCTAATCTCTCTCTTCACTACGTGATAAGCCGCTCACCTCTCTGCCAGAAAAACATTACACACACTCGAGTGAGAAAATAAAACACCTGTCCTTTAAATCCCCAAATGCGCAGTCTACATTTCTGCCTGTCGTAAGCCACTTCAACTGCCAACTTTGTTGTTGATTCTGGATTCTAGCTTTTTGTTTTGCAGTAAAGTGAAGTCATTTGACAGGCTAACTTAATTTTAGATCTGAGAACTCTCCAGCGGTCCTCCAGGACACAAAGAAGCTCTTATTGTGTGAGAGAGAGGGGCTGATCAGAGTTCCGGTGTGGGGTTCACTGAACTTGTTTTCCATCCCACTGGAGGATGTGTTGGAGGATCGGTGGGAGGGGACGTTGGTGATTCAGTTATATTTTTTGCAAATATGATGCAAATTTCTGAAAATAACTAGTTTTTTTTTCATTTCTTGCTCATCCAAAACTCATTGCCTCAACTTTATGGTTTACAATAGGGATCTCACAATTGGCTATTATCTTTATCTTACAGTTACTTTTTGGTCAACGCGGAAAAGGGCTTCCATACAGAAAGTCTTTTTCAAGAATGAAAATAAAAAATAAATGACACAAATAAGCACAAAAAGAAGTTTGTGTCAAGTTAATGTAAGTTATAATTTAGTTTTATATGTGGGAAAATTACATTGCTAGTAGTTGATTTGATTTCTGAAACACTTATATTGTTTGGCAAAATTGAGTTTCTTTTGTTTACTTTTCAGCGGACAAGTAATTATTTTTTCACAATTATCTTCACAAAACTCTGGGAAGTCTGTAACCTTTGACTCATGACCTGTTTGAGTGGTTCCTCACATCTGCTGTTAACCTAGAGCATGAGACATAAACGTAAGGGAAGGAAGACGGGAAAGACAGAGGGAGGGTAGAGATGCCTCCAGCTCTTACAGGGAGCAGTTTCATTCCAGAAATCGCTGGACGATAAAGGGATGATTAACGAGTGTGAGGAGCTGTGGCACACACACGCACAATCAGCCAACCCTAAAGTCATCCTGTAATCACAATTGACCCTATTTACTTTCTTAATACGTGTTCCTGGTCTTATTGTGCATGATTCATAACATGGTGCATGTTATTAATATGTTTGTCTTCGTAATCTTTCATCAAAATGCAATAACTTCCTTTTTTAACGGCTGACATCCCAGTCAAAAAGCCTCATCGAAAGTGGGTCCCATTGGTGTTTTAGACGGAGAGTCTTATAGACGTCCAGAAAGTGAATGCATGAGACTAGCTTTTTAAACTCAAGGCCAGTATTTTTCTTTCAGCCCTATTAAGTTGTGATGTGTATTTGTATGTGCAAGAGGTACTGCATCACTCATGTCTGGCTCATATGTGTGAAAGTGATGGATGAGGAGACAATTGATGGGGCCGGAGGATGTTGTAGCCACGGAAACACAATTTTTCCATATTAGCACCTCTGCCTCCTTCCTCAAGTCTGTATTGCAGAATCTAATGTTAACAACAAAACAGAAAGTGCATTGGTATTCCTTTTAAAAGTAGATTGTATTTAGTTATGTTTATTTTGCTATTTAATGTATAATTATGTAGTTGCATTTTATGAATTGCATTTTGCCCACCAGCTGTATCTGTATTTGCCGACTACTTTGTCGCAATTCCTCATTTCTCTCGTTTACTCGGTATCTTCATCTTACGCACACTCCACTCTCTGATTGCACTGAGAGACAAGCATGTTTCATGTTCTCTATGGTTATGCGTGTACTCATGACGATGGCTTTCAGCTGCTGAAAAGCTGACTACAGTCAAGGCAGGAGTGTTTGTCTAGATTTCTTTATACCTGACGAACAACATTGTCCCCTGTGGCCTTGGAACCATAGAAATCTCTTGCTTCCTCTCTCTCTCACACGCACAAACTGGAATCAGACATGTATATTGGCCTTTCAAAAAAACTCAAGAAAAAAAAAAATCCAGTTGCTTTGAAGAGACCCACAAAACAGAGACACTTTTTTTTTTTGGTCAATTCAATTTCAGTCGTTCCACAGAGTCAGTTCCAATCTCTGCTATTTGATCATACAGGCCTATTCTGCATTTTTTGCTGTTATAAACAGTTCAGATTCTGATATCTGACTGAATGATCTGCTTTGAGTTGTTGTAAATTAGCTGATATTCACACATACGACCGCATTAGTTTAATGTGGTTTTACACATTTATTTTTTAACACATTAACTTTAAATAAAAAAATGTATTACATTAAATTATTATTATTATTGTTATTATTAATATACCAAGTGTATGTATTTGCATAACATACAATTAAGGTAATGAACTAAATTGCTAAGGCAAGCATCAGGCATGGTCACATTTACCGAAATTTTGTGGATGAATTCCAGTCATTTCATTGGGAACACATGCGATTAGGGGTGGCTCGATACCATTTTTTCAGAACCGATCCGATACCCAAATTTCTGAGTATCGGACGATACCGATTTCGATCCGATACCAGTGCGTTTTTTTTAGTTTTTTTTGGTTCATAATTTCAATAACTCAATGTGGCTTTCGTGGGGCTTAACAATAACACGGAATAGTATACGTACAATATCGGATTTGGTTGGGTCTCGTTTGACCGATACCCCGATCCAGCAGAAAATGGCAGTATCGGAGCAATACCTATACTGAATATCGGATCAGCTCACCTCTACATGCTATCTATCAGGAATTTTGCTTATCAGTGAAATCGATTGGTGTGTGAACGGTGCTATTATTGCTCATAATCGGGGTTAGTGATTTCAACAAACCAATAACCCTAAGTGGTTTGGTAGATAAATCGTTCTGCAATGTTTGTGACATGACACGCCTGCTTAGGCTAAATAGCTAGGCTATAGGGTGTTTTTATCCATTGCGTAAAGTGGTAAAATTACTTATTTCATAATTAATTGGAAATGGGAAATACATAGGAAATGCTTTCAAGCACTGTTAGCTTTATAGCCGATCATGCAGAAAACAATACTCATTTAAAGTTGATTTGGTGGCTCGAATGATCAGCAATCTGGACTTGCTTGTGTGCGTTGATATCTTTTGCATTGGATCGTTCTTTTGTTTTCCCTTTTGATTCTTCTCTTTTGATTCTTCTCTTTCCCAATCCCCCCCACCCACTTCTCTCTGTAAGTGATGTGAGATCCCTGTCCAATATTTATTCACTCCATCTGCGTGGCTGCATTTGCCAAAGTCAAGGCTTACCTCAATGAGTCTCCGTGGACCTTTTCCCTCTGTCTCTCCCTGCATTTCCCCTGCCTTCCTTTTTCTTGCTCACTCTGCCGCTTCATGTTTTTCCCTTTACCTTTTTTTCTGTCCTCAATCTTCCATAATCTTTACATCCTCTCTGCTTCCTTTCATACCAAACGTCGTAATGTCTTCCCTCTCTCTCCCTCTCTTTCTCTCTCTCGCTCTCAAATGTTTTACTTGTTTGATTGGGCTCTTCAGAAGGAGAGCTCATTATTTGCAGCTAGAGGGAGCGGAATGCAGGATTATGGGAAACATTTGAGGACTTATTTCTGCTGCCTGTTTAAAAGGCAACCATCACTGCGCTAAAAGTCACACAAATACACTTACGCACACAGACAGGGACTCAACAACCTGGCAGCCCTCAGCAAAAGCCTTCCAGCTCGGCTCTTGCTTTCTAACATGCTAATCCACACCTCACACCTGTGTGTAAATGTGCGTGGGTTTGTTGGTGTCCAATCCCTTTATGTGGGCTTGTCCTATTTCTCATCAAAAGTATGCTAATAGCGTCAGACAGTTCACTGACTGTCTGATGTATATTGAACACAAAACAAGTACTTACTCAAAATGGCAAGCCTCAGTCTGATTGGCTCAGACACTTTGTTGGCCAATTTTGAGTGTCGTTGAGCAACTCTCGGCCCATTTTTGGTGGGTATCTTCTGCACTATTTGTATATGTGTAGTTCTAGGTCTTCTGGTGACTACTGCCACCTGCTGGTATGGAGAGTAGTTTCTCCCATGCTGGTGAAGAAGATACCTGCTAGTTGGACATTGGCTTTGGTTTTGCGTTTAAGGGCAACCTTTTGGTCCAGATGCAGATGACCAAAGTTTGCTTGTGTGGTTAGTCACTTCACATGTCAGTCAGTCTGCCGCTTCCTCTTTAAGTGGACGTTTTTTGGCTAGAATATGTCCGCTACACTTTGCAGCTCAATCCCGACAGTCAAAATTCTGGCTGTGTGAGACTTCCATGCTAATTAAGCTCAATATTCATGAATCATTTTTCAAGTCCCATCACTGGGACCCCCAGCACGCCTTTGCTCTTCCCCTAAATCACATCAGGCCATCAACCTTGGCTGCTGCAAAGCCCCCTAACCCTTCAGCCAGCTTCCCAGATGGGCAAACAGCCCCACGGGGCTCCGTGCCAGGAGCCATGGGCACAGCGGTAGATCTCAAAGCTGGTAGAGGAGACAGACCTCACCTCCTCTGGACAGTTACGGTACTGACGCCTCTCCAAAGCTCAGCCGAGTGTAGCAGTGTATGACACCGATCCCACCTTTCGCTCGCTTCCACTGTGCCTCTCTCTGTTTCTCTTCCCCCGAAGAAACTAGGCCACGGCATACGAAGAGACTTTTGGGAGAGCGCTGTCACGGCCAACCTTGACTCTGACCGGAAAATGCATTCTGATGTGGAGGAGGAAAAATACAAGATCCACACAAGTCTGCATGCCTGCTTTTCTTCCCTTTTGCCCCTGTTCTCTCATCAAATAGTTGTGTTATATAAGAATGCAGGAGTGTTTGCTTTGGGGACTATGATGATAGAGTAATGAGAGAAAGACAAATGTGTGTGTTATACCGGGTTATAGAATTGGGGGGGGAGTGGATTTTCAGTTAAAGTTTGCACCTGTAAAGTAGGCCTGACTGTTTTATTGCAATGCTTGATCTACTGCGAGCTTGCAGGCCTCTCTATGCTGTTAAGGGCAAAATGGAGCGATTCTGTCTGTGCCTACCCTCAGGCTGTGTCTGAGTGAGTGTGTGCTCGCTATATACCGCTGCCCTCTGAAAACAGACACACTGGGTATGTTCTGAATGGAGTTCTACCATACTACTCCAGTACATAAAGTATGTATGCAATATAGGGGTAACCTGCTGCGTTTGCTGAAATGTCCAGTATATGACAGAACTCGGCTGTATTCTACAATGCCGTATGCTTGACTTATCTTTCCATTTTGAATGTGCCAATTCAACTGACAGTGGAATCCTATATACTGAATACGATAATGAATTAACTTACATTGTTAGCTAGGGGTGGGCAAGATATATCACAATATTCTTAACAAACTGCTTTTCCAGACAGACATCTTATACTTCGGTGAGTCGGATGTTGATTCAGTAACCACTTGATTCAGTGAAGTCCTTCAGTGAAGGATTCATGAGACTGATTATTTGTCTCATTATTCATGAGACTGATTATTTGTCTCATTATTTGATCAGGCTGCCCAAATTTTATTTTATTTTATTTTATTCCACAGAAGTGTAAATATAAAGAAATAAATAGTTTAATGAAAATTTTATCAAAAAGAAATGGTAGGCAAAATCCAGTAAAAAATCAAGTAAATCCAGTATGCATTTAACAGAAAGACAGGAGGAAAATAACAGATTTTTCAGAATCAGCATAATTAACATGGCCAAACTGGTAATTTAGTTTGTACCTCATTTGTTTCTTTTTTGTCATTTGTCTTTCCAATTTTCTTTTCTCTTCAGGATAATGATGTAAATAAGAGACGTTAACACACACACATAAGCCCAGCTGGTTAATAGCACTGCATTCACATTTAAATGGTGGATCCCTTATTGTTCTGCTACGCTCATCACTGATTGGCTGAGGTCAGCATGTTGCTGCTTAACCAATCAGCATGCAGCATTCATTCTCCCAGTGATCCACGGCCATGCACAGAAACACAAATTCATGTGTATGAAAGAGATCGTACGCACCGGAAAAGCTGAGCCAGTGTCACTTGGACGCGAACGAGTGAGATTACACGGCTAACATCTGCTGGTGGTTAGGGCTGAAGTTGATTATGTAATGCGCCCAGGGAATGCACATCGTGGGTTCGTTTTCCAGCGAAGTGGAAAAAAGCCCCTCCGAACGTTTAGATCCCTCAAGGCATATCATATCGCCCAGCAACTGCCATTGTTTTATTTTCATAACCCATTTCACAGAAAGAGTTCTCTGATAGCTTTGTGCTGAGGAATATACAAAGGAACTGTGGAGATGGAGATAAAAGTGGAAAATAGGTGAATGTTGAAGTAAATGAGGATGTCACAGCAGTTAGCAGAACATTTTTAGATGTAGCATTAATTTTGTTAAATTCTGCTGTTAAGTGCAGCTAATCAATGGACCGGACATGATGCCATGATGACGTGTTGTCTTTGCTTCACTAACCCAACAACTGACTGACTTGTTGAGTATAACTTTTCAGAGTCCCAGAACTGGACGTATGACACATACACATATTGGATCTGGTGTACTGTATGGTGCTAGATGTCACCGGCTATAAAGTGATATGATGCACATATTGATGCATCACAGTATTATAATTGGAAATGTGATTGTTGCTGCTCAAACCATTTTAAAATAATGGTATGTCTTATTTGATTATTAATTAAAATTGTAATGAAAGCCTATCAACAAGAGAGAATGAAATAGCGGCAAACAGGCAAGGTGCATTATATCCACAATGCATTGCATGAAGGTATGCAATATGTTAGGATTTCTTGTGCACTGTGTGTTTGTACAAGAAGTATAGAAGTGTCAGTAACCTGAGAAATGCGGAGGTTCCATTATTTAAATTATTTCCATTGTTTATTATTTTTAATAAACTATAGATACATTAAAAATAAAATAAAATAAACAAAATTAAAAATATATGAATATACATTTTAAAATGATCAAAACTATGCAATATTGTGGGAAATAGAATTGTCAAAGGTGAAAAAGGGGTTTTCAAGCAGCAAAACAATAAAAGTTTAATATAGCTTTACATTTTTTGTACATTAGAAATGTGTCCTTTTAAATTTATTTTTTTTCTAAGCACAAAATAATAACTATCATACATATTTACCATGATTTACAGAAAAAATGTCATTCAGTGTAACAATAGTTCATATACCAAAAAATCCTGTCAGGCATGTTTAGAACAAAACTCATTAGAAACATAAAAGACTATTTATGGATCACAGTGCAGTTTTTAATAATTTAAAACAATCAAATTTAGTATGATCACATTTCATTTTTACATAAATATAACAGCTACGCAAATGACAAGGGAATATTATTTCAACCATATTTTGACATTTTATTTTCACAAGTTATTCGAAACATTATAAGTAGACACTTTACTTGCATTCAATATGCTTTCTATGTTAATTTAATTACATACATTTTTTTATTAATTTGATGTGTACACCAAAATGGGAAGTATCATCTTTGATCCATATATAGATTTTTTTAATATATATTTATACACATAGATTTGACATCCAGACCCACAGCAGTTGTATATTTATTTTTTTCCCACACACAGCCTATTTAAAAATGTAGCACAAAGCCACTGTCAACTTGTGGCCTCATACAACCATTCAATGGACCAGAGAGATCGACGAGGGCCATGCAGCCACGGTGATGTGTCGTTGTGCGGTCGCTTTACTGACCCGTCAACTAAACAACACATATAACTGAACCACAGAGCAGGACATGTGACACATACACACATCAGAGGCAGTTTCCTGTATTTATCTGAAGCACTAGAGCAGTGAATAATGCAGTAGAGGTGGTTATTGTGCTGGTAGGGACAGTTAGAGAATGTATGCGGCTGTGGACTGATACAACTGAAGCTATGATAATTCTTCACAGCGCAAGGGTGGCTGAAGTGTGTGGGTATTTTGATTGAGAGTGCCGTGCTTGTATATTTAGTTACTCTAGTAGATGTGGTCGCCTCTCCATGGGGAATCATGACACATTGCTGTCTGGCTGTTTATGTTGATCGATGTCTCTATCTCGTATATACACACACACACACACACACACACAAAAATTCTCACACTGTTACTCTAGGAAATCGTATTGCCTTTTCATAGCTCAGGGGACTTAAGTTATATCAGTTATGTTACATTGAAGTATCAACTTTGTGTGATGTTTCTCCTAAAATGCCTCAGGAGAAATAAGAATAGCACAAATGAGACAGTTGTTGACATGCTGTAGGAGTATAGAGCTTTAAAATGAATGTAAATATCCAAGATACATTGAGTTTATTTTGAGATCTTAGACTTTGATTTCAGATGTTGGTTTCCTAACACATCTGAGCAGTTTGAAACATACAGAACAGACCCATATCGGTTGTATCTTACATGCTTGAACTCTTCAGCAGTCAAAGTGTGTGTGTGTGTGTGTGTGTGTGTGTATTGACTCGTTTTCACTTCACTAGTGGTATAGTTAATCAATGCACTCCATTGTTGTTCCACCATTAAGGCTTGACTGGGTCAGCCCAGGGGACGCACAAAGAGAAAGAAGGTTGAATGTGACCTAAAAACCCTCCTTCCCTTATAAATAAAAAACACATCGGCTCACTTTTGCCGTAATTTAAGTGCCGTTCAGACCCAGAACCCACTGCATCTACCTTGAGCACTGTCAACAAGCTTGCAAATACTCGCACTGATTTAACTGTAACTACATAATGCATGATGTCGAGCTAGTGCAAGACGAGCATTTGTGGTTAAAAAGTATTTACAAGGTTTTTTTTTTTTAAATGACTGATCGTTTCGCTAGATAAGACCCTTACTCCTCGGCTGGGATTGTGTCGTCATTTGAAGCTGCATTGAAACTGCTATTTGGACCTTCAACCTGTTGGTCTCCACTATATGGAGAAAAATCCTGGAATGTTTTCCTCAAAAACCTTAATTTCTTTTCGACTGAAGAAAGAACATCATGAACATCTTGGAAGACATGGGGATGAGTAAATTATCAGCTCAAGCATTTGAAGTGGCGGACCAGTGTTGTTATTGTTAACTAAAACTGGAACTATTTAAAAATTGCTTTGGTAATTGAAATAAAGCTGAAATAAAATAAATATAAATATTAGATTATAGCCTTAAGGCTGTATGTTTGGATTACAATGAGTTATGTGATATATTGTTACAATCGCCAAATAAACCCCTGAAGGAGTTTGTTATAATTACTGTCTGACTGCGCATTGTTTCTATTACTCAGCAATTTAAGAAGTAAATACAGCAATGGACATTAAATTCTGATTTATGTGTTAAGAAAGGGATTCTGGAGTGAAACAACTGACATAGCATAGCTAGGTAAGAAAAACAGCTTCCTTAGACAACGGTCAAGTATACAGTTTAGCCAGGCGATAAAGATGGACAATTTCACCAAGAAGCACCTTTGAACACTCATCTCAGGGGTTACAAACCATAGAGTGCTATTATTTTATATAAAGGCAAGGAAATGTGTGTGTGTTCTGCTGTATAGATTTAATTCCGGCACCTTTTCTGACTGATTCACTAGTAGCCATGAGGACAAATGCACTACAGAAGAAAGAGAGGCACAGAGTGAATAGAAAGATCTGGAAGAGTCAAGGATAAAAATGGGGTGAAGGATGCTATTGAGAGAGAGAGAGAGAGATAGAGAGAGAGAAAGCCAGCCTGTGTAATGTGCAAGTTTTCCTGTAGAGAGAGTAAATGGCACTGTTCAGTGTGCGGTTACACAGAGACCCGTTCATTTAACTCACCACCTCTCCTGACTGATTATACCACTCCTGCAGCCTGTTCCCTCCCTTTATCTTTATCTTCCGCTCTCTCCGTGTCTTCCTGTTTGTCTCTGTCCAGACGCTAGCTGCAAAACCTAGTTAGCTGCCTACCTAGACAGCGTTTTGTGGTGTCACAGGAATGATATGGAAGCAAAGTATGTTCCAACATTATGCTAACTTACA
This sequence comes from Schizothorax lantsangensis, assembly GCA_027422415.1. Lineage (NCBI taxonomy): Eukaryota > Metazoa > Chordata > Actinopteri > Cypriniformes > Cyprinidae > Schizothorax > Schizothorax lantsangensis. The sequence goes on from CM049849.1 coordinate 11,638,947, forward strand.
AGATAGATACCACATCCTTTACATATAAGACTATCCCAGAATAGGGTTGCAAAAAAAAAGTTACAAAATTTCCAGTAAATTTCGGAAACATTCCTGAAATTTTGGAAACTTTTTTTTTTGGAATCTTCCGGGAATTTTTGGAAGGTTTCTGGAAAATTTACCAGAAATTTTCCTCCCCTTTGCAACCCTATCCCAGAATGCATTGCAAAATGTTCCCCCACAAGGCAGCTGCCTATGTAGACACTAGGTTCCCAGGTTTTCTCTTTATGTCTTAATTTTGCGGTTGGCTGGGTGTGTGTTAGCGCACATATTCCTAATGATTCCTCATTGCTGCGTTTGCCGTTTAAAATTCTTGCTGAATCACGTCTGACCTCTTTAATGAGTGTGTGTGTAGCACTCTTATGATGTAACATTCACCGGTTCATTTTCTGGGTTTTATATGACATAAAGGACTGTTGCTGTGCGAGTGTGTGTGTGTGTGTGTGTGTGTTGTCATCGCTCAGTCCCCCAGTGAGTTGATAGCTCATTTCTTGCTGTTATAATTGCTACCTCTTCTCTGATGCTTGATAATTTGTGTGGCTTGATTAATGTTGAAGCCATGTTTAAAAAATGTCAAATTTACACTTCAAAACTTCACATCAGCGCTCACTCAAACTGGCTTGTCGTGTTGCCTGGAATTTCTTTGTCAAATGTGATATTGTCCAGATTTGGGTGTCGCAAGATTTGCAGGAAAATCTTTAACACTGTTTTTCATCAGATCATCATCTTGCCAGGTTTTGACAGCAGTGATGTAATGCTTTGCTATGACTGGCAGCAATGCAGTTGTGGTTCGTCGTAATGTTTTAAGGAAGATAACTGTTTCACAGCTGTGAGTGTTAGTGCGTGTGCTTTCATACTGCTGTTTTTTAGGGATGGAAATTTTTCGAAATGTAACTATTTTGGTTTCCGATTCCACGTAACCGTTTGCGTTAAAGATTCTTGTAGTACTTTTCCAGAGCACAGTATTTATTTTTCTCACCATGTTCACACAATGTTCTCACTAGCTATGCTTCCATTCAAAGTTGCAAATTTAACTTATGTGCAAAATTGGAATATCGCATGAAGACATTTGCGAATAAAGCACTGTTTCCATTCAGTGAGACAAAGAGAACAAAATCATCACTTCCTGATAAACTGGCACCAAATATCACTAGGAAAAATGCAAAGTCATATGACCTTTTTGATGCGCATCAAGGAATTTATTCAGTAAATGATTTTCCGCTGTAGTTTATGTGCATGTTTTCTTATTGGATAAAAAAATGTAGTTTTTTTTTTTTTGTGTGTGTGTGTTTGCGCGCATTTTTATAATTTATGTGCATATTGGCCTTCCCAGCAGGTTTTTTATTGTAATATTCCAAAATATGTATAAAAATAAGTGGATAGAAACAGCTCGTAAGCAGCTGGAAAACATAGTGTTATTTTAGTATTATAGCATTTAGTAATATTTTAAATGAGCTTTTATATTTAGGCTATATTGTTAGCTTTCATTCTAATTTTGGTTGAGGTTTAGTAATTTTATGAGCTTTTGTCATTTTGTCATTTGCTTTGTATCCATCCATCCATCTATTTGTCTTATTTCATTTGTAGTTTTGGTCATCTTAGTTCTCATTTCAATTAGTTGCTAGGCTTTTTTTTTTTTACCGTTCTGATGAAGTTCATGCAGGAAATACAGTTTTTTTTTTAGACTATTTTAGAGAGTATTTTTAACAATTCATACATTAAAGAAACAATAACAGAACATTTGCTTCCAGTATTTAATATGGAAAAAACAGAAACTAAAAACATAATTTTTCAGAAACTAAAAACATATTTTTTTAGACAGCCTCGTGTTTGTCTGTGCTTGTAAAAAAAACAAAACACTGTCAGCACTCAGCAGGATTTTTAACCTTTCCATGACCTGCCAGTCATCTGCACAGGAAAACTGTCCTCTCCCTTCTTGTTGAATAAAACAGGAATATCATGGAACATTGGACAGTGTTTTTAATGGAAGTACTTCTGTCTGGTACAGAGGAAAATTACAAAACCTTTCTATTGACTGTACCTTAAAGTGTAACCTTTCCTCCTGGGCATAAGTTGTGCTTAAGTCAAGCCCCCTGTTGAGTGGCAGTTTTAGGACACTGACCTTTTGCACGAACACACACTCACATAAACTCCCATACATGTATGCAACCCAGCAGGTTTTTGACCTTTACCACATATTCACACACAAATAGACAGTAAAAGGGGCGGACGGCCCCCCAGCTCTCTGTCAAATTATGTGCGCGTATCTCTGTGCGCTTGTGAGTCCGGATTTAGTCATGTAAACATCTCTCAGTAAGTGCAAGTTTTCACACAAGCTACATCCTACTTTTCAAATCTAGTGTTTGTAACCTGTAGCAATATTTTAAAGGGATAGTTCATCCAAAAATGATAATTATCATTATTTAGTCATTCCAAACCTCTATGCATTTCTTTTTTTCTGCTAAGAATGTCCTTGCTCTTCTTTTCCATACAATAAAAGTGAATGAGGTCCAAAACAACATTGGGCCTCATTTGTGAAACACGAGCAGAACAAATTTTTGTGTAAATCAATCGTAAAGCTGTTCTGACGTAAACTTTCAAATTCATGAAAATGTTCGTATTTTTAAAATGTTAGTTGGTACGAAAGAAATGTACATCTGCTCCCTACCACGTGTAAATGGTGCGTAAAACGTTCTGGCGAAAAATAATTATCGTTCTGTGTTCTTTACGGCTTGTATTAAATGCCGCTCCATTTGAACAGGTGATGGAGATACCGCTACAAGAAACCGGCTTTACTGAATGCGCATGCATTGATGAGATATATCGCCCACTACGTTCTGTGTTCTTTTTTGGCAAACTAACACTAATTTTGATGCATACCATAATACAAACACGATTCCAAAAATGTTGGGACATTACAAATGTGAATAAAAACAGAATGCAATGATGTGGAAGTTTCAAATTTCAATATGTTATTCAGAATACAACATAGATGACTTCAAATTAAACTGAGAAAATTTTTTTTTTAGGATCAAAATCTCAAAAAAGTTGGGACAAGGCCATTTTACCACTTTGGCATCCCCTTTCTTTTTATAACAGCTGCAAACGCTGGGGACTGAGGAGACAGTTGCTCATAAATAGGAATGTTGTCTTCTTGTAAACAGGCTCGCTCAACTGTCTTAGCTCTTTGTCACTTCCTCTTTATGTCAAATGTTTTCAATTTACCCAGCTGTAAATAGAGGTGGTCTGGCATTGTCGGGTGGGTCTTCCCTGACACGTCTGGATGGGATAGTTGTTCTAGACTTGGATATACCTTTCAATTGATGGTGCCTTTCCATGTGTAAGCCTGCCACACGCACTTGAACAACAAGAGATGCAGGCTGCTGAGTGCTACAACAATGACATGGCGTCCCAGTTTTCCAAGTCAATATTACTTTTCCACTTTGGTTACTGCTTTTTTATATTTACCTATAGTAAAATGGCACGGTGGATTGTGTTCACCGACAATTTTTCTGGAAATTCCTGAATGTTGTGAAGATTCCTGTATGTGATGCTGCCGTCTAGGGCCCGAAGATACGGGCATAGTATGGTTTTCGTTGCTTACGCCGTGTTCCAGATTCTCTGATTTTGGATGATATTATGCCTGTAATGATGATAACTTCAAACTCTTTGCAATTTTTCTCTGAGAAACTCCTTTCTGAATTGCTAATTTTTCGCCGCAGCGTTGGTGATCTCTTCCCATCTTGCTTCTGGAAACTGCCAACGAGAGGCTCTTTTTATACCCAATCATGTGCCAATTGACCAAAACAAATTGTTTTTAAGTACATTTAACTTTTCCGCCACCCTGTCCCAACTTTTTTGGAATGTGTAGCTCTCATGAAATCCAAAATGAGCCAATATTTGGCGTTTTGTCTCAAACATTTGAAGATCTATATTCTATTGTGAATAAAATATAAGTTTATGAGATTTGTAAATTATTGCATTCTTTTTTATTCACAATTTGACATTCCCAACTTTTTTGGAATCGGGTTTGTAATTACAAGGTCATTTTCCCCTGCCCTCTTTTAGATTTTTTTATTTTTTTTGCAGCTAGCAGTTGAAACTGTAAATCGCAGCGCTTCACTGTCACTATTTACCCAGTGTAAATAGAGGACGGGTGGGACAAATAGCACCAACCATTATTGAACAACGACTGCCTACAACAATGGAGAAGTCATTTACTGGTTACTGCTTTTTTATATTTAGTAAAATTCTTAAAAATGAGATACATATGTTGCTGCCGTGGATATTCCAAATATAGCAACTAGTCTCAGCTGGAAAAACGCTTGCCACCAAAAAGTTTTCAAGCACCAGCTTCAAGAAGAGTGCCTGAATTTTTTTCATACTAAAAACTCTTTGGTGGATACACGTTATTGAATATTTATTGTTAGGCATATGGCCTATAAGTCTTTTTTGCATTTATGCAATATACTGGAGCCAAACCTGAGAAAGTAGACCAGAATATTCCACTGCGTTCCTGAACACGCAATTTGTGTAGCTGTAATTCATAGGCGGGGATTATGTTAATTGTGAATGAGCGTGCACGAGCGCCCTATTTACGAATGATTGGAATTCATTAACATACACATTTAACTAGCAAATCGGATGTTTACGAAGCGTTTGTGAATCCGGAGGAGAGTTTTCGGGAAGGTCTGTTTTACGCGCAAATTACTCAGAATTTACTCATATATTTATGCAAGTTTCATGAATGAGGCCCATTGAACTCCATGGACAATACAAACAAAAAAAATGCTGAAACATTTCTCAAAATATCTTGTTTTGTGTTCTACTAAATAAAGTATATTATACAGGGTTGGAATGACATGAGGGCCAAAAAATATTCCTTTAAAGACATCAAAGTTGAACTTGAATACAGTGGAGATTCAGCTGTTAAGCAGCTCTAAAATACACTAGTGTCATTATTTATCTCGAGTCATTTTAGTGTTGGTTCAGTTCTGGTAGGGCTGCACAATAAATAGCATTTTAATTGTGATCACGATTTCTGCTTCTCTCGGTTTATTAAGCATAAAACTTAGAGTAGCATGGTGTTGACATAGCAATATGCTAACATCAAACTCCATTGGAATCAATTGTGTGCTGCGTCTCTCTTACAGTTTTAGTAAGTAGTGCTGTTTTGTTGCCGCCCATGTTGAGAATTTTAGTCCATGATGAGGTTCCCCTGAGGTTTTTCAAGCCTACAGCTGTTGCTATAGCATAACCTGTTCTGTTTTTACACATGTGCGCACACGCAGAGAACCCAGATACTTCAGAAGGTCGGTAATTGAGTGGAGACACTTAGCATTATTCAATTTAAAGGGTGACAGAACGCATCTGTCGTCATGGTGCCCCCCCCACCCAGTTACTCACAGAGACCGTGCAAGCAACGCTCGAGAAATGCGAGAACACATGTGGAGCAAATGTCCTTAACCTTGAAGATCTGTGATGTTCAGAACAGTCTTCCTCATCTGGCTAATCACTTCGTCAGTCTCCGTCTCACTCGATTTTTCTTCTTTGGCTCCGGCCTCCTTCACTGATCTGAAAGTCAAAGCTGATGTACTGGACTGGAGCTCTCTTTGTCTCAGACTGTAGATGCTTCTGTCATTCTGAGCCGAGGTTGAGACACTCAGGGGAAATGTAGCTATTGATTGACGGCGGTGTGAAGTTCAGGGCGGAGGTCAATTTAATGTGGCAGAACTCAGGGAGGAGATGAGCAGATCGATGCTCCATGCTGATTGGCCGGAGAGAACAGGATAGGCTTGCGGGTGTTGTCTGCTCAGAATGTTTACAGGTGGCGATCTGCGAGGTGACTTTGTTCATAGAGCACTTTTAGAAAAAAGGCTTGTCTGATCAATGATATTATATATTAATAAAACTAATTTAATAAAATTAAAATATAAATAATAATACAAAAATAAGTGATAGTAGTGATATCTATATCTATCTATCTATCTATCTATCTATACTATATTATATTAAATAAAAATGATAGAAGTAATATTATTTTTGTTTTTTATTGTAAATTATTGTTTTATTAATATGTTAACTGAAAATAAAACCCTTTAACTTTATTTTCAGCTAGTTTCAGCTGGGCAACTTTTTTCATTTTTACTTACATTTTGAACTTGTACTAAAATAGCTAAAACTGAAATAAAAATGAACTATATAAACATATATATTTATATATATATATTAAAAGCTATATTACTTAAACTTTAAAATGAAGATATAAAAATAACAACTAATTCAAAATATTACCAAAAACTAAAATAGTATCTAAATAATACTAAAATAGTAATTGATTTATTGGCTAAATTACTATTGGCATTTATTGATATATATATATTTTGTTGTTGTTGTTAAATAACCAAAGCTGTGCTGGTTAGACAAAATATCGGTTAATATCAATAAGTAAGTATGCTATATTTAAGTAATCAGTAATATCGTAGCCTAACTTCTGAAATGTGCTGGTTAGACAAAATATCGGTTAATATCAATAAGTAATTATGCTATATTTAAGTAATCAGTAATATCGTAGCCTAACTTCTGAAATGTGCTGGTTAGCCAGTAATATCGGTTAATATCAATAAGTAAGTATGCTATATTTATGTAATCAGTAATATCATAGCCAAACTTCTGAAATCCAATCAAATCAGTTGAATCCTGCTGAATATTCTGTTTTATTGTAAAATGTCACATTACTCAAGTTGCGAACTTCTGGTGGAACTTGAGGTGGAATACAAACCAAAATTCTGGGTTTTGCAAAAAGCGCAAAAGTAAAAATTAAGATACACGTTTCCCACAGGAGAGAGAGTGGCATTTTTACATATAGCCCATGGCGAGATTCCTAGTTAACTACTCTTATAACAAAGTGCTCTCCAGTCGATCCTATTGATCCATTTATGCACCACTCCACAGCAATTGCTCCATCTTTTCCCACGCTCGTCTACTCTCTAACACACATCTGTCTAAAAAGATCTGTCTTTTTACCCCTCTTTTAGGCCCATCTGTCCTGGGTTCGTGTACATCTGCTTTTCTCCTCTGCCTTTTGTTTGTCTTTCTGTCCAGACGTGCAGGTGTGTGTGTGTGTGATGGTGAATAATTGCCTGCAGCCCTTTTGAATTGAGACCTCATTAATCGAGACCCGCGTCTACTTCGTCATCAACGGACACGAGTGCCGAACACCGTTTTTAGCCAGCTGCCAGTATTGTATTTACATGTTCATTTGTAATTCAATACTATCCGCGAAAACAGTTTGATCCCAATCAGTACCGCCATACAGGTGTCTGACCTTGAGCCCAGGGCCAATATGCCAATTTATAGACCTCCAATTAGCACACAGCGCGCTTAATTATGAGCACATCGAACAGATACAAACACACTCCTTGAAATATTTGCATGCTTCACTTTGATGTCGTATATGCTACAAGCAAGAATAACCGTGAGATTTGTGAGCACTCTGTGGAGAAATGATTCAGTCTAATGGAGATCTCTCTGTGGATCCCACACACACACACACAGAATAAGGTTTATGAAACATTTAGCAGGAGTGAGCCGACAGGAACAGAGGTGCTGTGATCTGTCTGCTGGATTAATCCATGAATGCTTCTTCTCATCTTTCTTTTCTCCTCTTTTTTTCTTCTTTTCATTCCCTGCTCTCTCCTGGCCCACTGCAGTCCCTTATATATGTAAAACAACATAAAATCAACATCAACCCCATTTACTTCCTTAAATGTTAAAATGATTAATAATCTTTCAGATTTTTTTTTCTTTTCTGCTGATATAATCAGGTATGTGTGAGTATGGAACGAAAGTATTAACTAATAATATCCTGGTAAATGATTCAGTCAGATCCCAGTGGATCAAACCAAGTCCTTTCCAACATTATTTTTTCACTGAACATTTGTTGTATTATGTAAGTTAAAGCTATTTCATAATGTTTTTTTTTTTTTGAAGACTGTAACACCTACTCACTATTGTTCAGCAGTTTTTCCACTTTGTCTGATTTCCATTCTGGTAAAATTAATTTACCGTCAACCCCTATACACAAAGTTTTTTTTTATTTTATTTTTTTATAACTGTGTGTGTGTGTTTATAATCAATTCAAACTGATTTTAGACTGCAAACCTATGAGTTTGATTCAGACTGATTCGGGAATCAGTCTGAAATGTGAATGAAATAAAAAAAAAGTAATATATTTAAAATACATTTCTTTCATACTAAAGAATTTATTAACATATATTTACTGACATATCGCTCGAGACTTACTGATATGTAATTATAATAAACTTTATTTGGAGTACTACTTGTACTCTACTACTTGTTCTTTGAATAATATCGGGCTTTAAATGCAAGATATTTAAAGTGTACCTGAAGTATAATTGCACTAGTTCCATTTTAGCTCAATCAAATATACTTCTGTATATCTTTAGTTGGACTTCAGCACTACTTCCACACAATTAAAGTGCATTATGTACAAAATTAGTTGTTACAATTTAGCAGACTTTAAGTGTACTAGTTTAGTATGCTAAAACTACAATTGCAGGGTATTTCTATGTAAATGTATACGTGAATGTATTTGTAGTATACTTATAGCATGAAATGGGTTTCTGTCTATCTATCTATCTATCTATCTATCTATCCTATCTATCTATCTATCTATCTATCCGTCTATCCATCTATCTATCTATCTATCTATCTAAATTTATACATTTTGGTAATGTGATAAGCCAAGCTCACACACTTGGTCTGACACTGAAGTGTCTGACACTCCAGAACTGTGTGTGTTGGTGCCTTTAGCTGTATCTGAGATCTGTGATAAGTGTGTGTGTGTGGTACAGGTGCAAGATGGTTGTGTTTGTGTCTTTTTATCCATGGCCCAGTGCGTTTGAAAAGAAGAGAGGAGAAAGACCGAGCACTCGTCTAAACGCCACATTGATCTTTCGCTCGGAGAATTCAGACAACCACATTAGAATTCGACATCAGAGACGGAACTGAACACAGACTGCAGATTACAGCCGCTGACGGAGCGTGTGCACGTGTTAGTGTGTGATATGGACCTGGAGGGTCTAAATATAGAAATGTATTCCATTATAATCCCATTATCTCGTTAACAGAGCGAACAACAGACAGTATCAGCAGACTAAACATATCACAGACTATATCTTACACACATACACATCTGTACCAGTGTTTATTGTGCCACTGTTGAGCATGGCTGCTATTATAAATATATATTTTTTTCCTTTAA